>CM044901.1:10303888-10758888 GCA_024500145.1 Gentiana dahurica var. dahurica
CCATTACTTCCAGTTTTGACATAGAGAGTAGGTTCATAGGGACATCTCTCAAACTGATTTTTAACAAAATAAGAATCAATGCAGCTGTACCAAGCACGCGGTGCTTGTTTTAATCCATACAAAGCCTTTTTAAGCTTGCATACCTGATGTTCATGCCCAGATTTGATGTAACCTGGTGGTTGATCAATGTACACTTCCTCCTCTATCTTTCCATTCAAGAAAGCAGACTTTACATCAAGTTGATGTACCTTCCATGCCTGTTTTGCAGCTAGTGACAGCACCAATCTGATGGTATCCAGGCTGGCCACTGGTGCAAAAACCACATTGTAGTCAATTCCATACTCTTGTTTGTAGCCTTTAGCTACCAATCTTGCTTTCAGCTTGTCTATCTTCCTATTTTCTTTCAACTTGGTTTTATACAACCACTTTACCCCAATTGTCTTGTGTCCATCAGGTAAATCAATCAGTTCCCATGTGTCATTCCTCATAATGGATGTTATTTCCTCATTCATTGCTTGCTTCCACTTTGAATCCTTTATTGCCTCTTCAAAAGTGGTGGGATCTCCTTCTGCCAATAGTGCATAATAAGTGGCTTCTTCTGACAGACCAGTGACATTGTACTCTGACATCCATGCTGGTCTTTTTCTGTTTCTTTGGGGTCTGGCTGTTGAACCCTCAGCAACCTCTTCTTCTGACTCTGCTGAATCTTCAGTAGGGTCTTGAGTCTCCTGTCTCTGAGTCTGCTGGTGTTAAGTCTGCTGATTTTGCAGTATGTTCTCAGTAGACTCTTCACCATCTTCTGCAACTGTTAAAGGGTGGTTTACTCCATCCTTTTGATTCCACTCCCATGTGCTAATTTCATCAAATATGACATCCCTGCTTGTGATAATCCTCTTTGTGACTGGATTATACAACTTGTATGCTTTAGACTTTTCATTGACTCCAAGAAAGATGCATTTCTCTCCTTTGTCACTTAGCTTAGACATGTTCACATCAGGAATGTGTGCATATGCAATGTATCCAAAAATCT
Organism: Gentiana dahurica var. dahurica; assembly: GCA_024500145.1. NCBI lineage: Eukaryota > Viridiplantae > Streptophyta > Magnoliopsida > Gentianales > Gentianaceae > Gentiana > Gentiana dahurica. The sequence goes on from CM044901.1 coordinate 10,304,919, forward strand.
TAAAATGACTTATAGTGGGTTTGGTTGCTGACCAAGCTTCCTCAGGTGTCATACCTTTCACAGCAAATGTAGGACTTCTGTTTAGGATATGAACACTCCAATTTACTGCCTCTGGCCAAAAAGTCTTTGGCATATTTCCTTGAATCAGCATACTCCTAACCATGTTGAGAATGGTTCTATTTTTCCTTTCTGAAACCCCATTTTGTTGAGAAGTGTATGCAGCTGTCAATTCCCTTTTAATGCCATGATCAACACAGTGCTGATCAAACTCATTTGAGCAGTACTCTCCACCTCTGTCAGACCTTAACCTCTTTATGGTCTTCCCTGGTTCATTTTCCACCTGTTGCTTGAAAGCTTTAAATGCCCTGAAATCTTCTGACTTTTCCTTCAAAAAACTGATCCATGTCTTTCTAGATAAATCATCAGTAAACGTCATAAAGTACCTGGTTCTACCATTTGATGTTGGAGTGATTGGACCACACAAGTCTGAATGAATCAGACCTAGCACTTCTGTTGCTCTACTTGCGTTTCATTTAAGGAATGGCAACCTGTGTTGTTTGCCAATTGTACATTCCTCACATACTTGTGCAGGAATGTCTATTTGGGGCAAACCTTCCAACATACCTTTCTGTTGTAGGGTCCTTAATCCACCAAAATTCAAGTGTCCATACCTGAAATGCCATAACCAAGATGAATCTGCATATTTTGCCATCAAACATGACTGCACATGAGTTATTTGCTGTGGAAACAGCCTGCTAGCATTCATTTTGATCACAGCAATTGATCCTTTGGTAGGGTCATAAATTTCATACACTCCCTTCTTGATGGTGATTTCATAACCCTTTTCCTGTAATTGTCCAACACTCAACAAGTTGCACTTCAAGTCAGACACATACAAAACATTAGAAATGGTTTCTGTAAATCCATTCTTGGTTTTTATCTTGATATCACCATTACCTACAGTCATTACTGCAGATTTGTCTCCAAAACTTACTTTAGAGTGATATGTGTCATTTAAACTTGAGAAAGAGGACTTATCTCCACACATTTGATTACTACAACCAGTATCTACATACCATATATTTGTAGATGCTTCATAGGTTGAATGAACATCCATAAGTAAAGTTTCAGTATCACATTTTTCTGTGAAATTTGAGACCTCTCCCTTGGTTTGTTGCCCCTTGTCTTTGTCACCTGGCAGCTTTGTATAGCATTCTGATTTGTAATGCCCAAGTTTATGGCATCTGTAGCATTCCACCTGGGATTTGTCATATCCCTTGCTTCTGTGATCAGTATCATCTCATGATCTTGCATTTTTGGATCCATCTCTGCCTGAGTTTGAATCTCTGCCACTGCCTCTGCCTCTTCCTCTGGCCCTTCCTCTGCCTCTTAAATTTGTAGAGGTTGTTGTCTTTAGGGCCTGTTCTTCATTACCATTACTCCTTGTCATCTTCTGTTCATGAACCTGCAATGATGCTTGCAGTTCATCTAGTGACAGTGTGTCTATGTCTTTAGATTCTTCTATAGAACACTGTTGGTAATATCATCCGCAACGGAAGCGATTTAAGGATCTAGATCTATAAATTACACGTAATAAAATAACTAGATCTACTCTACAAGGGGGTTGTAGAACATACCTCTTGGATCTCAAAATCCAAGTTGAAGAACCGCAAAAGGAAGAATGAAAGAAGATGTGAAGAGCACCACGATCTTCCGTATGTGTGATCCAAGCAACTCCCGGTGGAAGGAAATTCTCGTCTCGAATCCTTCCGATATGCTATCCGGAAAACCTCCAAGATTTTCCCTATTCTCCCCTTGGCCGAAAAATATTTCTTCTCCTCTCTAAGAGGTGAAGTCGAAATTATGCTAGTGTTTTAGGCTTGGGAGAACTCTCTTTTTATACGAGAGTAATCCTTATCCTCCAAGGATTTTATTTTGCAAATAAATAAATCCAATAAATAAAAATAATCTCATAATATTCTAGAACAAATCTAGAATAATATTTATCTTTATTTCTTACCATAAATATTTATCCAATAAATATTTTGTGCACATGTCTTAAAACAATTTCTTGTTTCCTAAAAAACATCCTCTTGGCCGAAATTATCAATTGACCTACTCAATGATTATTTTCGGCCATAATACACTAATTTGCCAAGATTATGAAAAATGCCTTTTTCACATATTTAATTATTTAGTCCAACTAATTTAATAGTTCACTAAAAAATTAATTCACATATCGTTTTAATTAAATTCTAATAAGAACTAAATTAATATTATTAGGATTCGACGTCCGAGAATAGCTATGCTATATTTGGAGGCACGTCAGGGACCATGGACTAGTAATCAGCGGCTCCGATAAATCAAATAAATAATTATCTTACGAACAGAATAATTATATTCGATAAATCAAACACAGGAATATGCCACCATAATCCCGTGACTGCACTCCTCCGACTATAAGATTATATTTATCTCCTCACGAGAATGATAATAAACGTCCATTGATATAATCATTACATAGGGATTAATCCTCCATAGACTGTTCATTCTAAATCGGGAAGTTACCGTTAACCCTTTTTAGAACCTCTTATCCTTATTTACCATTAACCCCCTAATGATCAATTAATTCATGCACCTCACTGGTAGCTAATCAGTGTAATATGAACTCGCGCGATCGATCAGTTTCTAGGATTAACAAATAAGGGAACTGTCTATCTACTTCCATAAATGGAAGGAATGGATTCTTTATCTGTGATAACACAGACTACTCACTCAATCCAGTACAATGCCAAGATGGGTAATTCAGATCACAGACTCAGTGTAATCCTTAACCGTCAAGTCAAACCTCATACTGATTCAAGCAGTTGACTGTGATCACCTCAGGATTAAGATATATCCATAAATATGATCATCGATTGATTCGATAAGACTTCTCGATTACGGAATTATATCGTGTACTCTAATCAAATCAGTCCAGCCCTATATGATATATCTATCATATATAAATGCCCCACTAGGTTCTCTTAACCGAAAGTCCGGATAAGACAATCACACATATTGTGTTCTGGGCGCATTAATAGCACGTTAAAGGAGAGACCCGATACTCTCGATTAACTTCATTACGGGCTAATTGTATTTTAAGTACATCTTCACTAACTCAATCCTCCCGTGTATATCTCATACACTGAGTTAAGTGATTACATAAACGATATACTTTAGGGTTTTCTGTAGTGTAAATACTATTGTCACATCGGTGAATATGAGAATAATAAATATGAATAATAATATCATTTCATTTATTAAATAAAACAATTACAAAATTGTCTTTCGGGCATCACATCTAACAAACACACCACATAATCAAACTTGGAGCTTAGAGACCTAAGTATCTTTTCCACAACAGCCACATCATCCATTTTCTCTCCAAGAAACCTCATTTTGTTACAAATCTCCATTGTCCTTGCACAGTAGATTGTAACAGTTTCTCCATCCTTCATCAGTAGAGTCTCAAAGTCTCTCCTTAATGCTTGAAGTTGAGACCTTTTTACTCTAGCATTCCCTTGGAATTTTCTTTTCATAGAGTCCCATATATCCTTGGAGGTTTCTTTACAAAGAATTGTCTCCAGAATTGATCTATCTATAGCTTGGAATAGATAGTTCTTAGCCTTCAAGTCTTTGAGTTTCTTGCCTTCCGGTTCAGTTTTCTGTGCTTCTGTGAGTGTGCCTGTTGCTGCAGGAACACCATTTCTATAATGGTCCAGAATTCCTTTGATCTTAAGAAATTCTCCATCAACATGCTCCAATGGTCATAGTGACCATCAAATTTGGGAATGGCTACCTGGACGAAATTGTTCTCTGCCATGGAATTTCAATCAAATGCAATTGATGAAACAAAACTCCGATACCACTCTTAAATATTTGACAGAGAATTTGTGCAAGAAGGATGCTTTTCATTGAGCATAATAGGTGCTATAAATAGCTTAATTACTATGGAAATAACTACCACTACCAACATAAATGCCATAAAAATAGGAAAGGAGATCATGGTGCAAAACAACCTCATCCATGATCCATCAACTCCTACAAACTAGGTAGGACTATGTCCAAGCCTTATCTAATTTCGAAAATAGAAAACTAAGGGCCTGTTTGTTTACACCACTTAACACTTATTCTTAAAAGAATAAGTGATTATTAAAATAAGTGTTGTTTGACAATACTTTTAACACCCCTTAATTAATTAAGATCTTCTGAATTTCCTGTGAAAATTTATGGAAAATTTTAAGTGGTTGAGGAACTACTTAATGCTGAATTTTTTCAATAAATCTATGTTAGGTAGGGGTACACCCCACACCCATACCTACCTCACACCTACACCCCACCCTCCCCACCCACACCCACCACACCCCACACACCCACCACCCCACACACACACCCACACCCACCCATAGCCACCCACACCCCCACAACCCCCACACCCACACCCACACCCACGCCCACCCGACACCCACCCCACAAACCACACACCCGACACCCACCCACACCCACACCCCACCCTACACCCACCTACACCCCATTACCCCACACCAACACCCCCACCCACCCTACACCCACCCTCCACACACCCACACCCACATACACACTCAAGAAACAAATTTTAATTTCAGATATAATAAGTGTTACCAAACAGTATAATCAATTTCAGACTTAAAATATTCAGTTACTTAATTTATTCAGAATTAAGACTTCAGATTTCAGTCTTCAGTTTTAACAAACGGCCCCTAAGTCATTATTAACACTAATTAAATCTTACACTAATACACCAAAAAAGAAACGTGTACGTCTTAAACGAAAATAAAAGGAATGATATTGTAACGCTCACCCCATTATCTGAGCTATAAAAGATTAACATGGGACATTAACAATTATCATCTGTTTATGCAGAAAAATAAAAAATAAAAATAAAATAATTATCATTTGAATAATTCCTAACATTAGGATCATAATATTTAATTAATTAATTATCAATGGTATATAAGTCTATAACTAATGATGAGATATATATATGGTGATTAATTAGTTATTTATTTGCTATGACATAATCTTAGTTAATTTACATGTTTGTTTAAATGCATGTAATAATGATAAGCTTGTTTGAAGTCTGTACACGAATGGAGTTTTCTCGACGGCAAATCTTAGATAAAATCGTGAAGTGGAATATTTCAAAGATTCTTGTGTTCCGGGTGATCGAGTATATTGCCGTTTGAACCAAGTTGTTACCGTCAAAGATTAACTTATTCATGTGGAAAGCGGGGTTGAAAAGGATTCCAACTAAGACAAAGACGTCCTTAGGAGTGGACGCAGGATCCCGGGCAACGGGGCCGAAACTTCTATGGAATTTTTGTAATCAAAAAAGTATATAGTAGTTGTTTTTTTTTTTTTCTGTCCCTACGATTCGAAAATAACTACTATAAATCGTAAAAAAAAAATCCGACTATATATTTCGTTTTATATGTTAAAAAAACTCATACATATCGCATGATCTGAACACATCAACTCTTCTACTTCTATCAATAAAGATTTAAAACACTACAAACAATGTTCGTAAAAGATACCAATGTTCCGAAACAGATTAATATTTTTTTAAATGTATCACTTTGATAATAACTATGTACTTTTATTAATATGATAAAAGTATTATGTCAAATTAATTATCGGTTTATTATTATAGATGATGATGGCGAATAAAAATTTTACGGAGGGCGAAAAGGATATGTAACATATATACATAATAGTGTATTTTCCGGATTCAAGTGGCGCGAGTGCCCACATAGCTATGGGTTGGATCCGGCCATGGACGTCCCTATTTTTGATTCCAAGTGTTCTTTGAGCTTCTCTTCACTTGTGACGTGGTGTTATAGGGTAGAACCATGTGTTCATTTGGTGTAGGATCTTTAACTTCTTTGCTAGTGTAACGTCCCCTGACTCAGGGTCTGGTAGCGCTAAATGAGTCATTAATGATTCGATCAACTGTTTAGATCGTCGTCCTCGTTTGGTCTAAAAAGACTAACCCGAATTGATAAGATATTTATGTCTCACGCTTGTATGGTCCATTTACAAGAAATAAAATTGATCTTGAAAGATGATATAGATGATATAGTGAATAGATATAGTTGGTTTTAAAAATAAAAGTTTGTTTTTTTAAATTTTACTCTCCTATATAAAAGAAAATGCATTGTATAATTTGATAAATTCAATAAAAGCGCTCAGTTCCATAGTATTCTGCATGTCTGTGTATTCTGATGAGATACATTGAGTGTTGCTAAGTAATTATGCATTTGGAATTGATCAATTCTCTTTTCACAGTCTTTACTTGCTTCTGGAATGATTATCATAAGGTTGACGTGTTTGTTTTGTCTTCTTGCGCTTATTTTTAAGATGATTTTGCAGTTTTATAGTATTGGCATTGTAGATTACCAACCGTAAATGAAGTGTGATAATTAAGCAGCCATTATTTGTAAAAACAAGTTTCTAAAGATTTTTTTTTTTTTTTTTTTTTTGGTACCATACTTTCTAAAGTTAAAATTTGTTACTTTAATCTTGCAAGGTAAGGTGGAGTTTGAATCATCTTCAGATAATTAATGTGTGGACTTAAAAACAAGTACTCATTAATTAATGGAAACACACACAGTCAATAATAATTTTTTTTGTGGCCAAAAATTAAAGCTTGAAGAAAGTATATACAGTATACACACAAGAGAGGAACTTAGCACAAAATAAGAATATTCCATGATTTAAAATATTAAACAAAATTGGGACCCATCGCACACTTTCACAAATAAATTTTCGTGGAATGAATGATCATCATCATCATCTTTTGTCTGTCGATAGGTCGGATAATAATTTGCTTACGTTTCCCCCACCACCTCAAAATAACATATAACTTACTTGATCGTTGTTAAGTCTATCATTGTGACGTGACATCATCATAACCATATAGTAGTATTATAAATCATCAAACTTTGTAGGGTCTCTGAATAATATCATGTCCATCAATGCTTACAAAATGAAAAATAAACTATTTTCGTTATTTCCGAAAATTGATGGAATGAATATCGACGAAACATGTTGATGGTGAATAAGAATATATGGGATGAGGTTGGTTGGGGTATGGACGGGATGGGGTGGAGTGAGGTAAGGTGGGGCGGATGGGATGGGGTGAGGTAGTTTAAGGTAGGGTGCGTGATAAGGTTGGAACCATAGGTGGAACTACATACTACTAAAAGGCCAACTACCTCCTGATCGGGAAAATAAAAAATAAAAAATATATATATATATATATATTATGCATTTTGTTTGCTTCTTTTTTTATTTGTCTCTTTATTAAAATTGACATTACCCGTTTTCAAAAAAAAAAAAAAGGACATTACCCCTCCGTTACATGAGATCAGACTCATCCATGATTATATGCCAACAAAACCACGGGCTTATGGTCTTTACAAAATGATCAAATTTTAGAGCCTTGGTTTTTATTTTGATCTAATTTGTTTATTGATCTAAACATATGACATATATTTAAAAAACCGTTTATTTATTTCAAAATGCCCTGTTTTGATAAGTTGACTTAAGGCCTCTAAACACTCAGGGATGGCCCCGCATGAGATCCTGTGTCCGTCACTCGGTATGATAGGAGGTTGGATCATGTGCTGTGATGATTACACAGCAGACGGTGCTGTGAGTATAAAACGACACCGTATTGTCCAAGCGACGCCGTTTTGACGTCACAGCAAGCCGCATCACAGCAGAAGATCCCAATTCGTATGATAGGATCGGTGGAGAGGTGGGGGTAAGATGGTAGAGTAAAGTGGGTGATGATGAAGGGCTACCCTATATATCCTACCCTTCAACCCTACCTCACCAATCATTATACCCTACCTTTTTCTACCATACATTACTCCTCAACTCCGCCTACAATATCTTACCATCTCATCTTTTCATTCACTACTAAACATCATTTTGTGTGTCACCTATTATATGAAACATGTTTCATTTCATTCTTTTAACGTTCCAAACACAATAATGAAATAAGATTATTCTATTACACCTTATTTATTAAATTTTATTCTATTTCCTTTCATTTCTACGAAATAAGCGTGTCGTAAATGTATTCAACAAGCTAAGCCATTTTATAGGAAGTTCTTTACTGTAATAATGATACATCCGCATAATTTGATATACATAATATCATTCAACCACACGTTTAAATTTAAAGTTAAAAAATAATAGTAAAACCCGAAAATGAGAGAGCACCTCTCCGCAAGATTGGCGATTAGTAGGAATTCAGTAAAAAGAATAATATATACCGGAAGTGACGAAGTCAGGAAAACTTTCTAGATGGGCCACCGAAACAAATTCAAAGATCGAGTAAATACATTTATAGTATTTTTTTTTTACCAGTAAAATTATACTCTCTTCATTTTTTTTTGTATCTGTCATATTTCACAATTTACTACTTTTTTATTTATCTGTCATTGTACATTTTCAATGCATCATTTATTACTTTTTCCTCCTTTACCAATAAAATATTTACATCTCCAATAAAAAAAAATACATTTCTAATACTAAAAACACATTTACCAACAAAGTATTTACATCTACAATATAAAAAATACATTTCCAACATTATATTTGAGACATATTAATTATTTTCTTAATCCGTGTAAATCTTCTCTCGACATATATAAAAAACGGAAAGAGTGTATTTTCGGATAGGCATCGGCCAATCCTATCGCCTTGGGTCCGCCCATGATAGGGGCTAAGATTTATTGTTTTTATTATGGCATGCAATGTATATCATATGACATATTGACATGATTATTGTCACGTCAGTAATTTAATAAATAGTGTCGGCATATATTCAAAAACTTCTCATCTTTTTCTTCTTCTTCTTCTTCTTTGAAAAAAAAAGGACACTTCTCATCTTTATGATACGTGTTAATAATGTATGTATCAATCACTTGGGACAAAATCCTTATCAATTTGTATTATTATTTATTTGACCTGTTCATTCTTAGTTTCCTGGTACACTTGCCATCCTAATTAGTTAGATAAATGGTTTGTTTGTTTGATCGTTATATACGTTCCAATCAGATTATAAGTTATCACAATATAAATTATATATTTATTGATCAATAAATAATTGTGTGTTGTATTTGATACGTTTGAAAGTCGTACGTGGCTAACGTTTTAAAGCGAAAATTAAGTACTATACTTCTCTATTAAACTTTTTTTTTAGGAAACTTCTCTATTAAACTTAATAGATTATTACAAAAAGGATATTTTACTCTGAATGAAAGATATATAAAACTTTGTTTGACCGCCTGCCTACGTGACTATGACATTTTAAGGACTTCTATTTAATTAGACAGACAATACATTATATGATATACTATGTGACATGTTTTCGATATGTTTAATGTTATCATGGGTTTTTATAAATAAATAAAAAAAAAAAAAAAATGTTATCATGGGTAATGACCAAAAAAAAAATTTGTTATCATGGGCAAGGAATCGATCATTCCCCAACATAAGTCCACCTGCCACTTCCAAATCTATAATAATAAATTAATTAACTAAAAACAAATAAATACATACCGGCCCTCATATGAGGCCGGAGAGACAGCCGTCTTAAGCCCAACGGTGCCGTGAGTACCTAACGGTATATGTTTTCCTAAATAATCAATGTAGATTTAATTCGATCCGACCTAATATAATATGTTAATTTTTTTTGATAAATTCCCAATTTTTTTTTACTCCAATCGATAAAGATCCCAATAAAAAAATTGGGAATTTGTTTATAAGGACTGGTTTCAGTACTTAATTAGGCACTTAGGACACGGTTAAAAGATATTTGGTTATAAGGACACATTTTCTGTAATATTCCTAAATTACCCCTTCCTTCATTCCCTGGTGTTTCTGTTGTCCGCCTCCTTCATCCTTCTCCCACCGCCGTCAGAGCTTTCTCTTATACCAACATCAGTCTCCTCCTCTCTGTTCCGAATAGCTTCGTCCCCTTCTTCGCCGCTAACCGCTCGTCGGCGTCCTTGTGGCTTTACAATAATGTTTTGCCGTTTTACACTCTGTCGCCACGGCTAATTCGGTTATTTTACATGGTCTCCTTTTTGTATGTTTAACCTGATGTTGTTGTATTGGAAGAAAATATTGACAACGCTGTGTGTGATTGGATTTCCAGTGCGTTGAATCTATTTGTTGAAATGCCGCACTGGAGTATGACATCTTATTTACATGTCCAATGGCTGTGAGATGCTTCCTTTTGACTACTTTAGATCAACTGTAGCAAAGAACTAATGTTGCAGGTGGTATGCAACTGACTGTTGCTTAGGCGTTTGATTTCTAAAAAAAATCCAGTATTCAGGACTAAAACCGTGATTCCTTTTTTTTTTGTATGGGTGTGTCTGCGGTTGATTTGGTATCATTGTTCTCACATTGCACTTCTGATATAGCTATTCAATTGCAGGCTCTGATATCATTACTTCTTATGCGCTTCGCGAATAGAGATTGATCTTTCTGCTAGAATCTACAATGTGAGAACAATGGTCCTTCAACTACGCTCATACCTGCTATGCGTAATCTCCGATTGCTCTCGGAGAATTCGGAATTAAAGCAATTGCGGTTTCCACTACTTTTTCATTTGACAAAATAATGTCAATGTCGTTTCCGCCTTCCTCCCCGTACTTTCAGCAATGGGGGTTTATGTACCCGAGCTTTAAATGTTCTTGAGTTGTTTTGATTCAGATTTTAGAATTCACTGAATCATATCCCCCTCTCCCCAAATGAGTTTGTAAATAGTTTGCCATTGTCTCTGATTTGGAATAAATTGGTGCAGTGACATCGATGTCACGTCATTTACAATTAGAGTTACAATTAGAGAATTGCTGCAGTGACATTGATGTCACTGCATATGCAATTTGATACACAAATTTGGTAACTTTGTAAAATAAGTGTAGTGTCATTCGCATTAGGGTTGTAATCGAGCCGAGCCGAGTATGACTCGAGTTTAACTTGACTAAAAAAGTTTGGGCTTGATCGAGCAATAAAAAAGCAAGATCGAACTCGACTCACTAAGTACTCGATATAACTCGACTCGGCTCGTAAGCTCAATTATTTTCTTAGAATTCATTTAATTTTTAATAAAATATAACAAAATCGAGCTCGACTCGTCTAATACTTGACTTGAATAATACTATTTGAATTACAAAAAACAATACTTTATAATAAATTTATTAAATATAATTATTTAAATAATTGTTTAACGAAGCTTGATTAGATTGTGAGGTATTTGATTACTATATTTTAAAACTCGAGATCTGCTCGCTTAATTATTCTAGTAGCTCGACTTGAGCTCGAACTCAAAAAAACCGAATCGAGTCAAATTCTCTTGCGAGTCGAGTATGAGTAGCTCGGCTCACACTTCAACCCTAATTCACATGTCATTTCATCGACAAATGTCAATGCATCAATCACATGTCACTTCATCTTCACATGTCACTGCATCGCGTTGATTTTATGAAGAAAATTTCGATTTTCAGAAATAAAGTTGTATGAGCAAAAAATCAAATGTCACTGCATCGGGATGGTCACTGCATCGCGATTGTTAGTGCATCGCGGTGTCTCTGCATTGCGGCGTCTCTGCATCGCGGTGTCACTTCATCGTGATGTCTCTGCATCACGGTGTCTCTACATCGTCAAATGTCATAACATCGTGATGTCTCTGCATCACGGTGTCTCTGCAATGCGGTGTCACTTCATTGCGCGGTGTCTCTGCATCGCAGTGTCAATGCATCAGGGGTGGTCACTGCATTACGGTGGAAAATGCATCGCGGTGGTCACTATATCGTGGTGTCTCTGCATCGCGATGTCTCTGCATCGCGGTTGTCAATTCATCGCAGTGGTCACTACATCGCGGTGTCTCTGCATCGTGGTTGTCAGTGCATCGTGGTGTCACTTCATCACGGTGTCACTTCATTGTGCTGTCTCTACATCGCGGTGTCACTTCATCGCGGTGTCTCTGCATCGCGGTGTCACTTCATCATGATGTCTCTGTATTGTGGTGTCTCTGCATTGCGGTGTCACTTCATCGCCGTGTCTCTTCATCTCGGTGTCACTTCATCGCGGTGTCTCTGCAATACGGTGTCATTTCATCGTGGTTGTTAATGCATCGCGGTGGTCAATGCGGTGTCACTTCAGCGCGATGTCTCTGCATCGCGGTGGTCTATGCATCGCGGTGTCTTTGCATCGTCAAATGTTATAATATCGTGATGTCTCTGCACCACGGTGTCTCTGCAATACGGTGTCACTTGATAGCGGTGTCTTTACGTCGCGGTGTCTCTGTATTGAGGTGGTCGTTGCATCAGGGTGATCAATACAGTTGTGACCGGAATATGAAAAAAAAAAACACGTTTCAGCGCCTAGAAAAAAGAAAGAAAAAAAAAAGAAAAGAAAAGACATTCAAGTTACAAGCTCCAGGAAAATAAATAAATAAACACAACGTTTCATAAAATAAAATAAAAATTAAAAAAAAAAAAAAAAAAAAAAAACACACACACACATTCAGGTTATCAGGTACGCGTCTCTTCCCCTTTTTCTTTTTTTTTTTTTAATTTTTTTTATATTTTTTTCATTAAGGGTATTTGAGTTTATATATCTAATTTATGTCCTTATAACCAAATAAGATTCTTTAGTGTCCTATTTGCCTAATTAAGTATATTTTGTGTCCTTTTGGACCCTTGCCCCTAAAAAAATTTACTTGGCCCAAAAAAAAAATAGACATACAAACAAGTTTTATTAATTTTTTTTTGTTTGGAAAATTATAGAAATTAAAAATACTACTTTGAATTGGAAAATTTTGATGAATAAGAATTTGACAGACTCAGGAAAAAAACTCCAAGGCACGTAAGAACGTTATCTTTAAAGAGATGTTTCGTCCCACGCAGATTGTCACTTAGGGATTCAAACGAAAATCTCTCTCAGAATACAATGGAAGTGTTTGATTCAAACAGTGACTTGTTTGAATCAAACCCGAGGACACTCAATATTTGTTCTGATGATGCTGTAAACTATCTGAATTTCGACTGCATACTTGTGCCTTTTATAGGCTGAAGGTACCCCATAAGCGAATGGAGGTACTCCTTGCACGAAAGGGTAGAATCATGTCAGTTCGGCCTAAAACATGCAACTCTTGAATTTTCTGAGTTGCATCCATTCGTAGGTTCATGAATCTGTTCACGAACTGATGCATGGATTCGAAAAAAAATGCATGAATCTCGTTCATGAGCTGATGCATGTATCCGTTTAGGTTTCGGGGGCGTTGCCCCCGATCCCCCACGAACCCCGTTTCGTTGCGATAACATTAATTCGTACGGCAACTCGTATGCAAGCGATAATCAAAATATTTATTTGTGAAAAAATATCTAACACTTTGTAGGCATGTTTTGAGGCTATCAATAAATTGAATTTTGTATTTACAGATGTTAAAAACGCGATAAATATGTTTTTCAAAAAAAAAAAAAAAAAACTTCAACTAAAAGGCCCACTTCAAAGACTTGGCCTTAAGCCCACTAAATGCCAGAGCCGGTGATGAAGTTGGATTTCACCAGTTACTACTTTCGGGCTAAACGATCTAATGGTAGCTTTCTGATCACCGGCAAACACCAAAAGAGGGGGTTGTTTTTTTTATGTGTTTTGACTGAACCTGAGTTGTTCGCAAGCTGCCTACGTATCCAATCTCTCAATTGGAATCAAGTCGGCCGTAGTTCTGCTGAGGGATTTATATAGGGAGTTCTAACCTTAATTCTGCCGTATCCTCCGAGGATTCGGTTATATCAGCATTAATTCGGATTGATATTAATCTCTGATTGTCAGGAGATAATATCTCCCTTATCTTTAAGGTTGAATCAAAGCCTTAATGAGGCTGGATTCTTTCCTTATTCTTATCTTTAGATTAAGGAAACGTACATATAACTGACTGGAAGCTCGAGCACGTATAGCAGAGTTCCTACGTTCGCACTCTGCGCGTCCTGTCTAGACGAAACCGGCCTGTGGTGGTTAGGAGGGGTGAGGCAGCTCGCTTTGCAGGATTTGTTGTGGATATTGGTCGGCCTCTCGACCGCTGGTCGGGATGACCTCCGAATCTTATTTAAGTTCAGCATTTGCATTCATGACACGTGGCCTTGACAGAGCCGAGCATCATCATAAGCCCCTCAGGTCGGCCTGGACCTTTGGACTTGGGCGATCTGTTGTTGACCATGTTCGGTCTTGGTCGCACGGTTCTCTCTGTTGGAGCCGATCGAGACGAGCTATGACACGTGTCAAAGGCGTTGCTGCAATTGTCATTATTGTCATGAGAAACGAGACGTCTATACTTTATGGCATAAAGTGGGTCATTAACCGAGGCGGCGATTGGGGTTATAACCTATCCCTTCAAAGGTCATTTCCTTATTATCACTGCCATTTTATACTCAAGTCTGAAGCACGCCATCGTCTCCATTCTTCTTCTTTTTGTTCGCAAGTAAGTTAGTTCTTCCGTATTTTATTTTTTTTTTCTTTAATCTCTCCATTTATGAGGGTGAGATCTTCTACTACATCCGACGAGTCCGTAGATAAAGAATTAAGCCCAGATTCCTTGTTTGATTTTGAAACGGAGGAGGTTGTCTCCAACCCAGCCCCCTGTACTTCATCTTCTCCGGCTGCCCCTCGGCCACTCTTCACCTTCCTCACTCTTTAATTAGCGGGGCTCATCCCCAGGCATTCTTTGCCTCCGTTCACTAGGGATTCTGCTTTTCTTAGGCATCTTAAGGCTGTGTCCGCCACTCGATCCATCATGGGTTGCTTCGGCATTGAATCCATTATTTCAAACCACACCGTAGATTTTCTCTGCAACCAGTATAACATAGACGCCACCAGATTTGCCCCTCAAATTCCCATCAGTCCCAAATCTAAAACCGATGCTCAGGTCGTCGGCTGGTATGCCTCTGAGCCTCCTACCGGTTACTGTGCGGTCTACAAAGAAAAATTTGACTGTGGTATGAGGCTGCCCCTTTGTCCGGACCTTGTGTCCACTCTTCGTTATTACAACCTGGGGGTTTCCCAAATCGCTCTTAACGGGTTAGGTCCATTGTACGTTTTGCGATTTGGTGTCGATTAGTAAGGATTTGGTTTTCCGTTGAACTTTTCCGAGTGTTCTATCGTCGCTTCAAAGTACATAATTCCCTTGGCTGGTACTATTTTCTCCGCTGGTCAGACTCCCTGACGGACATTCCTATCCAACACAAGGGGAAAACGTCTTTCAAAATATGGAAGAGAGGTTTTTCTTTGTCCGTCATGAGGGGGCGGCCCGGCTGGGCCGATGGAATTCTGCAACTCTCGATCAGGACGTTGCCTCTGACACTGCCGACCTACAGGACTGGATTCAGGTTATTAGGGAGCTGAACATTACCATGAACTGCTTGAACTATACATCCGAGTTGACTGATCAGGCATGCCTGCACGATGCCAGACCCGATCCCTACGCGCCACATACCGAAAATAAAGAGAAATCCCATATTTTTTGGCGGCATATCGACTGCGGTGATAATTCTCGTTGAAACTACCTGTAGAGGCCCTCCATCTAGCGCCAATGATAAAGTCGGATTTCACCAGTTACTACTTCGGGCTAAACGATCTAATGGTAGCTTTCTGATCACTGGCAAACACCAAAAGAGGGGGTTGTTTTTGCTGTGTTTTGACTGGACCTGAGTTGTTCTCAAGCTGCCTACGTATCCAATCTCTCAATTGGAATCAAGTCGGCCGTAGTTCTGAGGTGGGATTTATATAGGGAGTTCTAACCCTAATTTTGCTGTATCCTCCAATGATTCGGTTATATCGGCATTAATTCGGATTGATATGAATCCCTGATTGTCAGGAGATAATATCCCTTATCTTTAAGGTTGAATCAAAGCCTTAATGAGGCTGGATTCTTTCCTTATGCTTATCCTTAGATTAAGGAAACATACATATAACTTACTGGAAGCTCGAGCACGTATAGCCGAGTTCCTATGGTCGCGCTCTGCGCGTCCTGTCTAGACCAAACCGGCCTGCGGTGGTCAGGAGGGGTGAAGCAGCTCGCTCTGCAGGATTTGTTGTGGATATTGGTTGGCCTCTCGACCGCTGGTCGGGATGACCGCCGTATCTTATTTAAGTTCAGCCTTTGCATTCATGACACGTGGCCATGACAGAGCCGACCATCATCAGCCGGCCCTGTACATATATCACCAACACGCTTGTATTAACCTAGTGGTCGACACTAAGGTTATAACCCGACTGTGATTGAGTTCGAATCACGTTTGTAGCGAAAAGGATGCGTGTGTATATAATATATTGAGGGCGTGTGTATATTTATATTGAGTTCGAACCTCGTTTGAAGCGAAAAAATCAGGGGCGGACCCACCCTATGCCCGGGGTGGTCTCAAGCCCCCCCCAAATGGTCACAAGCCCCCCCACATATGGTCCCAAGCCCCTCCCAAATTTTTATTATTGTAGTAGTAGTGTTAATATTAGTATGTTATGTGTCTTTTTTTTGAACAAAAGATCTTATATCCTAGTGGTTTAAGAACAAACCATTTTAAGTCCCCATAATTCTAGGTTGTAAGTTCAAATCCCACTACCAACATTTTTTATTTTTTTTTCCGGATTTTTTGTAGCTTTGCAGTTTATATACCAAGACCACCCCGAAAATTTTTCCTGGTTCCGCCACTGGAAAAAATGATGCGTATGTATATTTTTAATAATTAATGTAAGCTACAAATCATACGCTAATGCAAAACAAAACAAAAAAAGAAAACATTTTATATTATCTTGGCTTTTCATCTTACCAGTCATTCGAGCTTTATTAAGTTGAAAAACTTGGAACTCTGAAAACAATATCAATTAATAATAAGTTGCAAATAGAAATTATTACATGTAACCTTCGTTATGCATTAAATTATTAGATGTATATGGAAATAATTTTTTTGCTAGCTCCTCAAGGTATATGTTAGTAAAATAGAGCAAGTGCAAGATGTGCTCGAACTTGGAAACCGTAAAAAGAATAGGTTTACACTGTTTGTTGTAAATGAAATGAAAAATACATAAAAATACTATAACAGTCGATCAACGGATAATACTTCCTATATTTTGGGGTTTTATTTTTTCATTGATGATGTATGTGTCATTTCATTTTAGGGGGAGGGGCCATAAGGACAAGAATTAACAGAAATGGGTCTGGAAGGACATTTTCCATTTTCAAAGATTATAAAGGACAAAAACAAATCTTTTGGACAAAAATACCCATTGTTAACTCTAACCCACAGCAACATTCATCCAGATGCAAGAACATTCATGAATCATCAAGTAACATTCACAGTAACATTCATCCAGATGAAAGAACATTCATGAATCATCAATCATCAAGTAACATTAATGAATGAGCAAGTAACATTCATCCAGATGCAAGAACATTCATGAATTCATGAGTCATCAAATACCATTCACAGCAGAAAGTAACATTCATCAAGTAACATTCACAGCAGATGCAACATTCACAGCAATAACATTCATCCATGTTACTATTGGATTATGAATAACAGTCTGCAAAAAAAAAAACAACAGTCTTTCATGGATAGAATTGGGTTGATTTGTAACGAAATTTCTGCAAATCGTGCATGAAGAATGAGATTTAAACCACATGTCAATACAATTGACATGAAACCCATGAATGCAATTTGGTAAAAGTCTAGCCTTTTCTCCTTCTGAAACTTCACAAAGACAAACTGCACACTCCAATCCCTTTTTAAACTCTGTTGCTGAAAAAACCACAACAGGGATGGTTTTTAACACAGACGAATCAAGACCCTGCCGGCGGGAAGCTATAAAATTCAAATCATCGACGAACCGGCGGTGGGTTGCGGCCTCGTTTGAGTTTATTAATGCCTCACGGCGGCGGGTCCAGTACCTTGCTAGGAAGATGCGGCTGCTATGCATTTGGTGGCTGTATGAGAGTTAATTAGGTTAAATTAGAAAAAGGGTAGTTTGGTAAGTTTACTTAAATTTTGCCCTAATTAATCATCTATGTACTTGGATCCCGATTTATTTATTAATATGTCTTTGTGGACAAAAAACTATTCATTTTATATATCTTTACATCAATTATTAAATAAAATGTTGAATACGTATCATTTTCCTGGGACCGTGCCTAAAAAAAAT
Organism: Gentiana dahurica var. dahurica; assembly: GCA_024500145.1. Taxonomy (NCBI): domain Eukaryota; kingdom Viridiplantae; phylum Streptophyta; class Magnoliopsida; order Gentianales; family Gentianaceae; genus Gentiana; species Gentiana dahurica. Next base: position 10,323,216 of record CM044901.1, read on the forward strand.
GTTAATGGTCCCCTAAAAGAAAAGAAAAGAAAAAATTCCTTATGTATGTTTATGGGCTTTTGATGTCAAAGGGAATAAATTAGGATGTTGTGAATTGGGCCTGATACCCATATAACGAGTTTTTTTTTTTTTTTTTTTTTGAGGAGCCATATAACGAGTTTTTTACACAATGTTGAAACAACACTTTTAAATTCAAAAAAAAGAAACAACACTTTTGTCATTGAATTTTTTTTTTTCACGGAAATGAAATGATAATATAGACAACGCACACACATATTTGTCCAAATATAGGGCCTTCTTGTCCTGATGCCTCAGCTTTGGCCAATAAACGAGGCTCTCCACATGCATCGAAGTGACCCGTGAGTTGATCGAAACCACACATGTAACATCCCAAATTTTGGGATATTACCGTGTTAGAAAATTAATATATATATATATATATATATATATATATATATATATATATATATATATATATATATATATATATATATATATATATATTAATTTTAAACTTTAATTAATCATTTATTATGCTATTAAAAAAATAGTAGTAAAAGGCCTTTTAAATTTTCATTAAAAGGAAAACATGAATTCAGATTTATGTTACATATATTCTTTTTACTAAATCATTTAATATAATTATTGTGATATATATATATATATATATATATATATATATATATATATATATATATATATATATATATCACTGGGAAAACACACCACTTGAACTCAATACTATTTCTCTCTTACCACCTCGGACTTAGTATAAATTCCACAAAATTTTCATGCTATCCCAATTTCCCTCTCTTTCATCAGCAATTCAGCACTATCTTTTATATCATCTTCAATTGCTGTAGTTATCTTTTCCACCAATACCATATATAGGTCTTTATATATATATAGCCGCTCGTCATGACCTTAACCGAGCCTCATCTTTTAACGCCATCAACAAACTCACCTTTTTCATACATCCAAATTCATCAATCAGCTCTAAACCATCATGTTGGGTTTTTACTCTTTTGAACCGTAATCGATCTCGACCGGGTTTTCTGAAATAAACCTTTAGCACTACCTGCAAGCTTCGACACAACGCCCATGGTTAATATTATTATAAGAGCAGTTCTATTGCTTGTTATCGATTGGAGTGTGGGAAGAATCTAAGTGACAGTTTTTCTGCGACTCAATATAAACGGGAGTTGGAAAAATGGATTTAGGAGTCGGCTCAAACACTGTATTTTGGGTTAGAAGAGCTCCTTTTTCAAATAAAGACGAATTTGGTTTTGGGACTTTGAGAGGAAAATATGTATGTCACTTAATGTCTACGCGACGGATACGCATAACAGGTGAGTTGTATTTTTATAAAAGTCAATGTGTGTGTTTTTTCCAATTTATTTTAAATAAGATACATATGTAGATATAAAATAGTTACTTTTATGAGCTATTATTTTCGTAAATGATAAATGTGTTACTATTAATTTTATTACATTGTTTATCAATAAAAACGTGTCATTTTGTCATAAAGCAAATGTGAGGTCTTATTTTTTATACAAGTAAAAGTGCGTCTTTTATTGATTTATTTTCAATATAATACTTATGTTTATATAAGAATGTCGTTTTCATCAAATAGACCTAAGCTCGTATATGTTCAAAACAACAATGTTTTTCAGTTATTATTATTGCGTATTATATTGATTTACCGAAAGAACTCGAAAGTTGTTACCTAGGCTGTAATCGTAAAAATAAAACTAATTGTAATAATTATTCGATTGGTGCTAGTGCACTTTTTTTTTTTCCCCTTGTAAATTGAGACTTAATACTTGGACTTGACTTGATCGCTTGCTAGTGGCACGAAAGTGTCTAAGCTCTGGTGTCTAGGGAGATTAGAGTTACTGCTCTCAGGAGAACGGCTAGTCACCGGTCTCGGGGCCTCTTGACTCGAAGTCTTTCCGACAGTAGCTAGAGTGCTCACTCGTAGGAGTGGAGACGGTACCCTTTTTCCCCGAAGATTCATGCCACGGCCGGGAAAGCAAGGGCTGACGGTTGTGTCGTGTTTCGGAGGGCAGCGGGGTTGGCTGGAGCCCTTTGGGAGGTTCACTGGGTGAAGGTCTGAATCCTTTCCCTGACAATCGGCCGGAGTTGTCAGGCAAGAGCTTGCTTGTTGAAGTGCGGTAGCAAATCGTGTTCACGTGTGGAGTTTGGTTGGTATTGACTCATCGACTAGGCCAAGTCGGTGTCAAGTAATCTAATGATAACCTCTCGTAAATTCAAGTAATGATTGTACAATAAAGACACAACTTAAATTCAAATAATGATTGATCGGTGTATTTTTTTTTGTTTCCACTATATATTATTATTGTACTTATCTGTAACACTATCGCACATGGCTCATACCAGCGTTATTGCTGACGACTCTACTTCTTCTGTCTTTTCTTTTCTTTTCTTTTTAAAAAAAAAAATATAAATACAGGTTGTTGAACCAGGTTAAGAGATGGGAAAATAGGCGCGAAGGTATTTATCAAGATCACTATGGTGGATATGCTTTAGAAATTTGATGACATGGTTCGTGTTGAGGATTTTAATCAATTTGGGATTCCATTTGTTGTAATTCTTGATGTAACCAGTTAGTGAAATGTTGCAAGTGTTTTGATGGATTTATATCAATATTTGAGAATTATGGTATCTTATGGACGTCTATGCGAAAGCCTCGCAACCTGCTCCTAGAATGACCACAGTAGACCTAGGGGTCGGGAGTGGGTCGTTACAACACAGCTTTCATCCTGTATGTAAACTGTGTGGCTTTGATGAATCCATAGGTCACTTCAGAGTATATTCTCTCACCGCCCAATAACTTCCCACTAAGTGAATGCCTCAGCTCTAGCCACTAAGTGAAGTCCCATCCCATCAATTGTTTTATCATAATTTTTTTTTTTGTAGATTTCAATACAAATTGTTGACAATTTACGGTATCATTATAATCTATATAAGACGATGATAATCATATATTCCAGGGTCATTTGATTCGAATATTGTACTAGAATTGACTTTTAAAAGTTGGTTTGGCGCCAAAAAAAATGACTTTTCGTAAGTGTATTGTGATAATGACCTTCGAAGAGTTGATTCAGAATTGACTTTCAAAATGTTGATTCAGTATGTCGTATGGTAGTTCTCGTACACCTCCGTGGTGCAATTAAATGCTCCCAAACGTAATAGTGGATGTGTCCCGGCTAGAGTTTCTGGCAATGGGTTCTTTTTGTTGGAAAATTTGATCTTCCGGTGACGCCACGAACACGTAATTGTTTTCAAACCGATTCACGAACAAGTAACGATCTTGATAGTATACACTCGAACAGGTAACAGCCTTCATAATCGAGCATCAAACATATAGCAATCTTCGTTGTGGACCATTAATAATAACTAATCAACCAAATACTCTGAGTCGTGTCGAAATAACACCGTCCTAAAGGACTTATTTCGGGTGAATCGAAATGTCCCACTAGGATAAAATAGAGTCTTCCTCTAATAGAGGGCATCAGAATCAGTAATATTATTTTGACATGTTCATGCCCAGCAAAATATAATCAAAACAAGAGAAGTTGAAATGATAGATAAAAATTATTTTCCCTCTTCTTCTTTCCATCGAAAAATAATGTCTCCCTTTTTTCTTCTTACAGTTCCAATTTATAAGAATAATTTTGATCACTTCTAACAAACAAAGAGAAACCCAAGGCCTTAATTTAAGGCTCACGTTGCATTGTTTTTCAGAACAATACATGTACCACCAAACTTAACCTACTAAGTTAAAGATAAGATGGAAGTGACCAAGTCAAACCACCAACTTAAAAAGTGGAACAACAGAAGAGGTAATATACGTAGAGTGAATAGCAAAATTTATATATTTAATAAAACACATTTTAAAGACATATATATTTAAATTAATCTAAAACCGTATAATATAATCTTTTGAAATATTTATCATATAAAATTACCAACACTTTTTAGCTATAGATATTAGTCAAGAAAACATCTCACTAGATATTATTAGAATGAAATTGCATAACATATTCATATCATTATTCTTCTACAGGACAAAAATAAGAGCATCATGGATGATGAAACTAGGAAGACTCCAAAGTTGTGTGCCTTAGAAACATGGGGTGATCCATGTTGTTGGAGAAACTTTGCTGAACAAAATCTCTCCCGGATAAATTGGCTCGATAGTTTTCGTTTCCAAACTGTATACACCAATGTCCATGCCGCCTCCTTTTGCTCCGTGAAAGAAATAATATTCCCAATCATCGTCCGTGAAATAAATATGATTGGCTTTGATTACTCCTTGAGGATATTTAGACGCATCCACGGCGATTGTCGAATTGTAACCAAGGAAGACAGCCATGCTACCCAGACTAAAAATCGATTTCAACTTGCCTGTGGCTGTATCGACTTGATATACCTGAAATTTAGTCGTGATGAAAGACAACTCGTCCTCACTCTTTTCCGGGGATAATCTTATAATAATGTACAAAGAGTCGCCAACGGTTTTCATCAGATATACATTCTTTCCACCGCGGCAGGGTACAATACGTTCGCAACGTGCAATCATTCGCTCTTCTACATGGTTGTTGTGTTTTCCAGTAGTAAGGTCGAAGACCCAAACGATTCCAGGATAACCAAAGGCATAAAATTGTCCACTGCCATTGTACACAACATCAGCATACGCCCCTATTCGGGTTTCGATCCTATTCCATGCTTTGTCCCCTAACCTCCAAAACCCCAAATGTGAACAACCTCCGTATATGACCATCACAACAAAATCCGAAGTCTCGCTTGGCCTCGATGAAAGCACCATCTTCTGGATAAAAACATGCTCATCCAGATACTCGTATTCTGGAAAAGTGTTTTGATGTGGTAAGGGGATCTCTGTCCCAGAAGAAAAAGGATTTAGCAGGCTCATGCTTCCATCTACTTCGATCGTTAGCAACCATCCCAACGATTCGAAGCACTTTTTGGTTTTAAACTTAGGAACTCTGACGGAAGCCACAATTGATTCACCCTCAACCAAACTGTAAAATTCACGGATATCATCCGAATCTGAATCTGAATCTCTAACAGGAAGCATAAGATAAGGTGTCTGCTGCCGTAACCGTAGACCTTCAAAATACTCCAGCCTTACAGCACCACACAAACGTTTAGAAACGCTTCTAAAACAAGTGAAATCTTCAAACTTTTTCAATCGCTTGGCTATTTCTACCAGAATGTCATACGGAAGGTCGCCCAAATTTTCCATTTGCTTGGCTGTTGAGACAAATCTACGAAATCAAAAAAAAAAAATAAAATAAAATAAAATAAACACACACACACACAAAATTTGTTGCACCAATTTCTCTTAGTCTAAATCAGACATCAAATAGGAGAAGGAGACTCGTGTACGAATAATAAGCTTTATCGATTCAAAGATGATATCGTAGTCTAGAACTCCCAAGCTAATCCAAATTTGCGTTCGATCAGGACAAGTTTCGGACGTGCTCGTGTTTTTCCTTTTCAAAGGAATGGGAAAAAAAAAATGTAATACTAAAAGCATCACTAATAAAAATAAAAACATAAAAAACCAACCACGACCACACACATGACGCAAATATTACTTATTTTATTATAATCGATAGTAATGCTAAAAGGCATGAATAAATCACACGAATAAATCCCACGTATTACGCGGATGTTACAACTAGCATATATCAAAACTTGTGGGTTGTCCTCAATATTGGGAGTCTTGTCCCGACGTCAGTTGTTTCTGTCGTTTCCCCTTAGTTATCCTCATTTTGGTGAATAGTTCTTCGTCCTTGAGGCTGATTTCTATTAGTTCCACCTACAAACTGGCCTAATTTCCAGCCTTGATTAGGCCATCGATTTCCCTCTTAGCTGACGGCAGTCTTATGTATATATCATGTCCGACATCTTGATGAAATCCGTTGTATAGATTCTACTCTCGTCTTTTTGTTGCCCCTTTCATCATGATCTTTCCATGACAGTTAAGATATGGGATCTTGACTGATTCAAGAGGATGAAGCCCCTGTCCTGCGACTAATTTCTTCCCGATCTGTCCATTATTAACGAATTGAGGCAATCGAAGATCCCTTTTCTTTTCTGCCATGCAGTTCGATCTTCACATAAGTTTGGCATGTCACAATTTTCCGCTTCGCGTATTCAACATGTTGACATCTTCTCCTTGACAATGTATGTGCACTACTTGAATGCACTCAGCTAATGTACAATGAAGCTTACTATTTAGTTTTGCGTATAACACTCATCCATTTAACCCTCTAATAAAATAAGTAATGACCTTCCATTCATTGTTGTTCAGAACATGCCTATATTCATCCATGAAACGCTTCACATACTCAAGCGCAGTTTCTTTCTCCTTCCACTTGATAGTCAGAAGGTGGGTTGCATTTCTTTGAATGGTCTTGTTGTGATGAAGGCTCTTGCGAACTGGCTTGCCTACTCCTCAAAACTACTAATAGATCGAGGTGGTAGTCTCTTGAACCATTCTCTAGCTTTTTCTATGAGTAAAGTAGGCTTTGCATCTCATCTCATTGAGCACACAACATAGCATCATATTTTGTACATCTTGATGTAGATGATCTGCCGGATCGGTGGCACCATTAGAAAAATCCATTTTTGGCAACTTGAACCCACCATGTCGACGACAATGCTCTATGTGGGAGGTGAAAGGAGATATATTGTATATTTCCATTTCTGCCTTGGCCACAAGTCTATCCACCTTATCTTGGGATACTCTATTTACCCTTTGATGAGGCAAAGCTTTCATTTCGCTTTTCCTTGTGCTCGTGTCTAATGTTTAACACGGCAATCTCATCCCTTTGGGGGAGTTTGGGTACTTCTGCCCCCTTGGATGTTTTAGGAGCTCTACTTCCTTCCTTGTTTATGGTATGGTCGTACAAGGTTGTGAACAAATCAAGGTGGACTTCTTGCAACTATTGTGCGATTTTGACCATATCCTGAGAGATATCAGGTTGCCCAATGAGGGGATTTAACAGGTTATCTTCTGCCTCTTCATGCAGTCTCGGAAGAGCGGCTACACCGTGGGTCTCATCTCATCCGCCTTCATTGACGGATTTTGCATGACTTTGATTTCCTACATTTTCTTTTTGCTGTAATTTGTTGGAGGCATGATTGATTGTTGATTCATAGGTTTCTGCGAAGGATGTAAATTCAGCCTTCCTTCTAGCGCCAAATGATGTTTCTTAAAATCATTAATAGTGATATTAGGTCAAGGACCGGGTAATTGGGATTCGTAAGGATAAATTAACTACTTTGACTGGTAGATCTGTTGATAGATTATAGCTGAGCAAGTGTGAGATTGATTTCCTGCGTACCTAAATGATTTGGGATCAATGCTATTAACGTAGTTCTGAATGTTGAGGATAATGATCCTTTGGCCTCTCACGTGTGGGAGATGATTGTGTTGCTATTGAAGTTGTGTCAATGACATGAATCAGTAATGAGGGCAGTCATGGTTAATCGTGGCCATATATGCAAGAATCATGGAACTGTTACAAGATTATGGGTTGAAGTCTGTTGACTGTGTAACCGTGGTCTGAGCTCGTTGCAGACTTATACTGAGATGAGTGTTCCTGACCGAGGTGAGCCTGCACCATGTCGGTGGTAAGAGTTGGTAATTATCTTACTTTGAACTGACAATGTGATAGAGAGGACGACATGCGTCATGTCGACATTTTAGGAGTGCCTTGCACTTCGTAACAACTATTATAGTTGTTGGAAGTGGCGTCCGAAAGACAATTTATGTAATTGTTTTTAGAATTAATAAATGACAGATTTATTCTCATCTTATTATTTGCTTCGTGCTTGTAAGTAATACACTACTGAAAACCCCAAGTCGTATCATATGTAGCCATATAACTTAGCGTGTGTCACACATGATGATTAAGTTTATGGTGATACACTTGAACTATTAGTCCGTGGTGAACTTAATCAAAGTATGAGGTCTATTGATTAAACCACCATTAATGCGCCCAGAACACTTTATGGTGTGACCGTCCTATCCGGATCGTCGACATTGGTTGTCTAAGTGGGGCATTTTTATATGATGAGAGTCATATAGGACTGGACCGATTTAATCTGAGTTTCTCATATAATTCCGTGATTGAGAAATCTTATTAAATCACAAGATGATCATATATGGATTAACCTTAATCCTGAAGTGATTACAGAGTCCTATTTGTTTCAGGATAGGGTTTGATGTGTTCGTTAAGGATCGCTAAGTGGCGCGGTCCGAATCACTTTCACCGTTTCACGTTGGCACTATTCTGGAATGAGTGAGAAGTGTGTGGCTCACAGATATGGAATCAATTCCTTCCTGCGGAAAGTAGAAAGACATTAATCCCCTTATTTGTTGATCCTAGAAACTGATCGATCCCGGGAGTTCGTATTGGTTATGAACGAATGGGTTAATGGTAAATAAGTATAAGATGTAGTGAAGAAGGTTTACGGAAATAATCCTACTTCAGTACGGATAGTCTATGGGGGGTTAGTTTATATGTAATGATTATATCAATGGACACTTATCAAGTCGACTCGACGTTTTGAGAATAAGTTATATCTATAATCGATAGAGTTCAGTTTCGGATTTATGGTGGCGTAATTCCGGAATTAATGAGTTGAGTAGAAATATTCTGTTTGATGAATATTTTATTCAATTTATTGTAGCTACTGGTTATAGGTTCATGGTCTCAGGGTTGGCTCCTAACACGCGAGTGTTTTCTCGTTTTATGGATCCTCGAGAATAAATTAAATAGTTGGTCTATTTAATGAATATGCAATATTATTTATTTGGTAAATAATATGTAAAATAGAAAAGACGTTTTCTATTAAATTAATGTCAAAAGTGGCGCATGCATGTGTGATAAATTAGGAAAAGAAAATTTTATAGATTATGTCACATGTGTAATTAATTAATTATCTATTTGTTGGATAATTAATTGAAAAATTAAGATATTGATTTTTTTTGGGAATTATCTCTTTGTTTATAGCAAAAATATCTTTTCCTTATGGGAATAGGTTTTTGTTGTGTGAAAATGATAACTCTCTTGACTAGTTATTTTCCTATATAAAGAGAGTTCCTCCTAGCACAATAAAACACACAAATTTGCGCCACAAATAAAATAGAAGGAAGAAAAATTAGTTTCTTGCCTTAGTCATTAAGAGGAGAAAAATCTAGGATTTTTCTTGTGCATATTCGATGAGGTTCTATGGCTAGGATCGACGTCCACCATTCGTCGCTTGGAGATACAATCCGGAAAATCACGGCTTCTCCCTTTGGTCGATTATCAACGGCCTTGGGGCATTATGCATACTAAACCATCTGCTAAGCCTAGGCCGGATTACTTAAGCCATAATAGGGTCACTGACCTGGACCCAAGCATTTATATTGATTGTGTTTTGAATGTTGATCCTGCCATTGATCATTTTCTAAAGGCTCGATATTTAAGATGGTTAGGTGATAGTGATTTTTCTCAAATCAGTTTAGGCAGCTCTTCTACCAAAAAAATAATAATAATGTTGTGTCTAATCTCCCCAGAGATGGTTACACTGCCATGGAAGTGCATCCATGTAGTGATAACGATTCTGATTGCTTGTCTACAAAAACAGAAGAGAAACAAGAATATAGAGAAGCAGTTGTCTTACGTTGGAAATTTAAAACACATAATAATAAAAAGAAACATGACACAAAAAAAGTAAAACCTCCAATATAATAATATATAAGCAAACGTAAAGAACTACTGGAAAACATTTTCTTCATTCAGCTGCCATATGACTTATTACGGTTTCTACTTCGATATTCACAGTCACATTTGCTGAACTCGATAAAAGTGTGATTCGATGGGTCGCTTGAAAAATTTAGAGATAATACAGTTTGCCGACAAATCGGAGCTTTTTTCGCTGGTAAGTCATGAATATGCAGAAAATGTTTACCGTATGTATGTTTGTTACGAGCTTATACGATGCCTTTGTATTTAATATCCCTTTGGTTTGGTGTTGATATGCAGAAGATGTTAACTTATATAGCGCTGGTTTGACTTCATATGGTGCTTTAATAGAAACATGTCGAGGCAGATGATCAATGCTACATATTGACATAGTGTGGAAGCTTAACTGTTTGGACTCATTCACCCATGAAGTAAACCGTGAAGGCAGCCTAGAAAGTCCTACCAAGAAAAACGAGGGAAAATGAAACATGATGTAGGATTCTTTTTGTTCTTACAAACTAAATATCCTCCTTTTGTTTTTACATGTTTGAACTTAATGTTTGTCGGTTGTATTTCATTTTGTTGTTGTTTTAAAGCCATCACATTCTTTGATAAATGATGTTGATGGTGATCTGATAAGATGGGTTGCATTACTATTTGTCTATTATCGATCATATGATTTGGACGTGTTGTTCCATGCAATTTATGACTTGGCTTTTTATTAGTTCTCAACAGGATGCGCTATAAGTTCATTTGTCTTGTGCATATGTTTATTTAGTCCAAGATTATTTAACAAACCAAGTATTATGTTTTGTGTTTAAATATTCTTTTTTGAATAGTATTTATATGCCGAGAGCCTTATTAGGGCCTTGTGTTGCAAGGCCTAAATCTCACTAGTATTTAGATTGATAAGTAATAAGCTGGTAGAAAGCGTGCAGGATACAAAGAATAAATAGTATTAGTTTTGTTGGACAATTGAATAGATGGGCTAGACTCTAGAGGGTGGGCTGAGTTTTAAATTAATGCTATACACTAAAAAAAAAAATGTTGGGTGGGCTTAGCACCCTCAAGCATTGTGCCAGTTCCGTCCTTGATTGAGATAGTGTGAAGAGGTGCTTCAGTGAGGGTTGATTATGTGCGAATCTATTGCTCCTGTGATACTTGGATGAAGCTATGCACGGGAGAGGACGAAGTCGTTTCCTTTGGCATGACCCCAAATTTTACTGTGATTGAACATTGACATTACTAGAGATGTAGCATCCGTGCCTCTTTTTTTTTTTTTAATCCATGTTGGGGTCAAGTCAATTATTATTGGAAAGGAAATTAGGATAGCACATATGCCTCTGTTTCTCTGTTTTTTTTTTCTTCTTTTCTTTTGCATGACAAAATGTGCTTCATGCATGAATATGATGGGATGGCTTTGGAATTGGATGGTTGTTTCTTTACTATCTTGGGATCAAGTGATTTTGGATATGGATTATATGTTTGAGATGGATGATTGTTTGGTACTGCTAAATATTTTGATGGGTTTTCACTCATTAATCCTCTGATGTACATTTGTTTGATGGTTTTTTCACTCAATCCTCTGCTATACGCGCGTTTGTTTGACTTCATCCTATTTATGCTACATGTCCTCGCAATTTCTTTGCAGTAACTTGGTGAATTTTTGTGTTTGGGTTTTTCATGTTGACATCAATGTCATAAAGAAATTATATTTCTTAGGTCCAATTTTTTTTTTGGTTGAAAAATGGAGTAATTAGATTATGAATGGGGATTGATTTGTGATTTTAAATTGGTTTATTAGTATGTATGTTTATATATATTTAATTTAATATACATCACCCGTGCATGCACCGGTTTATTGCTAAATTTAATATTATTTAAAAAAAAATTTATATACTAATATCTATTCATTGACCCGCTCAAATTTTAAAATATTGACTCTTAACCCATAATTATACATATATTGTTTATATAATGCATTAGAAATTGTAATACAATGTGTCGTTATCGATCTCTGACCCGTGTCACATAATTCCTGCAGCATCCGCTGATCACTGTTATCACCTTATGGCAAGGTAAATGAATCCAAATCCTGGGTCCACCACTGCTGACAGGATCACTGGTATCACCTTATGGGTGTGTTTGGTAAGGATAAAATAGATGAGAAAAGAAAAGATTTTTGTTTCTCAAGTTGGACATGTTTGGTTAATTGATAATAGAAAAGTGTCTTTTCTCAAGTTGGAGACTTTTTCTCAAATCTTAATTCTTTTCCACCTTTTTAATTCTCAGGCTAGGTTGAAGAAAAGTTGAGTGAGAATAGAAAAGCCATCAATTCTATTCTCAACATATTTTCTATGCATACCAAATAAATTGAGAGAATATACTTTTTTCTTTTCTCGTTTTTTTTTTTTTCTCATGTCTATTCTTAGCGTTTTTCTTTTCTTAACTTTCTTCCGTACCAAACATGCCTACAGTGTTGAATAAATTGAAACTTGCTTCCCCTCCCCTGCCATTCCAAAAAAAAATTAAACAAAACAATGCCGGATTTCAGTGATCCATCTCTGCATGAATTTGTTGCTTGATCCTATTTTTTAGTTAGATTTCAAATTTATTTAAGATTTGAAATGATTTATGATTATACAGGCATTTCTCTCACAGGACAAGAGAGCGCTTGTGCACACATTGCTTGAAGACGTGAATATCGAAGAAACAAACCACAGTGTCAAAGAGCTCACCAGAGGCAAAATACAAGGCATTAATGGCCACAACCACGTACATGTGTTACAAGTACAACAGAACAGCAGCAAGATGTTGGACTGCCCATGCACTTGGGCATTAGGTCGAACACTTGCATATGCAAATGCAAGTTAGTTAGAAGTTAGGATGAACGGTTTATCAGTTAGTATGATGTAACTGATATCCTATGTACTATATAAACAAGGATATAGAAGATCGGTAGAATACAACATGAGATTTATACTTCCACATTGCTGATTATGATAAAATTCCTAGTTCCTTGTTTTCCTGCTCATTGTACTAGCTATTTGAATTTCTTGAAGAACATGAAGTTCTTCGTTTGATTTCCAGCTCATTTTTGAGCTGCTATTTAAGTTTTTAACAACATGTGAGATCCTAGGATATATGCACGGATACGGATACGTGAATATATACGGGATACGCAGATACGTGATTTTACAAAAATATAGGATACGGATACGGGGTGTATTTGTAAATAATAAAAAATATAAGGGCTAAACTGTAAATAATAAAAATAAGATGATTATATATATATATATATGTGTGTGTGTGTGTGTGTGTGTGTGTGTGTGTGAATTACAATTCGCCTCAAATACGTAACCAACGGAGTATTTTGATTATCCGTCGAGAATCCATATCCGATATGTATCGGATACGTGATACGCTTGCGGAATGAAGTATCCTTGAGATCCAAAGGATACTTTCCTTGCTCAGAAACTTGTTAAGTGATAATGATAAGGTTGTTCCTTTTATATTGTGACAACAATAGTGCTTTTTACATAGATTCTATTAAATTTTGTACTAAGTTTTTCCAGTTCAATAAGATTCCCTACTTTCTTCTCGTAGTTCTTCACTATTTCATCATAATTTGCCATTCCAAAACTGAAATTTGTTACCATGCACTCCAACAATTATCAAAGACACCCTATAATTAAACCTTTCTCATCCATATTGATGTACTTAATAAGATAAAAGTATATGTTTAGCATACGTGATTAATGTACTTATAAAACACATTTGTGTTATAAAAAAAAAGTATACAGAATTATTGAACCCTTAAATCCTTTGCCGTCTGCATGCGTTGAAGAGGTCAAATGCACTAGAAATTGACAGGTTTAATTACAATATCTATCTTAACTGCATGCTGCTTAAATAATTAAACATTAATTAAAAAAATCAATATCAAGTACAATTAAAATACTTATTGATACCTTCCCGGAAGGTGTTGGAATTGGTTGTATTAAGAAAACCAAAACTGCATCCTTATTTTACAGCAAATAATTATAATAAAAAAAGAAAAAAGTTTTTAGGATGGTTCATATCAACCCGACAAAGTTTGGCTGGGTTTTTGGAGGATTTAATTTTAAACTTGTGTAGGTGTCCCGAATTACATTTATACCGTTTATTGTAGAATTAATTATGATTTATTATAAAATTAATAAGATAATTCAAGGAACTACAGTACGTAAAAATTTTGGTTTTTCAATGACATCGCACTAGGTTTAAAAGTAAATTAATTGTGCTAGCTAGTGACACACACACAACGTGCATAAGACAACATCTCAAAGCATCCCGATGGAGTTTTACTATGGTGTACGATATTTTGATACGCCCCATATTCCATGTAACTTTTTGCTAGGTTTTGTTATATTTCATTATACTTTGTTATACTTTATAACAATGCTACTATTTTTCTGCTATGTTGTTTAGACCTTTAATTTGTCATGTGAATTTGTTGTGTTGCTAGAATTGTTGTTTTTTTTTTTTTTTAATTTAAAAAAAAGGTTACTTCTTAAAGTTTACATGATAATGTCTACCTCCTATGTCATATCGTAGTTGTTAGTGTTTTTACTTTTTATAAATGAAATATATGTGTTATAATGAGAAGAGCATAGACTTTTGAAGTAAGACTATCCAATGTTTTGAAAGAAAAGAAAATCTGTTGGAGATATAAATATGAGTATAATCAGGCACGGCTCCAGGGATTTGATGACACGGGTCGGAAATTTGTCATATTTTATAATTATTAAATTTAATCTTATATATTAATTATAGTTCAATATGGATCAATGTAGATCAATATATAAAAATAAACGGATCAACTTCACATATATATGTGTACCTAAAAAAAATTCTCAATGTATTATTTTTTTCTTTAGCGGGTTGGCTGACAAATTCCTATAAGATAGAGCCGCGCGCCCTGTATAATTGGATATGCTATTGAAGATTCAAAACATATTTCGTCTAGTCAATAAATGGAAAATTATACCGCAGATACTTTTTATTATATAATAGATAGTTACACTTGCACCTGCGAAAGAACGACATATATCAAGTTTTTATTGGATGCAATTGAAATTATCTGTTAAAGAGTCTCCGCGGTAGATTTTTCTAAAATAAAAACCTACTCAAAAAGTTCACAAACTGAAAGTAAAAACTAAGCAGTATAAACCTAGCTACTCAAAAGTCAAATCTAAGAGAATGGGTACATTTCTTTTAAAATTAATAAAAAGAATGATGATGCAAAAGTCAAGGACAGTTTTCAACCCAAAAAAAGACAATTAGGACTGTGTATGATAATTTAATTAGTTTATGCTCATTTATATTTCGAATTTTGCCCCATCATAAAGTCTAAAAGAAAAAATGTACTACATTATAAAGACGTATTTAAGTTATCCAGCTATATATCCTGGTGTGATGTTTGACATTTTCATTTTATTTGTCACATACATAGGTACTAACATGATGCTTTCTAAATAAAACCAAAGAATAATATTTTGTCGTGTAAATAAAAGTTTGACGCATCTATTGTCGAATCTTTCTAAAATGTACTTATACGTATTACTAACTGATTAACAATAACAACTGCATACATAGTTCTTATTTTGCGGTTAATTTAGAACATACATAGTATTTTTTACTTACACCCATATAATAAAAACAATCTGACTTCGTTATAATCTTTTTTTTTAGATGGTTATTACGTGTCGGTGTTTCATAACTCAAAACATTAATTTGCTTATGTACCTACCCTAAACCCTAAACCCTAAACCCTAAACTATTTCGTGATAATCAATATATATATATTGTATAAAATCCCGTTTTTCATAAAATAACAAAACATGTTGAGATAGATTATCACTTTCCGAGAAAGAAATTCCAAACACGATAATTCAAACTTATGCCTATCAAAACTAAATAGCAGCTGGAATATCTTCTCATTAAACCTTCGGAACAGAAGACATTTCAACTCTTACCGACTAGTTATCCTCTGACCAATATCTTCAAACCTCCGTCCTAATCCAACTTGAGGAGGTTGTTGAAGCACAGTTGATGTATATAATATAACACAAACTGAGCTGAAACTAGTGCAACAAACGAAAGAGGAATGCTACTGCTCGATCTATAGTCTAGGTTCTCTCTTGGAACTTCATCAAACATCTTTAGTGGAGAGTTGGTTAAGAGTTAGTTAGGAGTTAGTTATTCAGTTTTAACTGATTCCAACCATTCCTAATGTAATTTGTCTATTTATATTTTATAATCAACTCAAACCCGAGTAAATTTTTGGTACGGACTGTTCGGCCATGACTCGAGAATGCAATTATTTTTTTTTCTCGAATCATGAAGTCTCGTATGGTAAATCATTAAATGTGGAAGTTGAACATGAAAAGACTTACCACAATCATCAATTTATAAATCCATTACATACGATCAACAAGTACAACTAGGTAGATCTTACATAAAATTACATTTCAAATTGCTAGAGTTATCTCCTTGTCCTTGTAGAAGATCGTCAATATACTGATATCATCATCGAAGTGGACGTTAATTATGTTGTCGGGTCAACTCTATCATTGCATCATACAATACTCTGCAACTCATCTCGATAAAAAGTAACGAATGAGTTACGACGATCATCAGTAAAGAAACGACCACTTACTGGAAAATGATAAAATTAGAAGTTCTCCTTCGCAAATAGAAAATGCATAAAAAAAAACAATAACAAATATAACACATGAAATAAAAATATCAAACTATCATTATATGTTCACATATCAAGCATACAACTTACCTTGAATAAAAAAAAAACTAAACTTCTTGTAGTAGTATTTTTTATTTTTTTAAACTTACCGCTTTGAAAAAAGGTAATATTAAATTGACATTGGATGTATACATGTCATTTGACACCTTCAGACTACGCACCCTCTTTTCTTTAAAAGCAGCCAAATACAACACACATAGCAGTCCAGAAATCTTTCAGCTTCCCACATTTATATATTCTCTAGAGAAACTCTACACTCAGCTCCGCCGTCCACCGCCCACCGCCGCTGTTTAATTAGCAGCAGCTACAAATTCAAGAGCACTGAAGCCGGCCTCACTTACCTAAAGTAAGTAATGTTCATTAATTGTTTAGCTTCTTCTTTACTTTAATTAGCTCATATCATTGATTTCGTAGCATTAATTATCTATCTCTTGCAACGTCTAATCACTCATTGTCACTTTCGGAGATTGAGAATTTCGCAAGACTATCAATCGTTGTTTTTTTCATTTTTTAAACATTTTGGCTGATTCTTTGCAGTTGTGATTTGAGAAACAGAGATTTTCAACAGAGGATAGTTTTCCGGCGGTCGTTCCGGTTCGGCATAAATACAAGCATTAGAAGTGCAATCTTCGGTGTCAATCAAACATTAATCCTAAAAACATTCACTTCAGCCAAAATGCGAAACTCGGTTTCACCGCATATTTCTTCCCAGCTTTATGCTAATGGTAAATTGAAATATCTTTCTCCTACACCGGATATGAGAGTATTGTTTAATCAGGCTTTTTTTTTTTTTTTTTTAATTAATTTTTTTTATGAGAAAATAAACAGGCGTTTTGAGAATGACGGAAACTGACATTTTTACTGTTTTGATTAATTTCAGGGTATACTGACAACGTTTCTGATCTCCCTATGCATATGGAAACCAAATTGTATGTCCCACTTTTAACAGTTTTTATTTTATTTTATTTTAGAAACCTAACATTTATCACGACAATATATTACCGTGACACACTTTGTAAATCGATATTTAGAATGTTGATTTTATACTATATAATCGATTTTAAAAAGGTTACTTAAAGTACATCTACTAAAACAACTATAGGAAGATTTTCTTAACTTCAAGTACACATATGCAAAATGAACAAATTCCACACAATAAGATAAAGCTGTGTAACCTAAATTTTTATTTATTTATTTATTTTTATTTTTTTTGTACCCTACAAAAATATTATCAATAGATAAATAAAACTATGTTGTCCTGAAGATTCTTTTCACAAAAAATTGGTCCTCAAAGACTTTCTGATTTTGTCTTCGCTTCATTTAATCATTTAAGTTTTTCTCAAGATTGAAGCAAAATACCCTCCAAACTATGTTCCATTTAATTTTTACCATCTTAAATTATTATTCGATCAATTTACTACTTTAAACTATAATTTGGTATTTAAATGAGATTTTATATGTACAGAAATGCAAATGACACCAGCTATTATGTGGATTCAAGTCTTTATTCTCAAGAAGATCAGCTTGATGGTTTATTTGACCTTTGCTCTCAAGTCCCTATCAATTATCAATCGGGTAAGTAAATCATAGACACATTAACGTTCTAAAGTTTGTGACACAACGAAATATACAGAACCAAGTTTAAGTACTTAAACATAAAGTACACATAGTACACATATATATATCATGTAAAATTCAGATTCTTTATTCAAATTATGCACTGCAAAGATTCTGATTCATTTCATTGTAAATAGAGATTTTGTAAATCGGTTATTGTTTTGAACCATATCATATTTGCCTTTTTCAGAGATGGCCTCTCAAATGAACATGAAGAGATTGGACCAATCTTTTTGTGGAGCAACACAGCTTTCTTTCAAGCCCCAAGTCGAGAGCCTCACAGTCACAGCAGCAATAAATCAACATGTATGCATTATCTTCTATGATTTTAGAGGGCACTTTTATTGGCACCACGATTAATCTACCGGTGGCATCACATCTCGTAAAAAATTCGACCTTTGCAGAATTCGGTTTTTTAATTAAAATTCGATTTTAAAGAGGTCGAATGTCATTGTGTTTGCCACGAAAGTAGATTTGATGTGGTGCAATAACCATGCCCTTTTTGTTGTCACATTTGAATTTTTTATATCCCCTAAGTTTGGGGGGACTTCAAAAGTTAACCTTCTTTAAAAAAAACAATTCCTTGATATAAAATAGAAGATACTAACTCACAAGTGTCGTATTAACTCTTTATTATATTTATCCATATATATGAAATCAATAAGATATAGTAGGACTTAGTAAAAATGCCAAATGTAGCTTGGTTTTCACACTATGATGAGAGGTTGACAGGGGAAAATGTGACAACTATATTATGCAAACTCTTTAATGTTCCATAGGCTTGCCAAATGGCATCTTAAACTACACAATACCTCGGTGAAAATGCATCTGTTCAAATTGAAAATGGATACAGTTATCGTACATCGCACTGAATCGACATTCGGAAAGTCGAATCTTGAGTCAAGAATCGAATTTCTGTCACATTCAACGTTTGAAAATTCAATTCTTGACTCAAAATCCGACTTTCCACATTCGGTGGTGTAAATAAAGACTCCATAGGTATTCATTCGTAAAGGGACATTTTTGGATTTTTGATATTTAACTAGCAGTGTTCTCATTGTACATTTGCAACTTTTACTTGTTTTCATTTTGTGTTTTAACTTTTTACTGCCTTATGTGGAATGACAGGGAAATGGTAACACAAGAAAACGTCCACTTGATAAGAATTCAAATGTTTTCCAGCAAATAAGCCCCCAAATTATTGAAGAAAAAAACAACAAGGAAACCGATATACAATATTGGCCAGCAAATAAGAAGATATCTCTGTGTTTCCAAGGACAACCCAAAGGGGACCTAATCAACAATGGCATCAAACAAGTCCAAAGAAATGGAGTAAGCATTCTTTACGTTACACGTAAAGTAAACTTTTTAATCACACTCGGTGACTTTTTTTACTACATATATCTGGTATTAAGTATAGGTGTAAAAAGAAAAGTACTAAATCTCATCCCCACCGGCTAATCTTCTTGGATTGGTGATACAGGCACCAGCAAGAAGAAGCCAGAAGTTGGCTGACAGGATCACTGCTCTTCAAAAGCTAGTATCACCTTATGGCAAGGTAATTAAACAAATCCAAATCCGAAATAACCTTCTTCTTCAGAAACTGTTGTGTTTAATATGTAAATTACGCGTCTTCCTACCAGTTAAGCTTTTCAGAGAGATGATAGTTCGAAATATTGTACACAACATCTGGAGGGCGATTTCATTATAGTAAAGTGTAAATTTTTGCAGACTGATACAGCTTCAGTACTCCATGAGGCTTCTATATTTATCAAGGCACTTCAAGACCAAATAGAGGTATATGTATATATATGTAAATGTGGGGAATTGGATACGGCCTATTGGTACAGGCCATCTCACTTGGTGAGAACCAGTGTTCGATTCCCATTCCTGAATAAAAATACCCTTCCCCTCCCACCAACCCCGCCCTCCGGAAAAAAAAAAAAAAGGATATGATTCTAGCCATATGTATATTTGCACTCAAGCCACTTTTTATATGTGCCTAACCCATTAAGTAGTTGAATTTCTCATATCATTAATCTTTTGTATGTTTGTTTATCTACAGAACATGTTCCATACACAAAATTCTTCCCCTGACGACGAAAACTCTCCTCAGGTACAGAATTAAAGTTATTTGCATATATACACAGAGATTTTTATAGCCAAATCTAAAACATTGAGACATATTGCATGATGAAATGTTCATGTCACGTATATCCAATAACAATAGTACTTTTAATTTCTGAATCAAGTGTATAATAACTGAGATTATGAAGTGTTTTTTATTATTTAACAGGCAAATGTTGAGAAGCAGTACAATCTACAAAACAAAGGGCTGTGTTTAATCCCATTGTCAAAAACAGAGAAACTTATGGAGGAGGATGCACTGCATCACTTTTATTCCCCAGATTTAAGTTCTTCCCCTTTGTCTCCAGACAGTTTATCAACTTTCATGTAATATCATTCATAAGTTATAACCTTGTTTCAGCTAGATTTCGTTATAATTAGGAGGAATTTTACAACAACATTACTGCATACTTTTGTTAGATCTTCACATGTGTTCTAGGTTCAAGCAGAAAAGCAGAAATAGTAATGTTTCAGAGATTATGAAGTTGTTTTTTCGTTTTTTTTTATAAGGGCTATGGCATGTGTATTATTTTCCAGAACTGATTAATAGTGCATACGTACATATTGTCATTTTCCAAAGTATGGAGGGGAAAAAAAAATTCTCACACACACACCAAAGGCTCCTGAATTCACAACAATAAAGCATTGCAAGAAAATCGCATATCCTAGCAAAAAAACATGAAGCTATCAAAGCAAGGTTACGTATCTACGATGTTTTGGGATGATTAGTTATATTGACGATGTTTTGAGATGATCTATTATATTCGTAATGGTGTTTTGTTGTGATAGAACCATTTTTGTTTAGAATATTTTGATTTTATTTGTAATTAAGAAATAATGTTTTCTTGAAAAATGTTTTTTTTTTTTTTTTATCGGATACGAAAGGAGGGGAGGGGGATTCGAACCCTGGACCTCCCACTGAGGCCAGGGTAAAGCCCAAGGCACTAACCACTGAAATGTTTTAGTTTGTATTGAATTTCATGTCGAGTTATATGAAATTATAACAGGAAATTGAAAGAAAAAAAAAATATATATATATATATATATTATTTTATTCAACATGAATATAGTTTATGTATTTGATGATTTGATCCAAAGTCATCCGTATTGTATACAGACAATGGTTTTCAGAAAATAATAACTCTTAATTTAAAATACAAATGTTTTCCTTTTTCTTTTCAAAATAAATAAATAAACAAATGTTTTGCTTTTTCATTATCTAAGCTAAGCAAAAAGGTGGATCTCCTTTTTCTTCGTTCCCTATTCTTAAGAAAAACTTATCTTACCAGCAAAGGAGCTTCTTCATCGGAGCCCTAGATTTACTCTACCTCCTACCGCATCTGTATCGATCTCCTCCTTTTTCGATTCTGAAAACATGGTCAGATGTTTATTTTTAGCTAATTGTTTAGTATTCCATTTTATGTTGATCATATATTTCTTTTGTTTTTTCAATAGTATCTCTTAGATCTAATAATAGCTCCTAGATCCGGAACTCGTAGGAAATTTATTGAATCCGATCCTTATATTATAGCAAAGTTGTTGATATTCGCAGACTAATTTTGACTCATTTGATTATATAGTGTAAGAACCTGACCGTGGAGAATTTTTCCTCTTTATTTATATATATTTTTTATGCAATATCGTTGTATCAATTTCTGTGGTCAAGGAAGGTTTGCGTTGTGCAGAAACGTAATGAATGTTGGACCGTATATTTTTAGTTTGTTGAATTATAGCATGTCAAATGACATTCATATAAGTTTGCTTTCTTTTTCAATCCATTTTCATTACTTTGAACTAGAAAAGAAATTATACTTCATTTATTGTAACACAAATTGGTGGGTATAGAGTGGGATTAACATTTATATTCATAGAAATACTTTTCAATAATGAACCAAATCTGATGCCAGTAGCTCGTTTGGAGGCTTTATGTGCTCCAAGTCGTTAGATGTATGACACGCGTACTGACGTGTGATCATATATGTCTAATGGACCAGTTCACAATGGAGGGTGCGGGTAATAATTTCTCAATCATTTGTGTTTGTTTCTCCGTTACCAGCAGGAGATTAGGACGTAACGAGTCTTTATTGCACCGGACCGTCAGATTGATGTCATTTGTATGAGAAAACAAATCATGTTTTGTCTTTTCACACACATGTCGCTCATGAGATGGTCTGTTGCATCTGTGACTCTTCATGCATGAATTTCCTGGCTTCATTCATTGCATTAACTCTGATAAGATTTGCTTTGACATGGATGATTCTGAGACTTTCATCTGCCTGGGTTGTTCTAGTGGAAGTCGGTCTTTATATTCGGGTGATAGAAAATCTTTCATTTTGCATTAAGATATAAATGTTTCAAGCTCTCAGTTGATTTTTATCTTCTGCATAATTTAGTGTTGTATACGTCTTAACTCTTAAGTGTCTTGAAGACTTGAACCATACACCATAAGTTACCTGGTTAATGTATACAATTATCTGGATAATTCAAATGCTCATGGATTTGCGCGTCTATTATTTTTTGCTTTACATGTGATCTTCATTCTAATGGTTGGATTTCCAGTGTAGTATTATCGATGTGTATATGATCTATATTTTGTAGGCGAATGCAGCATCAGGCATGGCTGTAGATGATGAGTGTAAGCTGAAGTTCATGGAACTTAAAACAAAAAGAACTCATCGTTTTATAATATATAAGATCGAAGAGAAGCTGAAGCAAGTTATGGTGGAAAAACTTGGTGAACCTACTCAGAGCTATGAGGATTTTACTGCTAGCCTCCCTGATAACGAGTGTCGATATGCTGTCTATGACTTCGACTTCCTCACCGAGGAGAATGTTCCTAAGAGCCGAATTTTCTTCATTGCTTGGTAAATCACAGGATCCTTTAATCCCACCATGCAAATACTCAAAACTTACTATGGCACCACACCACTGTGTCGTTTATATGGCCTACATTGGTTTTTAAAGGGAGTCTTTATTTTCAACCATACACCACACTACATGTGCACCACACAAGAATCGACTTTCTGAATGTTGAATGTGAGAATCGACCTTCCAAAAGTTGCCTTTTTAGCTCAAGAATATACTTTCAAAAGGTCGGTTCAGTTTGGAAATAAAGGCAGCCCTTTTAAAAGGTTGAATAATTGTGATGCCAGAGTAAGTTTGGTGTGGTGCCACTGAAAATTGTTTAAATTGCATGTTTCTTCATTTCAAAGCATGACACTTATCGAATTTTCAGGGTGTATTTGACGTTATTTTGTATATTGAATCGTTGAAGGTCGCCCGATATATCAAGGGTTAGAAACAAGATGATTTATGCAAGCTCCAAGGATAGGTTCAAGAGAGAACTTGATGGTATCCAGGTGGAATTGCAGGCAACTGACCCAACTGAAATGACGATCGATGTTATCCAAAGCCGGGCTGCTGGAAAGTGATTATCTTGCAGCTAATTGACCTGCATATATGCTGCATGTTATGAAATGCAGCAATGCAGAACTTAAGTATAAATACATATTTCTATGTTGTTCTTTGTATCGTTGACCAACGGTCGGTATTTTGCGCTCATGCTACATATTGGTGTGGTTTGTAAACCTATTTTATCCGGTTTTCTATGGGGTTCATGTCTCTTTGTTAGACAATGTGTGAGTCTAGCCCTCTTTTCTCTTTGGATGGTTACACTTTAAAATTTTCGTTGGATTTGTGAAGTTGCAGTTTTAGCTGTGAATTATCTGTGCATAATGCTATATATTTGCAATTTGTTTGCAGCTTGGAATGGCGTTTCAAGCAAGTCCTCGGTACTACTAATCAGTGGTTCCTGATCCCTGAGCTTATTAAGTCACTGCATGTTATGTCTAATATGACATATTTCTAGGGGCATAGCTGTGTGGTGTGATGTAGTGACAGTCTTGCCGTTAAACTGAGGTGTGACAGTTTTAACTCCGTAAATGGTCGACTTCTCTTTGTAATAAGGGTTGTACAAGCTGTCTTTGTAAACTAAATCACTAAAACATAACTCTTAATTTACATCTTTCTTTGTAAACTATATCACTAAGACATAACTCTTTACCTCTTTCACGAAGCTTTAGGATAGAGCATGGGCGGTCCTTTGGGTTGTGGCAATATTTCAACCACACCAAATGTTATCATATGACAATAAATATTATGACGTGATGTGATATTAGAACTCTATGACGTGGCATTGAGAGTGTTCACAATGGTGACATCTTAAAACACTCATTAAATACACCTTTTCAATCCTCCAAAATATGATTCACTCCAACAATTACACCCCATTCTACACCCTTTAACACCAACCATCACATCTCCTACCCAACATATACCCATTTTCTCTGAGCCTTCCGGCCAACAAAGTGCACCGACGCGGAAAACAAATGCAAAGCACCACCTCTTTCTTCACTTTTTTAATTACAGATAGCACAATTATCTCCAATTAAATAGTCATCCAGTAGAAATATCTAATTTTTTTTCGTAGTACCTTCTTCTCTAAAAAAATAATGAACAAAATTATATTTTCATAGCAAGTGCAATACAAAAGTGTCGAGGGAGTAATCCATCTGAGATGCTAATAAATCCAACAGTATCTAAAGTAACAAGATCACCGGCACAATTTTAAAGGGGATCACCCATCTATATGATTCATTGGCTTTAGAATTTCTAATATTTGGATTAAAACAACAGGGAGATAGATGGATTGTTTAATTAGGAAGAAATGAGTTTTTTCTAATTATATTTACTGTTTATTTTGTTTTGTTCTTGCTTGGTTTTGGTGTTTGATGGGGTAGAAGAAGATGAAATGACATGGAGAGAGGAAGGAGACTTGATTGAAAGATAAAAAAGTGGGTATTGTTGCATTTAAGGGTCTCCCCAAAATTGAGGTGTTTGTTAGCAGAATGTTGGAATAAAGGGGGTTAAAGGGAATCCATTGCAGCTGTAAATGTGAAAAGACTACCTTAAAATCAGTTTAGAGTGCTTAATAAAGAGACCATTGTGGTCACTTTGTGAAGATTAATATTTAGGTTGAATGTTTAAACATCTTTTGTGAGACATTCATGAATTAATCGATAATTATAGACGTTTTAGCACATTGCACTTTGACGATGACAAATTATGTCACCCTAAAGATCTGGACTTTTCCTTATATTGTTGAAGAATAATCAAGAACCCTAATGCCCAGAACGACAGAGGGGTTTTATACTTTTACGGCTGAGTCTAAGTGTGATTCTTAGAGTGCCTACGTATCCTGTTATTATTCCAGGAATCAAGCCATACGTAGTTCCTGGAACGTTGTATTTATAAGGACAATGCATGACCTAACCCTAATATGAGTCGGTTCGTAGCTATTGTCTTATTTACCCTTAATTGGGCTTTACCCCTTGCCCAAGTTATCCTGCGGATATTGGGCTAACGTAGCTGGTGTGGACTCTGTTCTCGATATCGATCCGCCCGACCTGGGGTGATCGACTCGAACTCACGCCCTGCACCGCCCGTAAGTCGATAGTCGTAACCTCGAGCTCCTAGACATACTTCAAGCTCGAGGGTCGACATATATGTTATGGCTCCCAAGTCGGTAGTTCGACTTGTACGCCTTATCCGGCTCATGTGCCTTAGTAAATATTTAACCCATGCGGTCTACTCGATGATGATATATCGAGGTGCGTAACCCGGTATCGTCATAAGCCCCCCAGACCTGAGAGAGGCGACTACCGTTGTCCGAGGTCGATCCGCCAATTTTGAAATCATCTTCGAGTTGGGCTAAAACTTGGGCGGAAATGGTGTAACCGTTTCGTCGCCACCTGCTTCTAGCCAATCGTGGCCGTTCGCTGTGACGCCAGAACGCACTATCGCTTCGTCTTCGCCATAAATGATGTCATCCTTGATCTTCGCGATTTGTGGGGAGTTATAACTACTAGTAACCCCCCTAATCACGTCTTTTCACCGCTATTCGCACTTAGCAACGCATAAAAAGGGAGAGGAGTTCAGACGGTGAATCAATCTGCCTATCAATTTCTCCATTTTCTCTCCAGAAAACACAAGTAAGCTTCATTTCTGCTATCATCTTTTTCATCGTTCCTACCGTTCTTGCTTAAATCTGTCCATGTCTAGTAGTGCTACACTTTCCGATAGGGTAGAGGAGTCTCATTCCGGCGATCAAACACCCATATCTGCCCCTTCCGATCAAACCCTTCCCTCAAATCCTAGGGAACCCTTAGGAATTATCAGGGAACCTAAGAAACTGTCCACAAGAATGGACGGAAAAGGGCCCAAGGGGTGCACTTCTTGCCTCACCATGGACGATCTCAACCAACTACGGCAGAGATATGGGCTGTCTAGCCCTCAACTGGTGGCTCAGCTTCCTTCCGGCCACCACCAATTTGCCGATGAGCCCCCAGAAGGGTTCTGTACGGTCTACGAGGCCCAGCTATTGATGGGGCTAAGATTTCCCCTATGTCCAGCGGTCCAGGCTGTTCTTCGCCACTATGAGATCGGTATATCTCAATTGGGCCCGAATGCCATCCGGACTCTGATGGGCTTTCTTATTGCCTGCCGAGTCGCGGGTATCGGGTTTACTGTCCCTTTGTTTCGATGGTGGCACAAGATCTCTGCGATGCCCGACTCAGGGTGGTACACATTTCAGAAGCGTGCCAATCGTCATGAGTTCGTGTCAAAAGGACCTTCATCTCATTCGAATTGGAAGCCTAGGTTCTTCTTCCTTCGACACGGGTCGGATAACCCCTATGTCGGACTATGGAGGTCGAGAGAGGGAAGAGATGACAAACTGGGTCGTGAAGCCGCACCTAACGAGGCTCTTACTCTCGAGAGATTTACCTTCGAGGTGGTTACACGGGACCTGAGTCTCCTTTATGACCTTGCCCGCCTCGAGGAGGCGGGCCCCGTACCATGCATAGCGCTTCATCCTGTCGATCAGGAAAATTGTACGAACCTTGGTTATTTTATTATTAAGTCTTAATTCTTTTTGAAGCTGTATCTTTGCTATTCCTGATACTGACTCCTTTTTCACTTGTGTAGTGGGCAGATTCTCGAAGGTCGCTGTTCCGAAGGCTTCGGCTGTGGCTGCTGCTGTCGCCGCCTCCAGATCGAGAGTTGCTCCTGCGGCGTCCGAGGAAAGACCTGTTCATGCTGTTGACCCGACTGAGGGTGTCGAGACAACTACCCTTGTCGCACAACCAACCCCGCCTTCCACCTCGGGAGGACTCACCCATGAACACCGGTCGATACGCGAAGTAGAGGACATTATCGACTTTACTGTCGGAGGGGGTGAAGAGCCTTCCGGTGCTGAAGCGGCTCGGTTGCAGAAGAGGAGGTCGGGCCTCGAGGAGCTGGTGAGAGATCAGCAAAGGCTGGCTAAAAAAGCCAAGGTCACGAAGCCTTCTCTCGACCTTTCCGCCACGAGTAGGATGTCGGCCGAAGATGTCGAGAAGCTGGACGACCAGGTCCTGGCCTCTTCTCTCCGAGAGCTGGGACGCGTGGTAAGCACTAACTCTTGTCGATTTCATGTCTTCTTTTTTGCCCCTCCCGATTTCATGTCTTCTTTTTTGGCAGCACCACTTTATGAGTCGAGAAGCCTCTCGACGTATGAGCACGCCGTCCGAGACCGTAGAAGGGCTGAAGACACAGATTCGGAGGTTGAACGACAGGCTTGTTGTCGAATCAGCCAGTGTCACCGGTCTGGAATCGCAACTGAACGTTTTCAAGAAAGAAGCTGCTGCTGAAATAGAGAAAGTAAAGGGGGAGCGAGAGGCCGTCATCGCCGAGCTGAGGAGAGATCTGGCTGCGGCCGAGGAGAGGGAGGCCGCTGCAAGAGTGGCTCTCGAGGAAGAGCTGGCGCGAGGAGCTGCTATTGCCGAAGAGAGGGACCAGTTGAAAAACGAACTTGATCAGGTCCCTGGGCAACTTGAGGAGGCAAGGGCTGCTACGGTTCTCGAGTATCGGAAGTCTGAAGAGTTGGGCATGGATCTCGATGTCATCATGCAGACAGCCATACTTGGAGGATTCACCAAGGCGGTGGACCAAGTAAGAAAGGTTTATCCGGATGTCGAGATCGACAAGCTTGAAGAGCCTGGCTGCTATGACCCTGACTCGGAGGCGCTGTATGACCAATACTTCGATGAATTTCAGCAGGGTGTATCCCTTGCCCAGAAGTATGGTGGTCCCACAGCAAACCCGGCTCCCGATAACACGACTCCCGCTGCCACTGCTCCTACGTCGACCCCCGAAGATGCTACTCCGACTCCTGATGCTTCTATTTAATTATCTGACCTCCTTGGGACTTTGATATTCTGAGTTTTAACTCTTGTAACTATTTGTACATTTTCTTGACTTTGAATCGACTTGGGTGAATGTTCCATTTACAATGGCTGGTCTTTTCGACCTGGCCTTAATTTGTTTTGAAATTTCTGCCCTTTTGCCTCTCTGTTTGTTATTATTTACTTACTCATTTATTACTGTCTTTGGCTTTCTTGCTTGTCGAGCCTCTGGCTCTGTTCGCTTCTGCCTTATCGATGCAATATTGCCCCCCCCCAAGTGTTTTATGAACTTCAGTTCATAATGCACTTGGGCTCTATATGGCTTTTAGGTCGATCTATTTGCCTTGGCTTTTTGGCCTTATAAGCTTGCTAGATCTTCGAGTTAGTCCGACATTGCGAACTGTCCTTGTCTCGGTCTAGCTGCCCCTTGGGCTGGTTAGACTTCCGACTTGGACGTTTGGCCCGACCATGCGAACCGTCCTTTGTCTGCCTTATTCGACCCTTAGGTGCGTTAGGCTTTTGACTTGGACATCTGACCCGACCTTGCGAGTCTTCTTTTTGCCTTCTGCATTATATGCTTGTGGCGTTGTCGGGAGTTCCGACTCGCGGATTGCTCCATACTTTGTCGATTGTAACTTCGTGTCCTTTTGGACTTAGAATATTACGAAAATACTTAACAAAATCGTAGAAAAAGAAATCATTGTTTATTATAATAAAGATAGGATTGTCTCATGGACTGATTACAAATCTTATAAAATAAGTAGAAACAAACTTATCGACTAAGGCTTAGACGTAAAATTTCTTCAAATTATTCGCGTGCCATTGTCGAGGGACTGTAGTTCCGTCTGCTCGACCTAGTTGATATGAACCTTTAGGGTGGACTTTTAGGATCTGATACGGGCCTTCCCAGTTCGGGGAGAGGGCCCCGATCTCCTTTTGCCGACTTGCTTCGTTCTTTCTCAAAACTAGATCTCCGACCTTGAAATATCTGTATTTTACCCTCGCGTTGTAATATTGAGAGATCTTTTGCTTGTACCTTGCCATTCTGGCTGAGGCTATTTCTCTCCGCTCCTCGAGATTATCCTTCTCCTGTCGGATGTCGGGATCGTTCGTCTCGATATTATACGCTAACACTCGAGGGGAAGGGACACCGATCTCCGCAGGGATAACCGCCTCGCACCCATAGGTCAGGGAGAAAGGTGTTTCACCCGTTGATGCGTTTGGAGCTGTCTGTATGACCACAGGATGCTCGGGAGTTGTAACACCCAGTCTCGTCCTTCAGCTTCGAGCCTCTTTTCAATCCGAGTTTAATCTGTCGATTTGTTTGCTCGACTTGACCATTTGCTTGAGGATGCGCGACTGAAGTGAAGTGCTGATCGATATGATATTCGGCTAACCACTCTCGACTCTTCGGTCTTCAAATTGAGTGCCGTTGTCCGAGATTAGAGCCTTCGAATACCATACCTGCATAAAATATCAACCCATAGGAATTTCTTGATTGTAGCTGCTTTGATGTCGGGTAAAGCCCTGGCCTCTACCCACTTAGTGAAATAATCCACCGCAACTACTACAAACTTATTGTTCCCTGGAGCTCGTGGTAGGGGCCCTACAATATCGACTCCCCACACGTCGAAGGGCCATGCCGACGAGATGACATTCATTTCTTGTGCCTGTTGATGAGAGATGTTATCGTGAATTTGACAAGAATTGCACCTCTGTACTAACTCGATCGCGTCTCGTTGCATTGACGGCCGGAAGTATCCAATGAGCTTGCATTTCCGAGCTAGCATTCTAGCCCCGCAATGATTCCCACAAGCTCCCCTATGGATTTCTTCGAGAAGATATTCTCCCTCTGTCTCAGATGCGCATCTCAACCATGGACTTGTGAATGACCTCCGATAAAGTATGTCGTTGAAGAATGCGTATCGAGCCGACTGAAGTCGGACCTTTCTTGACTGTACCTTATCCTTGGGTAATATTCCGTCCTTTAAGTAAAGGACAATTGGATCCATCCATGTAGCCCGCCGAGATATCGGCTGGGCTTCTATTTCTTCATAGCTTCTCTCTGTTAGCGATTCTACTAACACCTTTTTACTAGAGACGAAATTCGATGCTAACTTGGACAGAGCGTCGGCCCTCTTGTTCTGAGTTCGAGGTACTGCTCAAATTGAATCGAGTTGAATTTCGCTTGAGGCCTTGAACTACCGCTAAATACTTCTTCATAGTTTCTTCCTTAGCCTCATATTCCCCTTTAATGTGATTAACAACCAATTGCGAGTCACTGTAAACGTTGAGATTTTCGACCCCCAGCTTTAGAGCGAGCTTCAGACCAGTGATAATTGCTTCATATTCTGCCTCATTATTAGTTGCCTTAAAATCGAATCGAGGGCGATGGAAACTCCTCCCCCCTCGGGCCGACTAATAGGAGGCCTGCACCTGCTCCTTCTTTGCTCGAGGCCCCATCGGCATGGAGCATCCATCGTTCTTCGTGACTTTCCTTTTCCTGCTCAAGTTGCACTGATATACCTTCGCTAAGAAGTCTGCTAAAGCTTGAGCCTTGATTGCGGTACGCGGCGCGAACTCGATGTCGTATTGAGCCATCTCGATTACCCACTTCGCGAGTCGACCCGATGTGTCGGGCTTCGCCAGAATTTGCTTGAGTGGTTGGTCCGTGACTACCACTATAGGATGGGCTTGAAAGTATGGCCTAAGCTTTCTCGATGCGTGTACCAACGCTAGTGCGAGCTTCTCAGCTGGTGAGTATCGGGCTTCGGGGCCATGCAGAGCTTTACTTACAAAATATATGGGCACTGGCCCTTTTCTCCCTCTCGAACCAAGACCGAACTCACCGCTTCTTCGCAGACCGATAAATAAACTAGCAACCTTTCCCCCTCTCGAGGAGAGGTGAGAGTAGGTAGTTCTGAAAGATATGCTTTTAGTTCCTCGAAGGCCGTCTGACATTCGTTGTTCCAGTGGAAAGGGCTGGGCTTTCGAAGAACTTTGAAGAACGGTAGCGCACGCTGGGCTGACCGAGATAAAAACCTATTCAGTGCTGCCATCCGACCGGTGAGTCTCTGAACCTCTTTCATGTTTCGAGGTGCGGGCATGTTCTTTAGTGTGTCGATCTTGTCGGGGTTGGCTCGAATCCCGTCTCTCGACACCATATACCCTAGAAATTTGCCTGTCCTCACCCCGAAGGTGCACTTTTTGGATTAAGTTTCATGTCAGTATCTCTTAGTACTCCAAATACTTCCCTGGCGTCTACCGGAAATTGCTTCATCGATCGGCTTTTGATGAGTAGATCGTCCACATAGACTTCCATATTTCTACCAATCTGCTTCGCGAAAATTCTGTTGACTGCCCTTTGGTATGTAGCTCCAGCGTTCTTTAGTCCGAATGGCATGGTAACATAACAAAAGGTGCCAAACTTTGTGATAAACGCGGTCTTCTCCGCGTCTCGTGGATCCATAAAAATTTGGTGGTACCCCTTATATGCATCAAGGAACGCGAATACCTCAAAACCGATGGTCGAATCAACTAACCTGTCGATCTTAGGTAGCGGATAGGAATCTTTGGGGCACGCCTTATTCAAATCCGTGAAATCTACACACATGCGCCAGCTGCCATCTGGTTTCTTCACTAACACTGGATTGGCAAGCCATTCTGGATAGAGCACTTCTTTTACTATATTTGCCGACAGTAACTTCCCGACTTCAGACTCGATAGCTTCCAATCGATCTTGCGCGAAATTTCGCTTCTTCTGTTTGACTGGCTTTCTGGCCTGGTCAATCTCGAGTTTATGGATGGCGATGTTTGTCGGTAGGCCTGGCATATCGGACGCCTTCCAGGCGAAAACGTCCTTGAACTCCTTCAGCAAATCGATCAGTAACCGCTTTTCCTGAGTCGGGATCCAAACCCCGACTTGGACACTCTGGTCAGTTCCATCTTCCCATAAGCTGACATTTTCAACTGCTTCACTCGAAGCCCAACACTTCTCTTCCTCCTCCTCCGGAATGAGCTCCTCGATGAGGACTTGTTGCACCGCCATCTTACCGTTCATCACTATCGAATTGCAGCTTCTGGCGATTTCAATATCCCCTTTTACTTCGTGGGAACCATTTCGAGTCGGGAATTTCATGCTGTTATGGAACGTCGAAACTATAGCTCGTAACTCGAAAAGGGCTGGTCTACCCAAAATAACATTATACGCGGAGGGAGCTTTAACGACCACGTAGTTTAGCTCTAGCGTCCTCCCTCTTTCCCCATCACCTACTGTCGTTAGTAGCTTTATGGAACCCATGGGATGGACTGCCTGACCTGTGAAGCCGAATAGTGGAGAGGCTATGGGTGCTAAGTCTTTCTCTTTGAGCTTCATTCCCTGGAATGCCGAGTAGTATAGGATATTCACAGCGCTACCATTATCGACGCATACCCTCGACACTCTGGCGCGACTTATAACTGCTTCAATCACTAACCCCTCACTGTGACTTGTCAACTTAGGAACGTCGTCTCTGGGGCCGTACCCGACTTCCGTAGTTAATCTTGACTGCTTACGCGGCCTCGAGCTGTCGTCTGGTTCTCGACTGGCTCGTTCCTTCTCACTCTCCCCCGGCCCAAATATCATATTCACATAATTGTTTGGGCGATTATCATCATAGCGATCCCGACCATAGTAGTCCCTATCGTTATCGGGAGATCGGTCTCGTCTAGGGGATCGATCTCTTCTTCTTTGATTCTCTCGACTTCGACCTCTATCCTGGTCAGGATTTCTTCTTTTGAAGTCTCACGCCCCCTGGGCTCATTATAACGCGATCGGTCTATGACCTCATCCAGCTTTTCCTCCTGGATGCGAGCCTCGATGTCTTTCTTTAAATCGAAACAGTCCTCTGTCGAGTGACCTGTGTCCTCGTGGAATTCACAATACTTTGTCGACCTTCGCTTTTCTCGAGGTTTTTTGATCGGAGGTGGCCTCTTGGCCAAATTCTTAGAAACCATGATTGATAAGACCTCTGACGGGACCGGTTGAGGGGAGTAAAATCTTTATCCTTTCTACCCCCTTTTTTCTCGACCGGCCCGAGGAGGCGCCTCGATGCGATCCCAAACAGACGTTTTCCTCTCTACATCTTGCTGTCGAGGTGATTCTTATTTCCTCCTCGACCTTCTTTCCTCGAGCTGTCCATCCACTCGGCTTGGGTGTGCCTACGCACCGCCTCTTCGCCTTGGCAAAATCGATGTACGACATTCACACACTCATCCATGTTTCGAGGAGGTTCCCGCTTAACTTCTCATACAACTTTGTGTTGCGCAGTCCCCCTACGAATGAAGTGATCAAGACTCGATCCTGTGGATCCTTCACCTGCATGGCCTCAAGGTTAAACCTCTTTAGATAATCTAATACCGACTCGTCTCTATGCTGCCTCACGTTTGTGAGGTGCGTCTCGCTCAATTGAAACTTTTTGTTGACGATGAAGGCGTCTCTGAATTTTCTGGCGAGCATGGTGAAGCTGGAGATGGATCTGGGTTTCAACTTGGTAAACCACTCTCTTGCTCGTCCTACAAGTAGAGTCTCGAATGCCCGCATCGCATCTCGTCTGGGGCACATTCTAGCCTCATCTGGGATAGATACCTGTGAAGATGGTCCTCCGGGTCGGTGGTGCCATCATACGGGTCTATCTTAGGTATTTTAAACCCCTTGGGTTTAGGATAGTCTTCAATCTCCTTGATGAAAGGAGACTCTAACCACAACGGGCCCTGGGTTTTTCCCAGGATTACATCTAACTCCTGCCTAACGCTGTCTTCATCGATGCGTATGTGCTTCTGTTGTATTTCTCGCTTCCTCCGTTCGACCGAACTTGAGGAAGCGCTGACCTCTTCAAATTGATCTGGCTTAGGATTATTGGCGGCGTTATTCAGGCCGCCTTCCGCCTGTTGTTGCTGTCTCTGTCGATTAAAGGCTTCCGCCATTATCCTTCTCAGGGCATTATGATCTGTCGCCGCCAGCTGATCCACCATGGCTTGATACTCTGGGGCAAGGCCCTGAGTTTGTTTTGGCGGATTTTCATGGACGGTCTCTAAAGCTGGATCTTTTTCCCCCTGAGGATCCGCACCTGCCTGCTCACTTGTCTGCGGATTCTGCGGATCCACGTTTTTAGAGGTGGTTTTTCTGGCGGTCTTTTCCTTCGGAGGCATGATGATCTTGATGTATTCAACAAAAGAAAGACCCTCCTTCTAGCGCCAATGACGATGACAAATTATGTCACCCTAAAGATCTGGACTTTTCCTTATATTGTTGAAGAATAATCAAGAACCCTAATGCCCAGAACGACAGAGGGGTTTTATACTTTTACGGCTGAGTCTAAGTGTGATTCTTAGAGTGCCTACGTATCCTGTTATTATTCCAGGAATCAAGCCATACGTAGTTCCTGGAACGTTGTATTTATAAGGACAATGCATGACCTAACCCTAATATGAGTCGGTTCGTAGCTATTGTCTTATTTACCCTTAATTGGGCTTTACCCCTTGCCCAAGTTATCCTGCGGATATTGGGCTAACGTAGCTGGTGTGGACTCTGTTCTCGATATCGATCTGCCCGACCTGGGGTGATCGACTCCTGGAACTCACGTCCTGCACTGCCCGTAAGTCGATAGTCGTAACCTCGAGCTCCTAGACATACTTCAAGCTCGAGGGTCGACATGCGTGTTATGGCTCCCAAGTCGGTAGTTCGACTTGTACGCCTTATCTGGCTCATGTGCCTTAGTAAATATTTAACCCATGCAGCCTACTCGATGATGATATATCGAGGTGCGTAACCCGGTATCGTCACACTTTAACTCTATTGATTGATGAACATTATATCATACATGGTTAACGACTACCATAAAATTTTCAAATAAAAGCAAATTTTAAGGAGAAAAAAATAGACATCAATTATCATTTATATAAAAAGTAATGGAGAAAAAAAAAATAATTGGCATCTAGAACCTATGAATGGATATAAGGAAAGGAAAATGCTATATCCATTCCGGATATTCGCTTAACACATCATTTCACACTTTTATGACCATCGATCATTGTGAGATTCATATCGTAATACTTCAATCATAAATATCCGGATTGGATATAGAGATTAAGCTCAAATCAGCCCATAAAGAAAATTAGGGCCATTAATTTGCTCTGTGATCCATCAGCCCATAAATAAAATTGGGCCATTAATTTGCTCTGTGATCCATCAGCCCACCAAACAAAGCTAAGCTGGTAACTTCATTTCTACTTCATTGAACATTTCTACTTGACTTTAGCCGGAGCAGCGAGAGAAAAGATCAATTTAGGAGCTGAAAATGAGGAAATTTGATCCATGGCCAATCTTCTTCAAGCGAGAATGGAAGCGTAACTGGCCTTTTCTGGTCGGATTCGCCGTCACCGGCACCATCATCACCAAGTTCTCCCTTGGCCTGACTGGTAACTAATTTTGTATCTTTTTTGTGTTTGTGTCCGGTTGCAATCTCTTTCACTTTTTTTTTTTTTTTTTCCCTCCTGATTAGACGTTTAATTTTGCAGAGGAGCAGGCGAAGGAATCTAAATTCGTGCAGAGGCACAAGCACTGACTTCATAGGTAACACCTGTAGATTTTGATTTGAGAAACTCGCTGGTTTTGGATTCTTAGATCCCATATTTTATTGTAGTATTATCTTGCTGATTTGGGGTTCAATTGTGTCACTTGATGGATTACAAACTTGATTTTGGGGTTAATATAGTACTTTGCAAATTGAGGAAGACATTGCTGCTGTAAAATGGACAAGGACTGTTTGCAGTTTTAGATTCTTTTATTGAGCTGTTGAACCTGACATCATAGTAATGGTGATTTGAGTTTGGTTTGGAATTTTCGTTATTTTCAAAACAAAACTCAAGCTAAATATCTAGGGGTAGAGGATAGGGGAAGGACACTGGCCCTGTAAGAAATTCTATTACAAGCAGTCTGAATTGCTCCAATTCATTGATATCAAAACTTTTGATACAAATGACAAAATATGTCATTTGTTAGTTGTGTTACGATTAGAGTCTTTGTTGACTTTCCTTGATCTCGTGTGGTGTCTGTTTGGCCTACTGTTTCTTTGTTCATAACCACATACGGATGGATATACATACACCCGGTGGATGGTTAGAAACCATGGAAAGTAGTTTCAGAGGAGTATTCCATCTTTCTTTGATGGATATAAATTATAATGTTCATGGTTGATCCACAATCTTGGAATTTGTTAAGCTAAACTTAAAAGCACAGCTGTAAGAGAATTGAACTGTTGCAAAACGTGGTCTTTCTGGAAATATTTATTACAATTAAGTATGTCAATTGCTCATCTTCCTCACAGCTTTTAGGTTACATACTGGGATGAGCCAACATTGTATCTTATTTGTGGTGTGTATATGCCGAGTATTTGTGCTCAACTATTTATATTAATTGTCTTCCTAGTTGAGAAATAGTACTTGTAGGTTCTTCAAATGGGCTTTTATAGTTACATGAGTTTTCCAGATATACGCTCTCCTTATTGATGTGGCATTCTGGCTGCATGAACTTCAAATCAGTAATATACGTAGTGCAATAGTTTTGCGGTTTTGCTCATTGGTGGTGAAGTATATGCATGATGAATGGTGATCTCCTTTACATTGTCATGAACTGCAATATTAGACTATCTATTGCAGCACTTGCAGCACTTCTTTTAACAGATTCTCTGTTTTACCGACTCAAACGTCACTTTCTCTATATCGCAAAATCCGTATCCATAGAATGAAATACTTCAGAATATGTACAACATATAATTTGAATATAGAATCAGTATTTTGTGCAGTAGAAGTAGAATTTAGAGATTTTGTATATTGCAAATACAGATTCAAGTAGAGATTCTGATGCAGATGGCTTGTATTTGTATTTAGTTTAAATGTTCAGATTTAATTTAATGTCGATTGTTTTAACCTGTGTAATGTGGTGTGTTGTAAGAGATGTACTATTATTTAATCGCTGTTTCTTTGCATTGCAGTGTGTTCAGAGTTTCATCACCAAGTGTCAAAACGCGGTTCAGATTGGATAAAAGCTTTTATGTTCATTTTCCAGTTATAAAAAACCCTTTTTATGTTTTGTAATGTAACTACTCTTTTATGTTGTAGGCTATCATCATCTTGTTCGACTTGCTTTTCCGTTTAATTCATGATGGATTAAAATAAACACAATGTTTGCTATGAATGCAAATGCATACCATTCATTGCAGCCACAGGTGGTTCAGATACAGTTTTATTGTCGTACTATATCGTTCTATGTGGCATAATCTGATTAGACAAAACGCAAATTTACATAATGTAATAATGGGTGGAATTTGATTTTTCTAATGCATGTGTGTTTTCACTTATTGTTGTTCATGTCATCATTGAGGTAAAGAATGGGTTCAAATCCAGTGCCAAATAATGTGCATTCTTGAATTCCATCTAGTTTCATTTTGTTATGGTTGTGAAGTTTCTAATGTTCCTAAATTTGGACCTCACAATTCTCTGAAGTTTACAGAATTGAATCTATAAAAAAAACACACACACAATAATTATACAAAAGAAAACTGCCCATCAATTCAACCTTCAAGTAATTGTCAACTTCAATACCAATACAAAAAAAAAAAAGAAATCCAGAAAATTCAACAAATCATAAAAAAAGTGTAAAACACTGAAAATTCTGTTGAGAATTTCATAAATGAAACAAATGAGGCAACTTCTTTGATAGGCCCTTTTTCTTGTTAAAATAACATGTTTTCATCTTGTGCATCTCAGAACAAGTATTCACCCTGTCCTCTGTCTGAAACATCCATCATCATCATCATCTTAACATGTGTGTTTCATATCATATCATTTCCTGTGACCGTTTTACGCAGCGGCTCACCTTCTTCTTGAAACTTGCTCTGTTTTCTCTCCATTCCTTCTGCATTTTCCAACAACATTTCACAGTGAGACAAATGAACCAAATATCATGAGAGGACATATAGAGGTGCCACTAATGTACACTGAGATCACCCCCCACCCACACACACACAAAATTCTTCCAAAAGAAGGGGGGAAAAGGTTATTGTAGCAAGAAGCTTTAGTAGCTATACTCAGACACATACCGCGGCTTCAATATTCGCAGGTGATTCGTCATTAGGACTTGAAAGCATTGATATGATGCTCAACATTATACTCTCCACCTGAAGATAAAGCCTCTCGGTTAAATTTATCATTCTTGTATTGTATATATTACATGGAATATTGTCACATAATAGAGATGCATAGCAATTAAAGACTACATTAGCATGAATCAAGCTCCGCGAAAAGCACATAAAATTCCTCTCGCAAACTTAAGGACAATAATACAATCGATTATAAGCAAGAATGAACACATACATTGTTTGAAATTGGGAGCGCACTCTCAATGATCCGTTAAAACATTTCTAACAAAGTTCCCATGTAAGCGACCTAATGTCCTTGGAGCACGAGGAGGTAACCATAATGCCCGAGGACTCGGGCCTAGCGGCTTTACTTAAGCCGTAGTGGATCCATTAACTACTTATGCCCATCATCTTTGTCGAGCATACAAATGGTTAATCTAAGTTACAAATGTTTACCGTTGTACTAAAACCAATTGGTGTCCCTCCCACAACCCCCCTCAAGTGTGGGCAATCGGGCAATCTCTCCCACTGGCTCTGATACCATGTTAGGATCAAGCGCTTACCATTCTACTAAAACCAATTGCCTGAGCCAACTAGGCTCACAAAGGCCAACTAGGCCAGCCCACACTTGCACAATATAGGGGGAAAACAACGTTTACACCAGGATTCGATTTCGTGGCATCGGGCTCCGATACCATGTGAAGATCAAGCGCTCACCGTTGTACTAACACCAATTGGTTTTAGTAGAACGGTAAGGGCTTGATATTAACAGATATTATGGTAACTACAACCGAAACCTCCCCAAAAAAAAATTGGGGAAAATGCATGTTTTGGTTTAATCCATGCCAATGAAAACTATATTAAAGCAAACAAGTTGTGATAAACAAAACAGAATTTGAATACCCACCAAAATGAAGTCCAGGTCAAATATGTAAAAATGAGTTGGATAGATAAGATGTTCATACCGTATGGACAGGTGACCAACGCTCACTGGAAAGCTCGTAACCGTTTGGATCGTCACCAGGTGGATGAAGAATCGAAATGCACACTTTGCCATCCGGGAATACTATACATCATTCCAATAAATTCCATCCAATTTATGAAAAGAAAAAGAAAAAATCAATGTTGAAAATTGCAACACAGCCAAACAGAAAAATAAACCAAACCATTTGGATGCCATATCTCTGATGTAAATTTTACAGTTGGTGGACTGTTGGGATAATTGTGTGGAAAGCTCATTATAGCATTAAAAAACCCCTCTTCACTGCAAGCAGAATTCCACATGTTAACAATTTCATTTCAAATGGAAAAATAAAATAAAATTACATACATACAACCGCTCGAATCCTATAATAAAACAATATGTAACCAAAAAAATGAAATGAAATAAAATGCTGCCACCTAGATAAACCATTACCATATATGCAGCAAACAGTTTATCTATGTACAAGGATTACTTCTTCAGCTTATGCTCAATAATGTATGTAAAAAAAAAAAAAAAATCAACTTCTAAACTTAAACAAAATAGCTAAGCTCCCACAATTTATGGCTTATATTAGGAAAAGAAAAAACAATCAACCAGCTGATAATCGACTTTCATACGGTCAATTGTGACAATTCATCAATTGAAAAGTTGATTCTCAACTCTAAAATCGACTATACAAAAGTCGATTGTATTGTGGTGCGAAAAACGATAGATTTCGTTCAACTCTTACATCGACCTTACGAAAGTAGATTGTACTATGGTACCGAAAACAGTAGATTTGTTGTGGTGTCAATGAAAACCGCCTTTCTCATATTCATCACTAAAAATGTAAACTTTATTGAGTCAATCTTCATATCAAAGAACAAAGAGCACATCAAACACTAATTAATACAGATACCTAAAGTGATTCTTCACAATTACTATAAAATCCTAAACCCCAAAAAAATGCAAAAAAAATAAAATAAAACAAAACTGATAAACTCATCAAAATCAAACAGAAACCATATCTTTTACAGCAAAGAAAAACACTTAATTTTGAAGCAAAGAAAACAAAAAGGAAAACTCACTATAAAGTATCAGGGGGTCCAATAACGGTGACACTCCATTCAAATAGATTATTGTCATCAACCAAACCAGCTGAAAATCCAGCTACTGGGTTTCTCGACAGATCTGCAATCAAATATAAATTAAGGGATCTTTAAATCAACAAACTTGAATACAGACAACAGAAGCTCAAAAAAAGATTGAAAGAAATGTTGAAAGTCCAACATATATACCCCTGAGCTGCTTTTGAAGAAGAAGAATAGCTTGAGAAGATGAAGACATAGTATGGTAGAAAATAATACAAATAATAAATAAATTAGAGAATTTACACAGAACTAAATTAAGAGGGAGAAGAATCTATATAATTAAGTGCAAAAAGAAAAGAAAAGAAAAGAAAAGAAAAGTAGAGAACAAGAGAAAGTTCTTCAGCCTCAATAATGGGTAAAAAGAAAGGAGAAAACAAGACTATCTTCTCTCCCACTGGCGTTCTCTAGCTGTCTTTAGATGACACAGTTCCCCCTAAACTTGTATGTAATACGTTTAATTAAAGGGGATTGGCAAAAGAGGGACGTTTGACCAAGTTTATGTTTGGGATAACTTGTTGTCCCAAAGGTTTGGCAAAAATGATCCATTTTCGTCTGTTTTAGACCATTTTGCTCACATCAAATTTTCACGTTTTAGGTGTTTTTGGAACCAAACTAAACCCTAATTGGGAAGGGGGAACCCAATAGGGGATTTGAGGCCATTAAGATCATGCACATTTGTGAAAAAAATAAGAGAAAATCCCGGTCAAAATATACAGTGTTATTTTTGCCAAACACTTAGTGAAACGGATTATTCACGCCATTCTGCCTTTAATTAAGTTCTGCTATATTTTACCATGAAAATACAAGGCAAAATATTCCAAAATAAATTATACATATACAGTTGTTTAAAAAAAATTTGTTCCATTTTGTCTGTTGTATTATTTTTCCAAAAGAGTAACGATACGGGTACATCATTTGAGACATAACAAGTGACACAATCATCATTTATATCATTGATCATGATGGTTAGCATTTTGATCACCAGATCATACGTCATAATAATCAAAGGTGTAAATAATGGTTATGTCACCCGATGTTGTGTCATTTTCCTACTTTACTCTATTTGATACGATCGGATAATAAGTTAAAAGAGATACTGCATTAATCATATTATAATGATGTTTTAGTTATTGCATCTTTAGAATTTTAGCATTAAATCACATACCGTGTGTTTGACAATTATGTCATATATCGAAAGAGAAACAGAGGGAGTACGCGTTTTTTACTTTTGTTTTGCGTAAAAACTAAAAAGTAGATTTCTATTGTATATTTTATTTAAAGAATAATAACAACTTTTATTTTGAATAGAAGAATATAACAACTGAATAATGAAAGCCGACTCTCTCTTACTATATATTTTTTTGTTTTACAAAAATTAATGGGGGATGCAAAGTGCTCATACCCTAGTGGTTTATATCCGGGCTTTGGTGGTTGGAGACCCAGATTCGATTTTCCCTCCCTCGTTTCGTTTCTTAAAAAAAAAAATAATAATAAAAAAATAAAAAAAGAAAAACAAAAAAAAAA
Organism: Gentiana dahurica var. dahurica; assembly: GCA_024500145.1. NCBI lineage: Eukaryota > Viridiplantae > Streptophyta > Magnoliopsida > Gentianales > Gentianaceae > Gentiana > Gentiana dahurica. Next base: position 10,365,652 of record CM044901.1, read on the forward strand.
AGGGGGATGTCACGTCCTCTGGAAACTTCAAAAGCTTTGCCGTAAGAATTCCTGTAGAATAAAACTAATAAAACTTACTTTTCATTGGAATTTTGATATTTTAAATATCAATCCAAGCTAGATTTTTATTCACGTACGCCAACATGTTTTACTTTTGTTCATTTCATGAGCAGAATTAAAAAAGCAATGTGGTAGATGAAGAGATGTTTTGGTAAATTCATAGATACTTACAACGCTTCAAATTGTTTCTTTTACGAACCAAAATATTTTATAATTATGATCTATAACTAGTTATAATTATTATTTTTTTTTCAAATAAAGAAAACCAGAAATTGTGGCACCCTCCAAAACAATATCTATAAAATCTACATATATTGCATCCAAAAAAAATATAAATTCTACATATACAACATATCATTGAAGATTTATACAATCCTACAGATAGTTAACACAGAAATTTAATTTGTAGGAATTCTAAAAGTTCGAATAAAAACCATCAAAAACATGGCAATTATTATGACAATAGGAAGTAAGACGCAAAAATATATTAAAACAAATTTGTTTTTATGACAGCTGTGGGATTTGAACCCACGCCCTTTCGGACCAGAGCCTAAATCTGGCGCCTTAGACCACTCGGCCAAACTGTCGTATGAATAAAAAGCGGTGTATTATTTTGTTAACTACTCCCTCCGTTTTTTTATATATGTCGCAAAGAGAAGATTTCACACATATTAAGAAAGTAATTAATATGTCTCAAATATAGTGTTGGAAATGTATTTTTTTTATTAGAGATATAAATATCATTAGAAATGTACAATGACAGATAATAAAAAAAAGAGTAAATTATGAAATGTGACAGATAAAAAAAAAGGAGGAAGTACCTTTTTTATTTGATTTAACAAAAACATCTTCGTCTTAAAAACCATACTACCTCCGTCCCAAAATGTAAATCCTTTTAGTTTTTTAGTTTTGTCCCAAAAGTAAATTTATTTACAAAACCAATAAAGCATTTATTACATCTTTCTTCTTCTACCCTTCATTTATTATAGGGGGAATGAGGGAGAAAGACAGAAATATTTCATCAATTGAGTAGAAGGACGGTCTTTTGAAACTTTTGCATAAAGGACAAAACTATTTATTCACTGTCGAAATTCACTTGTGTTCGAAATTCACTTTTTAAATTCAATGTCGAAATTCACTAATTTTCAAAATTCATTGTCGAAATTCACTGATTCGGGATTCACTTTCGAAATTCACTAATTTCGGGATTCACAGGGGAGATTTATTGATTTTCGGGATTCATTGTTTGTTCTTCTCGCTATAAAAATTATATAGTTGTCATTCTCCCTATAAAAAATATGTAGTTGTCCTATTACTTAAAAATATTCGAGATTGTGTCATTATCCCTAATTTTCCATTTATTATATATTCAACCATTTTTACTACTTTGCATTAATATCAATGAAATGTCATTTTAGTCTTATTAATTAAAATTAATGACAAATAACAAATTTAACTAAATGTTCTTAATATGTGTGAAAAAAACCTAAAATGACTTACATTTTGAGACGAATATAGTATTATTCAACAAATTTGTTATTGTAACAAGAGATTGGATGTGCTTTTTTTTTGGATGATGTGCATGGATTTTCACATAGAGTATCCCTAATGCTACCGCAAAATGATTGCAATCACTAAGCACACATTTTTACAAAATTAATTATCAATTGAAATGATATGATCCATCAATTTTGTTGTCTTAGGGGCTGTTTGTTAATACTATTAAACACTTATTTTAAAAATATTAAGTGGTGGTTATATTAAGAGCTGTTTGATAATATTTTCTACACAACTTATTTAATTTAGAGCATCTGAAAACTACGGTGCAATTCCTCCTGAAATTTTAAGCGAGCTCCAACTATTTATCACTCAATAGAATTGCTGCGTGTGTTTTTTTTTTTTTTTTCCACATACCCACGAAAATGTCCCATTTTTATTACCCACGTCTTCTTCATCATTTGTTTCCACTATTAAAAGTCAAATATTTATACCATCCAATTTTTTTTAATCTAAGGTGTATAATAATTCCAATGAATCTTTTACCCATACGACTTGTGTACCGACGTATGTGTTCATTGCGAGTGCAGTTGACAGAGCTAGAAATCTCCGACTAGCCTAAGAGATAGATTAAATTGGTCGATTCAGTAGCTTTTTTTTTGTAATTTATTTTTTATGTAACACTGAACGGTTATGTCCTTGATGTCTAGAGGCCTTAAAGTAATAAAGAGATCATTTCTTAAAATAAAAATAAAAAAAGATATTGATTCGATTGGATTGAGTCCAAAAAAAATTGTTAATTAAAGTACAAATATATAATACTATAAACTTCATCAAAATAATATATATAAAAATATTGTTATTTTGGATTACATGTATTGAATACGTGAGAAGACATTTAATAATTAAATAATATTCTTACAATAAAAAAAAATCAATTATATATATTCTTAATATTTCAAATGCATAAAATTATCATATATCCTAACTAGAGTAAAATCTAAAACTATATAAGTACAGGATGAAACAAAAACAAAGCGTAAAATATATCGTTACCAAACAGTCTAATCGATTTCAGCACTTACACACTAAGATTTCAGATTTCAGACTTCAGTAGATTTTAGATTTAACAAACGCCCCCTAGTAACATTCTTGTTTCATATAATAGTTGTGCTACTATCATTAACGGTTACACTATTAATTAGAATGTGTTTCATACCTGTCGTCAGATTCTACATAATGATGAATGTTGTAAGAATATTTTTTTAAGGAAATTTGTAAGAATATATCATATAAATTATTATGACATAATTATTGTGGCAATATCATTTTCCATCATATAAGCACCATCTACTGTGCCAACATGGCATCGGCCCAATGGTAAATGTTGTGGTTATTAATCCGGAGGTTCTGGATTCGAGTCTCTATCTAGATAAAAATGTGCGTATGTGTTTCTTTCGTATCTGTAAAAGATAATTAAAATAAAATAAAATAAAAGAAACCATCTACTGTAGGATCTTATGACTAAGCCGTAAGGAGATACATTAAAGAATATTCGGGAAAAAAAAGAGAGTATACAATGGGATGGTGACTACGCCATTGCATGCTGCCTTGTCTCTGTAAACGAAAAGGAAAAGGAAAAGGAAAAGGAAAAGGCAAAAAAGAAAAAGATACAGAGATTAAGGGTTCTTTTTTATTTCATTTTTACCTAGCTCGCTTTCTTTTGTCTTCATTGACCATAGAACATTATTACACTAAAACTATAGAACGTGGTCGAGTGATAAATGATTTGAATATTTTAAAAAGACAGTTGGACCTTAAGGATAGAAGGTTCGAACTCTTTATATAAAAGGCTTCTTTCGGTTTTTTAATATAATGGTAAACTCATTACTTTGAGCCACTAGGCTAGGGTTTAACCAATTAAAACTTTCTGTATAAACCAAGCTGCATCACATTATAAATAGAAGCTCAAAAATAAAGAAATTTCTGAAATTAGAAAAACAAATAATATTTAATAGAAGATAAAGTCATGGATCTTAAAGAGTGGCTATTAGTATTTATCTTTATCATTTTTATTCAAATAATTATTGGTCTATCTATTAATGACCAATACTATTAATATGAGTTATTTCTTATATTTCATCGATTCAATAAAACAGTTCTAGAGTTTTATATTTTTTATTGTTTGTTTTGCTATTTCTGATCTCCAGTTGGGTAATTCTGCTGTGAAGACGCCGCACGACAGACATGTGACAAAACTACGACGTCGTTTTTGCATCATTTTAAAATTTATAAAGGAGTGGGCATCTCCGATTACCGATCTGATTCTCCACCAAAGTCCCATCGTTGCTTTTGCAAAAGTAACAAAACATGAAAGTTTTTCTAACTCCATATGGTTTTCCCTCCTTTTTATTTTATTAAATTTTTATTTCTTGGGAATATCCTCCCGTTTATCTTGATAATTCCTTTTTTTTTTCCGAAACGAAAGTTTTTTTTTTTTTTTTTTTCTTTTTTTGCAAAAAGAAAATTTATTAAAACAATAGAATTACAAGTCGGAACTACACTAAACAACCGTCGGACCACCACCAGCCTACTACTGGACAATCCAACTAATATGACCAAATACCATTTCATTAAGGAGAAACTGATTTGGTAAAAAACGAAAATAGAAACAATCTGATATATGACGGACGTCCATAACCAACTCGCAAGACAACCGCCACCACCACCCAGTAGCAACCTTAACGACCGACAAGTCCGATGAGTACTAAAGCCACCCGGGATCTACAAACATACCACAAGAACATAAAAAGAAAACAATTATCCTGAAACTACCAACGCCAACATCACCAGAAAGGAAATTAAGAACCGCTTTATCACCCCCACCAACAACCCAAAACGGCGGTGAGGGGGAGACAAGTCCAAAATCCTGCGACAAAGGTTCACCAGACAGAATAGACAACGAAACTACACAAATCTTTCCTCCATAGACAAGCACCAACGTCCACAATCTAAAACCGACCTCTATTGTAATAGTCCGGCGGGCCATCATGAAAATATCGCCTCCGGCCGGCGAACCGTTCTTCAAATTGAAGAGAATCTCCAAAACCAAAAGCTGCCTAGAGAGCCTCCAAAACGTGAAGTTACATAGAAGAAGCCAGTCACCGGTCAAAACTGCCGCCACCATGGCCAGAAATCCAAAAGAGATGGCTCCAAATCTGCAATTATTAAAGAGGAAAGAACACACAACAAACATAAACTACATGAAAGAGAAGACAAGAACATCAGAGATCTAAAAAGGACAGCCAACGTCGGAAAAATGGGGGACAAAGAGGAAGAACCGAGGGGTGATTCTAGATAGTGGGGATAGGAGAAGTTAAGAGAGAGAGTATAGGTATTATTATATTCTATTCCTGATAATTCCAATCTTGATCGTTCCATTTGGTTAGGAGGAGTGACGGATCCACGGATTTGATCCAATATGGACACCAAAGCAATAAATTTCGGTGAATTCGTGAATTTGATGCCTTGATGGCAGTGGTGGATGAATTTTTTTTCAGTTGGGTCACCTGACCGTAAAACTATATTTTTTATCAAAATTTTTGTTCGTATGGTGTCACTGAAGCTCAGAACTACATTTTTATCAACAAAACGATATTTTATAACAATAAAATTACATCGTTTTAATACTAAAAAAAATTCCGGATCTCTGTGGGTCACGTGACCTCACTAATAGCTATAGATCCGCCCAATGTATGATGAAACATAGAGCCCTTGTTTGTTTTGGGTCGGGGTTGGGTTTTGGGTTTTTCATGTTTAGCTATTTTATTTTAGTAGTTGTTTCTTTTAATAAGTCATGTATACCAATTCGCTTTGAGAGTTTCAATCGTGTTGATCTTTATGGTTTTCGTAGTTGTTTTAATATTTATGATTCTAGTTTGATTAGCAATTGTTTTCAGTTGAGTTTAGTATATATGGAAGACCCCGGGTCTGTTTGGACATGAATAAAGTGAAATTATAATTTTAAAGTTGAAAATCTTGTTTAGAAATTTGTGTAAACGAAGAAGTGATTAATAAGAAAAATTAATAGTTAAATAGTGTAGCGAGTAAATAAAAAGAATTAGTTAATATTATTTTATTTGTTGATGTGAAATGATTGATTAGATAAATTATAATAAAATAACAGTAAATAAGATAGTGAATTAAATAAAATAATGATTTGAACGCGAATCAATTTGTGTCCAAATACACCTTGAAAGGGTCTGTCCCTAAGTCTAAATATGTCTCTTTTCTTCCGTGAAATCTTTAACTACCTTGATATTACGTCAAATTTGTTTGTATTTTAGGGTTTTTAGTAAAAGTCACATGCCCAACATTCAATTTTCGAACAATGACTCTGTATCCGTGAACGGAATGTTACAGAGAGAATTTTTAATTTGTTGAGAGAGTGATGGAGATTCAAACCCTTTTTGATATGAAAAATGCAACATTATTTATTGTTCGGACCAGTTCAATCATCAATTGATTTTAAAGTAGAAATCAATTGTTTTCTGATTTATACTCCATTCTTCAAGCAGGGGTGGCTCTACCTTATATCAAGATGGGAAATCCGACCCACTAAAAACAATATTATCATGCATATTTTTTTCTATATAAATGTACATATGTAAAATTAATCTACTAATTTTTGAATATTGATACTATTTTATTAACACGTAATGAGTTATGAAACACAAGCCTAAAATATATACAAGGTATGACAAATTTCGACCCGCGACCTGTATACCGAAAATCTTGGAGCCGCTCGTGTTATCAAGTGCACAACTTTCCTCCCATTGTTAAGGTGTATTTATTTTCGCCACACCGAATCTATCATTACATCATAACCACACGTACACCATAATAAATTGATTTATTGAAAGTCGATTATAAATTAAAGATCGATTTAAGAAATTTCGAACGTGATAATCGACTATCTGAAAATCGATTTTTGTCTTATATTTATGAATTTCAAAATGCTAATTCAGTGTAACACATGCCGACAAGGCTTAGCTCAAGTGGCTAGAGCTGAAATTCTGAGACCGGAAGTCTCAGGTTCGAATCCCTCTAAAAACAATTTGAGAGTCCTTCAACATAAAATCCCTCTAAAAACAATTTGAGAGTCCTTCAACATAATTTATATGGTGTATTTATCCACTAATTGGATGTTAAATAGTTGTAATGTTGAATCGTAGTTTTTCCTTTCATTGTAATTAAAATAAAATTATAAAAAATGAAAAACAGCGTTATAATAACACATGTGAGCCGAACGATTTGGAAAGATCGGTTTGAACTTGGTTGGAAGGGAATCAGGGGAGAAAAAGCGGGAAATGAGGAGCTGTAAATGTAATATATCACCCACACCACGAAGAATGAATAAAGGTAGGCCCCACGACGTGGGCCAAGGATGGCCGTCCGTATAGAAAGAGTTAGAAAAAATCCAATGGCCAGGATGTATCCTCCCATTTGTATTTTTATAAAGCTTTTCCTTCAAATATTCCAATTTTCAGTCTGAGACAGAAGGAGAGCACAAAAAAGCAGGACGGGCCTCCCATTTTCCCACGACAATCGCAGAGCCCTACGCCTTTCCCCTCAATTCAATTCAATTCATCTCTCTCTCTCTCTCTCTCCCCCCCATATCTATCTTCTTTCAATCGATAAAGTCATTTGTCGTTCTCTCTCTGTTCCATTTGCATCATTCTCAGATTCACCAAAAGGTATACGCATTTCACCTTGCATTGATTCTTTTTTTTTTTTCTTGGGATTATTCGGTGGATTGGATCGGCAACATTTGGTATTTGTTAATTTTGTTAGCTTATGTGTTTTTATTTTTATTTTTATTCTCAATTCTGTTGAACGCGTTCTTGATCTATGGTTAATCCTGAATTTTGTGTTGTCATGAAGCTTATATTTTTGAATTTGGTTACAATTGCATGGATTTGTTTTTTTTCTTTTCTTTTCTTTTCTGGCGTCTATTGAATGCTTGGAAATTGATCAATGGAATATTGTTATATTTGTGTGTGTTCAATTCACAAATGAGGCCTAGTGTATATGGCTTGAATGTGGTTCTATGTATGTACATTGAGCATTTTCCTTGTCTGGTGATCATCGTTTGGATTAGGTGTAGACTTGTTTTCATATGGATCAAATATGCTTGAAATGTGAAATAAGCCTAAAATATTCTTATATGTATTTTTAATTTCTGTGGTCATACCAAGTTATATGATTATTCTAAACACAATATACGAAATAGGATGTGTATTAAACGGTTTTTGCAATACTTTATCACAATGGGGTGTCTCTGGCTCTGGCATATACCATTGCATGTTGATACTTGATATAGTTAGTTTTGAACTCCTGTGATCCATGGAAATTTAGGGAAGGCTTTCATAGTTCCTTATAAAGTCTAATATTCCACACTTTATGACTACCTGGCTCCAATGCTCTTTCCATTGTATCTGACGGAGAAGCTGGTTTATAAATATACCGTTCCTGAAAGGCTGAAAATTTTCTTCTTCCTAATTGATCTTCTTTTATTTAGGAAATATGAGGCATTGTTTCTTGTTTCATATGTGTTTTCCGTATCTATGGGATCTTGATGCAATCAAATCTAATTCAATCAATGTATAGCTTAGACAGATTGATTCATATGCAGCTGGTTTTAAGAAAGCTTACTTTTCCTCTACACAGTCCTAGTTCATATATTTTTCTTGGATCATTGAAGTTATCTGAAATCAGCATATGTTGTTCTTAGTGTGTCTTGTTTATCAACTGTATAGTGTATACCATAACAAGACGCAGACGCAGCTGGATTATGTGGTGTTTTCGATTGTTCTGGCCTTTTCTTCACTTCCATTTTCATCTATTAATGTAAATCGATTCTTCAATAAAAGTAATGCGCTTGTTTTCAAGAATTTTTGATTTCGTATACATGTCTATGCTTGTCGATTTTTCCCAGATCAGTATGAATGTATGATTGATCAAAATAAATACATACAATACCCTGTCTTGTTGCTCATGCCAATTTCTGTGCACACATATCTGCAATTAGTCGATAAGCTGACAACGTTAATTAGGTGAACGATGATATATACTCGATTGTTGTTGGTTTTATTGAGGTGGTTGTTGTTGTCAACAGTTAGCATCAAATGGCAGACACAGAGGAGATTCAACCACTTGTTTGTGACAATGGGACAGGAATGGTCAAGGTATCATATATTCATATATGCTTCTTTCCCTTGCACTTTTTGCCTTTGAACATCATCCTGTTTTACCTTTTTGACCGTTTGACCTGATTTCTCTTTCCCATTTTTAAGGCTGGTTTTGCTGGAGATGACGCTCCAAGAGCCGTATTCCCGAGCATTGTTGGCCGTCCACGTCACACAGGAGTGATGGTTGGAATGGGACAAAAAGATGCATATGTGGGTGATGAGGCTCAATCAAAGAGAGGTATCTTGACTCTTAAATACCCCATTGAACATGGTATTGTTAACAATTGGGATGACATGGAGAAGATTTGGCATCACACATTCTATAACGAGCTTCGTGTGGCTCCCGAAGAGCACCCTATCCTCTTAACTGAAGCACCGCTTAACCCAAAAGCCAATCGTGAAAAGATGACTCAAATCATGTTCGAGACATTCAATGCGCCTGCTATGTATGTTGCTATTCAGGCTGTGCTTTCCTTGTATGCTAGCGGTCGTACAACCGGTAAGCCTTTTTTTTAGTACTTCTCCTCAAATTCAGTGTAGTGTTTTTCTAACAAATAGAGCCAGCTCTAGTTCGGCTTGTATAAACTTGTCTGGCTTTTTCTTGAAAGAAACAAATAAACGGTCTGTTGTTGTGTTTTTCTCTACAGGTATTGTGTTGGACTCCGGTGATGGTGTCAGCCACACTGTGCCAATCTACGAAGGGTATGCTCTGCCACATGCCATCCTTCGTCTTGATTTAGCCGGTCGTGATCTCACCGATCACCTAATGAAGATCCTTACCGAGCGCGGCTACTCATTCACCACCTCAGCAGAAAGAGAAATCGTGAGGGATGTGAAAGAAAAACTGGCTTACATCGCCCTCGATTACGAGCAGGAGATGGAAACCGCAAAGACAAGCTCTTCTGTTGAAAAGAGCTATGAACTGCCAGACGGGCAAGTGATAACGATCGGTGCCGAGCGTTTCAGATGCCCTGAAGTTCTGTTCCAGCCATCAATGATAGGAATGGAAGCAGCTGGAATCCATGAGACTACATACAACTCAATTATGAAGTGTGATGTGGATATTAGAAAGGACCTTTATGGAAACATTGTGCTTAGTGGTGGATCTACTATGTTCCCTGGTATTGCAGACAGAATGAGCAAGGAAATCACGGCGTTGGCGCCGAGCAGCATGAAGATCAAGGTGGTTGCACCACCTGAAAGGAAATACAGTGTCTGGATTGGGGGTTCCATTTTGGCATCACTCAGCACTTTCCAGCAGGTATGTAAAGTCTATATTGAGTATATGATTACATTTTAAGTTTATGATTAGGACGTATTTAATGGCACTACATCAAATCTACTACTACTGCTTTTAGCATTACTGTATAAAAAATACTTGAGATTTGACTGTTTTGATTATTAATTTGTTGACTTAATGTTGGCAGATGTGGATCGCAAAAGCTGAGTATGATGAATCTGGTCCATCTATTGTCCACAGAAAATGTTTCTAAGGTTTTTCAACAAGGATGAATATGGAGGAAAGGGTTAGAATTGCTGCTTGCAAAATCTCATCTATATTTTGTTTTTCTCATTTGTATTAGTGTTGTGTTGGATTTGATGAACTTTAAAGAACAAGGAATTTGATTGATGATTTTTTTTTGCCTTTTTTTTTTATTTTAATATATGGCAGAAATTTCTATAGTTTACTTCTCTTGCTCTCACCAGTTGAACGCAAAAGCAATAAATAAAACCATCAAATTAGTTTTCATTATTAAAAAAGGAAAATTGAACCGTCGCAAATCATATGTATAAAAAACTAGAGCATATGTTTTTTCTATACGCGTCTTTAATGACATCAAACAACATATATTGTTACACTATACCAAGATGTGGTCTAACTTTCTAGAGGTCGGATATGGACATTCGTCCTCTGGAAAGTTAAATGTCATACATGAGGTTAACAAACCTTATTGTGGGTGTTTGGTATCGTGTCACCAGAAACCCAATTTACTATACCTTTCCATGCATACTTTTTAATTTTCCCAATCGAAACTCCCCGGTGTTAATGGTACCATCAAATTTGATTTAAGCAACTTGCAGATGTATGAAACTCCATTAGCAATTCAACATGGACATAGAAGCTACCAACTAAAACTTGGAAATCAAACAATAAGAAACAGGAAATTACTGAATTATTAAATCATGAAAATCTGTATATAAGTATCTCAAATTCAAAATAAGGAAAAGCGGTTAAACTATATTTCCTCGTTTACAAAGCAAAATCCTTGATTACTTCTTCTAAAACATGATTTATCTATAAATATGAATCAGGAATTACTACAACGTTTCATGTAACAGCCGATTTCATCAGCAAAGTTTACATTTATCAGGTAAAATCAGTTAGTCTGTCGAGTAAAATCACGCTAGAGAAACCCTAACAACATCACACCAAACATTCCAACCATCTTCGTCCGTCCAAGGGCACGCCAGAGATCTAAATTGCTCAAGTAAATCCATCATATATAAATGAAACATCAAGAATATATCTTCCAAATGCCAGCCCGATAACCCAAAGACATGATTGCTAGCTCCCACAGCATGTTGGGAATGCTCAAAAGGTTGACTTTTGATCCAGGTATTTCAGTCCAGTTAACAGAGATCTCCACTATCGGGATTCGAAACAACTTGCATAAATATACCAGTTCAACATCAAAGCACCACCTGTTCAATACACCAAGCAATATCTTTTTTTACTGCATGAACGAATGAACTTTTGACAGGTAAGTGAACCTTCAAAAATCGACCAAACCTTTTCAAACGGATGTTTGTAAAAAGCTTCCGTGCTGCAGCTCTTGTGAACATCTTGAAACCACACTGTTGAAATACAACAATTGCAAAAACTTAAATTAAAACAAAACGCCGATTCTATTCCGTCACCGTAAGAAGGAAATGGACATGAATATAATTTTACAACAATAATACCTGTGTATCACGAATTCCAGGTCCAGCAGCTAAGACAACCACAAGATGAAAGCCCTTCATCAAGAAATTGCGGTACCACTTCCTCTGGGGAAAACAATAAGGAATTGTGTCAATCATTTGGAAGGATAATATCAAATAAAATAATAAATGAGCGAGATCATGAAAAAATAGGAACAGTTGTTAAACGACTTAACTGTTGCCAGAGCTTTTTCCTCCAGATGAGCACGAGAACCAAAAGCAACGAGTGGAATATCAGAGGCTTTTAAGGTTGATTCATTTCCAGCAGGACTTTCCTTCTCGACTACTGCATGCATCTGACACAATCATCGGTTAGATACTTTAAGGAAAACCAAAACGCAAATCCAAATACTTCTAGGAAAGGACATAACAAAATTACAGTAGGCCAACCGCATTTTCAAGCTTTTCTAAATCATCTACTCGTGTAGCCCCATCAGCATCAAGCATCAAAATTAGTTCCCCGCGCGAGTGAAGTATTCCCTGTTTTACAGTGCTTTCGCAAAAGCACAATGCTTGAATCACTAGGCATGAAGCACTTAAATAAATTGAATGACTTGATCATGACCACTACGTGTACGAGTTAATAGCAAAGATCACTCACTTTTCTTATGGCTTCTCCCTTCCCATGGTTCTTTCCGAGAAGAATAACTCTCACATTGTCCACCGTGTATCTTCTGACATAGTCAAAAGCTACTTTTTTTGTTCCATCCCCACTGCCATCGTCAATAATTATCACCTGTCCAGAGATAGTCCACACAAAAAAATGAAGAGAATTCTTATTATCCGATACTCTGATTGTAACCTTGGATATTACATCTTGAATGGAGATGATAAATTTTCTAAATATAATTCTTCGTTTCAACCAAAAAGGAAATAACTGAATCTTCCAACGAAAATATTAGGAACCAGTAAATATATTGCATCTGTATGACATACCTCATAAGAAAACAATTTGTCCTTTGCAACACGTCTTTGAAGGTAACTACAATGACAGACACAAAATAAGAGTGCAATTACTGATGATAATGAGAAATTACTCCATGATATAAGCAGACTAATTACAGGTCCATCATGATAGCCTCTCAAGGTTTATTTCAAGAGAACCAATTAATATAAATTATTGTATCATGAAACATGTATAGAGTGCATGAAGGCATCTGTTCTATGTCCGCATCACTAGATTGATTTAGTCAAGGATGTGGACTCTCAAAAATAAAAGCCGACCTGTATGGAATTTTCTCAGCCCACAAAAAAGTTATGCATCTCAATTAAAAGCACTGGTAGAACAGCTTTAAATGGGAACAGAAAGGAAATGACCTTCAAATCCACACCACATAATAATTCTCAGGCCTTACTAGTACTAGGCGCAGTAGGCTATGTGGATTTTTCCTCAGATTGTACCCTAACACATAAAATTGTCTGCCATATCTAAACCCTAAACCCCACGACCACAAAATGACCTAAAATAGATGAGAATTACGGACCTAGAACCACCAAACTGACCAATGTTTAATCCAATACAACCAGAAAACTTTAGCAAAAGTAAACTATGTCCTGCTAATTTCAATAGCTCAAAATAGTAACTACCATCCATCCCGGAATATAAGCCCATGTTAAAATAGACATAGTTTATGAAAAAGTTATCAAAAGGCTCTTATTGATTGTTTTCCCAATTTATCTATTATGAACTCTTACAATGTTAAATAGGCACGTTCAATAAGGACAGTTGTATATTGCCTACGACTTAGGACATCCAAAAATGAAAATATGGATCTGTGTATTAGGACGGAGGGAGTATACTAATGAAAGAAGAAGCACAAAAAATCTTCAGAATAACTTACTTGAAGGCCTCGTCGAGTGCTGCAGGTAGACGATTCTCTTCATTGTATGCAGGAATAATCAATGATAAATACTTCTCCGCATGATCAAAAACATGAGGACACGGAACCTGGAATGTCACTAACGATTATGACATAATTTGCAGCTGAAGAAACTGTTAAGCATACCATAACAACAGCACCTAAGCTCAATGAAAATATGCAAACTGTTAAGTAAAGCTACCTGAAAAGGAAAATTTGGATAAAGTACATCTCTTTTTCTTGATAATTAAGATTAATCAAACATGAAGTTCAAATAAGGTGTGAAGATTCAGAGGACCAGAATATCCTCTCTTTTTTACACGAAGTATCAACAAAGCATTCCGCCTCTTGGTCAGTATATATTGACACTTTTCACATTGACCGATGTCAATCAATCAAAAATTAAAATGCACATATAACATTCCTGAAGAATCTGTCAAAAGACTCCGAGTTCCTGTCTGAAGGGAAACCATACTCTAATTGAACAGAAAAAGTAAAGTGCAGACTCATGATATTCATGGCACTTGATCGGAATTGCATTATCAGAGACTAAAAACCTAAGGCAAAGCAATTGCATTGAAAAATTAACTCAGCAAACACATGAAATCACATATTTGCCATCGATTCTTCTTCAATCCAAATCTCATTCAATCACAATTGCTCTAAATAAATGGCAAACATTAGGCTGAAACTAACCTGTTTCAATGAATTAGGATCTTCGAAGATAGGAGCAGCTTCAACGTGGCTGCAAACATCAAAAAGTAGAAGAAACATCTTCGCTTGTCAGATTGAGTATACAATTCTAAAATTTACAATAGAAAAAGAAATGAATTCGTTTATTAGAACTGTTGTATGAGCATATATATATACTTGTGATTGAATCTCCTGCGGAAAGTTTCGAAGACGATGACTGAAGCTAAGCCAATTAGTACGATCGATGCTAGGATCAGCACCACCTCCGCCGCCGTCCACAGGATGCCTTCCATTCTGATTCAGATTACCACCTCGCCGGAATGGGCTACTCCTGTTAGAAAGATGCAACCACTTTTATTTAATTTAATTTTTAATAATAGAAGTAACTTCTACTTATCGAGTCGAACTTAAGATATTCGTCTCGAGATCATTCGAACAAAAAAAAAATGCTTGATTTGGCTTGAACTGGTTTTAAAAACATTCAAATTATGTGTAAACCGGATCTTCATTAAACTTCATGTAAAAAGTATCTACAACACATGCCTTAAAAACACATGTCTAAACGCCGATACAGCCCCACATAAAACAAGATTAAAACTATAATAGCTCCTTCCAAGCTATTTTCAACTCCCTGGTCTTGCGAACTGTCTGAAAAACAAACACCTCCACTAGAAATCGTTGATCAACTGCATGATGCACCATTTGATTCCGCCAATACCAAGCAACATCATAATTTCTCGAAAGAGGAACCTCCATTGTGTAATGTCATCGTTTCCGTGCATATCCTGACTCAAACAAGCATCCTCCCATTCCCGGTGATCCATGGTACAGAAAAAAAAAAAACGGCGGCGGTAAGTAGGTGTCACCACCTTTTTCCAAGCACTATGGATCCATCCACAATCACGAAAAGCATGCAGAAGAGTCTTCATGTGGCTCTGGCAACTCATACAAGTGTCATCATACAAAACGTGTCTGTGTGTAAGCATATTTGCCGTGGGTAGCGCATTTCGGCGGAAAAGCCAAAACAACATATTACCTCTTTGCGGCCCTGTAATCGCCCAAATAGACTTCCACTTCCTTTCTTCCTCCTTTGATCCCACCTCGATCAACTGTGCAAAGTATGCGCTTGAGACATTAAACATTTTCGAAGGCGTAGCAAGCCACTCAACTCCCCCATTGACAGTGACATTGACCCTCAAACAGTTTGTAGCTGTGCAAATATTCCTCCAAAGTGGAGAGCATGTCAATTTAGGCTTGTCAATAGGACTACCATACTTAGCTTTGAGCACCCTTACCCATAAGATGTCTTTATTCACCAATATTTGCCACACAACCTTGGCCAGAAGGGCGATATTCATATTACGCAATCGTCTTATTCCGAGCCCTCCCATGGTCTTCGGTAAACAAACATCACGCCACGCTACATAATGCATCCCCATTTTATTTTCATCCCCTACCCACAGGAACGAACGTGCTACTCTTTCAATTTCTTCTAAAAACGTTCAAGTTTGGTGTAACTATATGTACATGAAAATTTTAAATCACCTCCAACCTCCAAGCTCAAGATTGAGCTAGATAATACTTGAAAAAAATACATATAATAAAGTCGAAATTAGGTTTTTTTTTCATGATGGTATTATTCATAATAAAATAGACGATTAGATTATATAAAATAAGAAGAAATTTGGCCATACAACAACACAATAAAATCGAAGTGTAAAAAACGCGTGACATATTACAACCATTAAAAGATGATAAGAAAAACAAAAATAATTTAAACTATATCATATTTTGCTTGTTTGCACAATAAAACATACATGAAAAAAGTGCATTCGTATTACAATCAATATGAATCAATGTAAAATTTATTGATGTTCGAATAAATATAAAATTAAAAACAATGTAAGAAGATCAAGTGTTTTATCTTGGGAGTAGTTGTTGAGCCGTTCAGATTAATTCAACACCTGAAATTAATAGTTGAAGAATCGTAAGTTAAACAACTGATATCGAATCATTAACAATATAAAAATATAACTTATTACGTTTTGCACGTTTTTTTTCATGCATGCGTTTGAAAGCATGAGCACATGCCTCACCCAATCTACTTTCAACACGAATGCAGTTGTTGGTGGTTCTGTAGAATATGGCGTTAATGGAGCGCGTAGAACAAACGTGTGCGAAGATCCCAACAATGTTTGTATGCATATATTGCTCCAAACGCTGACGTCCATCATCCTATCATTAATCTAAGAGAAGCTTGATCGGCCTCACTAGGCTTCCAATCTCACCGACCAAGTACCGGGTCAATTGTAATCTAGATTGGTGAGCAAGGTCGTATCCACAAGGAGAAATTTAGTCGAGTACCAAAGCGGCCCAAACAATTAGTCTAAGTGTATCCAATAATCAAGAAGAAAGTGTGAACCAACTACGAAACAACTAATGAGAGGCGAACTAAAAGTGCGATTAACTAAAACTACAATGACTCGAACGAAAGGGAAATGATATGAAATGAGGTGGCTCGGATGATGTTCCAATGAACTAGATATGAACTCTCGTAACTACTCGGAAACAAGCTTCACTAACTAATTCTCAACACATTCAAGGTGCAATTCACTATAATAACATCAATCGATCTCTCGCATCAACGAACTATAACCTGTTAGGAAATCTACGCGGGAACGCAGCGGAATTCAAAAATTTATTTCCTATCGACCCAAGATCGACTTCGTTTAAGCAATAAACAAACAGGTAGTAGACGGTGGTTACCTTGGTTGATCTAAAAGATCGACGCTTTGACCGTCTAAGGAGAGTAGTTCTGCATAGAGCCGCCCAAGTGTTCGGCCTCTACCGCTAGTCCACACGAATAGCCCGCCGGAATCCCATCATGGATTGCTATTGGAAAACTCCGGTTGCTAGACCGGCCCTTTTCCCCTCTCTCCAACTCTCTAAAGGATGCTCTCTATTTTACACAAGAACAATTAGTTCTTGGGATTGTGTTGTACAAAAGAGCTTGACACCCACCTCCTATTTATAATGAAAGTGGCGCCCCATCTAGGTGTGGAGGAGAAGAAAACATTTTCCCAATAAAATAAGGAAAATATATTTGATTGATTTATCTCATTTATTATAATATCTCATATTAAATAAATCTAGGATATTGTCAATATCTTATATTGAATATTTTCAAGATATTGTCAATATCTAATATTGACTATCTTTATTTTATTACCATAAATCAATTTACACATGTGTATATATCACATATATATTACACATATATAAATCTATTAAATATTCAAACATGTCAACTTGGCTTTCACGTGTGACATGCACACAAATGTTAGCCGCATGCATTTTAGATATATACATATATATCAATATCTTATATTAATATATTTGGTAATACTATTAATTAAATTGCACAATCCAAGTGTATCTTATACACTAATCATATGCGCCCCATATGCCAATTAATTGGCTTCCGGAATATTCTTTAATTAATATAATATTATTAATATCTTGTATTTAATTTATTCATAATAAATAAATACCACCATATTAATTTACCACTATAACCTTTATAGTCTCGAGATAAACTTTCCTTATTTGGTTATCAACTATAACCACATTTTAATCCGGCTAGATGTTCTTATGTGTGTGACCCGATAGGCTTCCGAATATGTTGGCCGTAGGCACAAAGTGCAAATTACGAAAATGCCCTTCATGCCTAACGATCACGGGATAGCGTCTAGCAACACACCGTGACCCCCAATCATCGGAAGAGTCAAATGCAATGACTACTACCTTTCATGTGAAACAGTTACCGTGTAACTTACAATCCTATCATTGTAATAATATCCATACGGTCGTTAGTCGAGTGTCAAAACATCAACGACCGTATCTTATAATCTGGATATCATGCTCTCTCGAAGTAACACATTTACTCCCACTTTGCAAAGATTCACGAGAGTAAGACATTCCTTATAAGAAGGCCATTTCGGATATTCGATCCCAATCATAGGATACGCGATTCCCGGACGACCAATCATGTATACTCCGCATGCTTCAATATCATACCCAATCACTACCGCATGATCGCCCCGTGGCTGGGGAAACCTCAATAGTGTCAAAGCATGACAATCCACACCGTGATGCCATGAAGACTCGGTCAAAGGATAATTACACAACCGCCACATAGTGTGACACTTATCCATGTAAGTGGGTCAGTCTAACGTACGCATTCTCTAATACACGTCCACGTACAGTCCAAGTGTCTCTACACTTCGATAGACGAGATCTATCCCTGCCCTTAAAGACAGAAGACATCTAATACGTGCTAGTCTGTTTATACTATCAATGTCCTGTTTAATAGTACATCAGCCTAAAGACATTTAAGTATCAAACTAATTAAAGTGATTAGAGATCTCATCAACCATAATCGCCTATCATGGTTTCTCTAACACAGTTTAATACTAAGGACGTTATCATATAACAATTCATAATTGGTTCTTTAGAAGAACATATATATGACAACAGAAAAGCCATTTAATATATGTATAAACATAAAGAAATAGTAGAAATGAACCGACCCGGTCGGATCCGGTCCAACCCGATTGGGTTTAGGACACTATTCCAACAATCTCCCACTTGGCCTAAGACCAATCACTCGCACACACAAGACCAAGTTGAAACACAAGAATCTCATGCATTACTCGCAACTAGCCCTAGCCATAAACGGATCGCTATCCGTGGGGACTCAGACTATCTTCATATCACGTTCCAAATGACCAAGTCAAAGGAACCGCCTCAACACACACACGAATCTCTGACGAGACCCTGGTCCTTGCTTCAAGCAATAAATCCACTTACTATATCAGCTATATAGAAAAGGTTTAAGAACCATACAAGGTTTAGGAATGAACCTTCTAGATCCATGTACTGCTCCCGCTGTGCCTCCAAGGCAATACTGTGTTTTGGCCAAGTTGTAGAGTTTACAGTGACCCATAGGCTAGAACATTTCCAGCTCACTGTATCACTTATTCAAAGTGACTGCAAACCCAGACTGTAGCTCCCACTCGCCTTCGTAAGACTCGGGATATACGTCTGCTTAACTATATTTATCTAACTCCAAGTTTCGATAAACCAGGAATTCTTCCTTAACTTGTTTAAGGATATTCTCGACATTTACCAGATTTACTTTCATACTTGCTCATGACTCTTCATGAACTATGAACATCCGGCATTTC
This sequence comes from Gentiana dahurica var. dahurica, assembly GCA_024500145.1. NCBI lineage: Eukaryota > Viridiplantae > Streptophyta > Magnoliopsida > Gentianales > Gentianaceae > Gentiana > Gentiana dahurica. The sequence goes on from CM044901.1 coordinate 10,385,239, forward strand.
CTTTATGATGGTTCCTATCGCAGGAGCGAAGGAAACCTTCCATAAACATCATCTTTCACCTCATCTTTAGGACCAACGTCCTAACATTGATAGATCTTGCGATCTATGCTAAACTTCTTTTAGCATCACATCTATATTGGTAAACTATAATCTAACAGCAGTTAAATCTATCGCTATAGATTTTTATTTCTAAAATTAAGAACTGCTAATCCAAGTGCTTTCGTAAAGACCTTGAACTACCAAACATTAATTGACTGTGACATGGGGTGACAATTCTCAAGAGAGATATCTAATACCTTGCTCAAAAATCACAACACACTCCCACTATCCATCTTGCACATTGGGGCATATCCTTCTTTTGACTAAATCAAACTCCTTTGATTATCAAACAAAGAAATTGTCTAGAGAAACTTGTTTGAGTCCATAAATGGATCTCGTGGGCTTACATATCATGTTATTGTCTATGAACATCGAGCTGTTTGCCCAACGTCTTCAACACTATCATATGGCCATGATACGAAGTTATAACAAGCATCATCTAATTAGAACTGGGCTCAGCTGGCAGCATAAAGGTAATTACAAGGTTTACACCCCGTACCCCTCAGCCGTCACTATAGCCTGATAGTAATCATATTACAATCCATGTCAGCCTTTCAAGGACATTCCCTTTAGGTAAGACAGACTAGGTTCACAACCTGGTTGTCACTAATGGAATCTAATTCAGATTTTATGGCTCCTGGCCACATCTCTCAAACCTGCCTTTCAAACATTCTTTCATAAGTCGTGAGATGTTCATTCTTCAAGATGAACATACCGGCAGCCTTTTCAGGCTTGAGGTTATCCACAGACTTGCAGAACTTTTGTGTGCACTGAGCAGTGATGTACACCTCATCGCTATGTGGCGTCTGCTCATGTTCCATTGGTTGAATATATCTTTGTGGTTCTCAAACTCTTTTGAGATCTAATTCACTCCCACTGTTTCTTTTGGAAGAAACACTTCCTTTAGAAGACAGCATGTTTGGAGACAAACATTTTGCTCCGCGGACAAGTAAATAATATCAAGCGTACTTGCTAAGATATTCCACAAAGTTGCATATGTCGTACTAGGCTCCAAGCCTTTCTGACTTTGCCTATGACAACTTCAAATCATCGGTTAAGATAGATTTGACATTATCCTCCTCCATATCTAATATGGAATTTATTCAACCTTTATTCTTTGGAACTAGGTTAAGTATAAGGGCACTATCCCGAAACGGGTAAGGGATACTTCGCATGGCTTGCGTTACACCTTTATCATATAAAGTGTCGTTTCCATTTTGGGAACACAATCTAATTGCGTATCTCAAAGATGGTATCCTTCAAGGGAGAATCTTATTCCCTTTCAGACGACTTCTGAAATACCCTTCAGGTATTAATTACTTCAATCCAATTGAAGATTAATTCCTAAGTAGCTCATCAATCTCATATTCGAACTAGCTCGAACTTTTCGGGCTTTCCGAATTGTTGTACTTCAATAAGTACGTTCAACTATTTCTAAAAATAGTCCAAGAGATTAATAAACATTATTTGTGATATTAATTGTCATATGCCAACAAACATCGGTATGTTTAGGCTCTAATCAATCTTCTAGGTTTCATAACCTTTTCTTAAAAGGGTATTTTAGTCCTCTTTGGATGAGGTACGTATAACCCACATGATTCATAATCATATGGTTTAACATCATCGTAATGACGCTTAATTACACGCTTCCCTTCCAAAGAGACTGTCCCTAGAACAACCACAAATCAAGGATATCAGCCATACAAATATTTAGTTGAGATCTCATCACATATATCAACTATATAGTGACATCAATCTAGTATGTTAGATTCAGTGACCTTCCAACTTTATCGGAATAACATTTATTCCTTACAATTGAATGTGTCTACTAAATCCTAACAAATAACTGAACTTGTGTCCTTCATAAGAACCGGAACATAATAACATTTATTTAGTTCCCTTATCGGTTTACTAGATCCGTAAAGTGTCGTAACGCTTGCTTCACCTTCCATATCTCAGTATTTAATCTTTCTAATTTAATCATACTCGCAAGATATCATATATCTAAGAGTTGACTTGAACTTAGATAGATTTATCTCAACTTACTTGCCTAGAATATAAACTTCAATAAGTTCTCTATTTAAGCACATGCCCTAACTTTTCCCTTTTTAATCCTTTAAGCACTTGAGAAATGTTTCTTATTGTAGTCTTCATAAGACTTAAGAAAGATCACAAGAGCTATGTTTTCAATTTCCTTTCATAAAGAAAATCTAAAGTTTATTAAATAGTTTATTTAACCTTTTGAATCGTATTCAAAACATTGACTATTTAATTAATCTTTAAGCAATGATAGAATTAAGTCGATACTTAAATCTTACAATTTTGAAAACATCATTTCCAAAATTCGGTCTAGTCATTCTTATCCAACGTTTGAATAACTCGTCATCGTATGACCGAATGATTATATTGGATCGTATCCACTATCACGAGCTTCCGTTTTTCTTTAATAATTAAAGTCTTGGATTACTGCATCAGATATGTAGTCTCCTTGTCTCTAACTACTATAACGGTATTGCTCATGTCATTGCTTATTTTAAAAGGATTAATATTACTTAACCATATTTGAGAACGTTTCTCAAAAGGTAATAGTCATAATTTGGTTTTACTAATCGAGAATAAAACATAAATATAAAGTTTGCTAAAACTACAACATAAAAATGAAAATAAAAGAGTGTTGTTGTTTATACACGCAAAATCAAAATGGTCTTTTGGTTTATGATTTTGCTCCCACTAGTCAACTACTTCCAATTGACTTTCAAGAATTTTTCAAAATTCTTTAGTGGTCGAGATCCCATCTAGTTACCTTGATTCCCGGCGGTGGTCGATCAACCAAGATAATTTCGATAGGTAGGTAACTCTTTACCATTCACATCTCTATGTGATTCTCAGTGGTTGACTAGTCAACTCTTTGGCGATACACATCACTATGTGTTAGTCAACCCCTTGTCTCTAAAGTCGACGGTCCTGACGGTGGCCAATCACCGAAAGACTCTAGTCAAGTCATAACCCAATATTCACGAGATCTCATACGATCATATCTCAATAACGACGATATACCCGAGGTAGGTCAACTCCCGGCGGTGGTCGATCATTTGGATCCGAACACAGGCTCTTCACCGTCGTTATAATATTGGGAGACAATATTTCGACTTGATTTTTGTTGTGGAAGTATTTTTTTCGTAAATTAATTCACTTAATTAATTTTAATTTCGGTCTCATCAATTATATCTATCTCTATAGACATACATCCTACACATTTATCTAGATCGTGCCTAGTCATGCATCTATCGTATCATATAAAATAAATACAAGCACAAAATAAATAAATGCGTAAAGTAACCGGTATGATCATGGACTTTTCCTAGGTGCGGTTTCGAATACAAACTGACGAAACCGCGGGTCACAATCTAAGGGTAGTTGCAACCGCCAATAGGATCTTTAATGCGCCATTCTCCAATGGGATCTTTATTTTTCGTCTTTCTTTGGTCTCCATCTTCTGCTCCATTCTTGTTACATTTAATTCTATCTAATAAAATAAATACACCCGCCGCACACGGGGGGGGGAGCTAACGGGAATGGGATAAATGCAGAAAATAAACTAGGTCACGTTCTTCATAACGGCCTAGGACAATTTTTAAACCAACAAAAATTAAATCATTCACATCTATCCTATCGGTCGAGTCCATGATCAATCGGGGTCCATATAATCATATTATATCTACTATATCTAATCCATACAATAAAATCTTATGAAAAGATAAAATTAAAATTTAACTACTTGCGTCTTAATTAATCAATTAACATTTAATCTATTAAATAATTTTATCCAATCAATTAACTAATTAACATTTAATTAATTAAATGATTTTAATCAAAATAAAATTAACGATTAATTTTAAACCGATTTTAATTTTAATTTTAATTAATTAGAACTATTCCAAAATAAATCAAAATTAAAATTATTTCTCTTTTTTTTCTTTCCTTTTGATTCGTAATCAAAAGGGATGCCTTTGGTTTCCTAAACCAAATTTGGCTTAGGCCTGGCCACTTTCCAAAATCAAAATTTTGGAAGTGGCCTAGGCCTAGGCCTTTTACAAATCAAATATTTGAAAAGGGCCTAGGCCTATTCCAAATCAAATATTTAGAAAGGCCAAATAATTTTGGTTTAGGCCTGGCCACTTTCCAAAATCAAAATTTTGGAAGTGGCCTAGGCCTAGGCCTTTTCCCAAATCAAATATTTGGAAAGGGCCTAGGCCTATTCCAAACAAATTTTGGAAAGGCCATTATTATTTTAATGCCATGTGGCATCCCAATGGCCCAAACTATTTGAACCATTGGTTAGCCACATGACACAACTAAACAAAGGGAAATTAATAATCACAACTATGAACCATATTAAATCACAAAATACACAAAACAAAAATTTGGAGATCCGCCAGCATTGACCGGTCAACCGACAGCCGGCGGCAGGTTGCCCTGCTGCCGCCGCCGCCGACCAGCCGCCGCCGGTGGGGTGGTGCCGCCGCCAATCGGCCGAGCACCACCGATCTCTTTTTTTTTTTTTCCTTTTCATGTATCAATTTTGCAAATCAAAAATCTTTCATCTTTTAATTACGTGATTTAAATGATAAAATTAACTACGCACATAAACATGCTTATTGCTTAAGCTCAAGCTCGCTCCGATACCACTGTTAGGAAATCTACGCGGGAACGCAGCGGAATTCAAAAATTTATTTCCTTCGACCCAAGATCGACTTCGTTTAAGCAATAAACAAAAAAGTAGTAGACGGTGGTTACCTTGGTTGATCTAAAAGATCGACGCTTTGACCGTCAAAGGAGAGTAGTTCTGCATAGAGCCGCCCAAGTGTTCGGCCTCTACCGCTAGTCCACACGAACAGCCCGCCGGAATCCCATCATGGATTGCTATTGGAAAACTCCGGTTGCTAGACCGGCCCTTTTCCCCTCTCTCCAACTCTCTAAAGGATGCTCTCTATTTTACACAAGAACAATTAGTTCTTGGGATTGTGTTGTACAAAAGAGCTTGACACCCACCTCCTATTTATAATGAAAGTGGCGCCCCTTAGAAGGTGTGGAGGAGAAGAAAACATTTTCCCAATAAAATAAGGAAAATATATTTGATTGATTTATCTCATTTATTATAATATCTCATATTAAATAAATCTAGGATATTGTCAATATCTTATATTGAATATTTCCAAGATATTGTCAATATCTAATATTGACTATCTTTATTTTATTACCATAAATCAATTTACACATGTGTATATATATCACATATATATTACACATATAAATCTATTAAATATTCAAACATGTCAACTTGGCTTTCACGTGTGACATGCACACAAATGTTAGCCGCATGCATTTTAGATATATACATATATATCAATATCTTATATTAATATATTTGGTAATACTATTAATTAAATTGCACAATCCAAGTGTATCTTATACACTAATCAATATGGCGCCCCATATGCCAATTAATTGGCTTCCGAATATTCTTTAATTAATATAATATTATTAATATCTTGTATTTAATTTATTCATAATAAATAAATACCACCATATTAATTTACCACTATAACCTTTATAGTCTCGAGATAAACTTTCCTTATTTGGTTATCAACTATAACCACATTTTAATCCGCTAGATGTTCTTATGTGTGTGACCCGATAGGCTTCCGAATATGTTGGCCGTAGGCACAAAGTGCAAATTACGAAAATGCCCTTCATGCCTAACGATCACGGGATAGCGCCTAGCAACACACCGTGACCCCCAATCATCGGAAGAGTCAAATGCAATGACTACTACCTTTCATGTGAAATAGTTACCGTGTAACTTACAATCCTATCGCTGTAATAATATCCATACGGTCGTTAGTCGAGTGTCAAAACATCAACGACCGTATCTTATAATCTGGATATCATGCTCTCTCTGAAGTAACACATTTACTCCCACTTTGCAAAGATTCACGAGAGTAAGACATTCCTTATAAGAAGGCCATTTCGGATATTCGATCCCAATCATAGGATACGCGATTCTCGGACGACCAATCATGTATACTCCGCATGCTTCAAAGTATCATACCCAATCACTACCGCATGATCGCCCCGTGGCTGGGAAACCTCAATAGTGTCAAAGCATGACAATCCACACCGTGATGCCATGAAGACTCGGTCAAAAGGATAATTACACAACCGCCACATAGTGTGACACTTATCTGTGTAAGTGGGTCAGTCTAACGTACGCATTCTCTAATACACGCCCACGTACAGTCCAAGTGTCTCTACACTTCGATAGACGAGATCTATCCCTGCCCTTAAAGACAGAAGACATCTAATACGTGCTAGTCTGTTTATACTATCAATGTCCTGTTTAATAGTACATCAGCCTAGAGACATTTAAGTATCAAACTAATTAAAGTGATTAGAGATCTCATCAACCATAATCGCCTATCATGGTTTCTCTAACACACTTTAATACTAAGGACGTTATCATATAACAATTCATAATTGGTTCTTTAGAAGAACATATATATGACAACAGAAAAGCCATTTAATATATGTATAAACATAAAGAAATAGTAGAAATGAACCGACCCGGTCGGATCCGGTCCAACCCGATTGGGTTTAGGACACTATTCCAACATAACCAAACACCAAACCTATCGGCTAGGACTAGATTAGGATGAATAGTTATGCATTAAAGGACTATGAAATTCCCAATTAAGATTAGGCAGCACACACACTAGAAATCAATTCTATCTCTAGATGATTTTACTATGTGTTCATAGTGACTAGTTCCATGTCAATTCTTATGATTAGGCCTCGAATTAACACTTAGATTATGCAATTAGTGATGCATTAATCACACCCATAAAGATCAATCACCATAACTTGAACCAAATAAGAACATACAAGACAACCCAACAACTCAACTTGAATCCAAGCAATTACAAGATTTCTAGCTCATTTTCTCATCACCCAAGCCACAAGGAACTTAGCTACTCATGATTTCAACAAAAACACAAAGAAAAGATGAGATTAAACTAAAGCAAGCCATGAAATAGAAAATTAAAAGTAAATTCGAAATTATACCTCAATCAAGTAAGAACTATGAAATTAGCACAAATCCCATGGAGATTCACCAAGGGAATGATGAATTCACAATTTTAGAAGGAAGCTCAGGCTTAATTACACACTAATTTGGAGTTTAAAGACCTAAGATTCTACTTTTTTAAGCTATGGAATGAAGAAAAGTAAAGAGAAGAATTTTTGGGGTTTATTCTAATCTAATTCTAATATAGAAAGTATGGTCCCCTCTCTTTCTTGGCTGAAAATTTGGTTTTATAGTCCAGAATTTCGGGTGCGTAAGAGTGCGCTTCTCTGAGGCAGGCGTGCACCTGCATATTAAGTAACATTCTGTTGGATTTACTGGGTGCTCAAGCATGCGCTTGACTGAGGCAAGCATGCTCTTGGTCGGAATAGTGGAAATCTCAAATGCACCTCAGGAGTGCGCTTGTCATGAGCAAGAATGCTCTTGTCCTGAACAGAAAGTTGGATTATTTGACTGGGGCCTCAAGCGTGTGCTTGAGGGAGGCAAGCGTGGGCTTGTGCTGACTGCTCCTCTTCCCAAATGATGACTCAGGCATGCTCATGGTCGAGGCAAGCATGCTCTTGTCCTGATTTTCTTCGAAAATCACATCTAGCTCCATTTCTCTCAATTCATTCATCACCAAACTGAGACGCTTAGTCGGTGTACATCTTCTTTATCATCTAAGACCTGGAAAGGCTCAACACCAAATACAACCGTAATTCCCATAGGGTACCGCATACCCCGTGTGTGCTAAAAATGTCCACGTTTTACGATAAAAATGAGATTTTGTAATATGTGCGCTGTGGAACCGTGAATGATGAAAATAGCATGAAATAGCATCTAAATGATAGAAATGCAGCTAGGGTTGCTATAAAATGATGTGAGAAGGGTGTGAAATGCATAGGAGTGTTGACTATCATCAACCACCCCTACTTAGCTTTTGATCGTCCTCGAGCAAAATGGAGATTCCAAAAAGAGTCATCACTTATGCATTGAACACATATAATAAAGCGTCATTCATCAAAATATAAGTGAAAGATGATCACAAACATGCGAGGGCACAAGTTACTACTCAACTACGGTAATAGTGTGCGTGTGTGAAGAGTTCCTTTCCCATTCACTCTAACTTCCGGATTGAATTATAGACGTATGAGATGTCGGGGCTAGACCATAGGCTTATACTTATTAACTATCTCCACTAATCAGGGCTACCTAAAGTCGGGCAAAGTCGGGTAGGACTTGAAAGCTTGTAACGTTCGGCCGGGACGGGGGTACCGAAGGGATATAAAAGGATATCAACAAGAGAAAGCGCGAGAGAGCTTAACCGTAAACGTAGAAACATGCAACACTCATCTCTCACCCAAAGTACCAAAATAGACTGAAAGCATGATGCAAAAATAGTCGTTACCGACACGAGTTCAATAGGTAGTCCACAAAAATAGTGGCCAACTAAAAGCAAACACTTAATGAACTCAAAAACATCCACTCTCAATCATTTTTTTCCCAACTAAACAATTACATTGATCACAATTTACAACACACCATGCCACTTCATTGACTTTATTACTTTTATTTTGTATTCATGCATCTCTCTTTTTTTTTCTTTTTTCTTTTTGACACTTTTTTTTAATTTTATTTTTTCAACTTTACCTTGGCTTTTTCTTTTGATTTTAAGGCTGCCTTTTCTTTTTCAATTTTTTTTTTGCAATTCACCATAACAAAACAAAATACAACACACACATAAACATAAGACGGAATAAGATATCTACATAAACGGTAGCCAAAATAACACAACTCAAAATGTACTCATCCCTCCCCAAATGGACTCACTCACCACCCGATACCCAAATCATGAGCCAAATACCTCACCCATATCCGACACGTAAAACGATTAAGCTCAATCGCGAGGGAGGCCAGGGGAATGTAGACCACAAAAATAGGGTTTCGGGTGAATGGGCTAAGTACCGAAAGGCTAACATTTTCGGATGGGGTCTCACCATCCTAAGAAAGGCTAAGGCGGGGAGACTAGGGATAAAACGTTCCGGGTTGGCTATATGGCTCTAACGGGTCAAAGAAGCGCCATGACCTTCATCATGTGCCCATCTCTAAGTAACCCTTCTATTTCGCCTCGAAAGTTAATGATATAAGTTCTAGCTAGCCGGACCTTCTCTATAGCTACCATAATCTTTCACTAAAAGTCGGGGTTCATGGGTCGAAACTATACGTGAAAAGTCCTATTCTGTAGCTAAATCACAAACTCGTGCCTATGCATGTTAATGATCGTCTTTTAGTTAATCATGAAAATTTTGAAAATTCGGCAAAATTTTGCTCGAAATGACCAATTGCTAAGGCACGACACACCAATCACACAAAGCAATGACGCATAACAAGTAAATCACACTCATGCACACACAAAAATTCAAAGCTAAGTCTACCACCCCGTCACTTAAGAGTTGACATTGCCCTCAATGTAAAACGAGGGAAAAAGAAAGAAAGACTTAGCTCGCACTTTCGCAACACAAGAAACCGGCAAAATGCGTATCTCATCACTGGGGCAAACCGAGAGGAGCGTTTATTGACCTGTGTCAAGGACAAACCACCACGAAAACAATACTACAACACAAGGTTGGCACCTCGTGTGTAGGGTGACACAAGTATAATAATGCATAGCTCCATGATGGGCACTATAATAAAGCATGCCACATATTAACATAATGCACAGAATTTGTGGTGACCAATTGTCCAGGCCTATCATTAAAATGAGCAGCTAAATAAGACCGAGAGCACACATGCATGCCTAGGATGCAAAAACAATGCAATGCGATAGCTATATAGTGGGTACCAAATAAGCTCACAAAGAGGATGAACACATGGAATAGCTAAAAGAAAAGATAGATAGAGAGATAGCATCCAAGGGCACACTGTAATACACAAAAGGCCATAACCAACAGGCCGAAATCACGTTGAAACCGAAAGATAAGGACACAGGTCTCAAGCAGCCATAAATACATACAACTTATGAAAAGTGGCCCTCGCAGAAGCGCAAAAGACTAGCCTAGACATGGACAAAATAGAGAAATGAAAGATAACTAGGCACTAGGTGGTACAATCATCAAATCACCCCTCAAGAGTACGCTCCCCTGTGGTGAGAGCCTCCAAGGCAGCAACATCGAGGGGGTCGTTAACAGTAGCCTGTGTGGCAATTCCAGTCCCGTCCTTAGTAGCAGTCCCTGTCGTTGGCATAACCACTTCCTCCGGCTCTATGGAAGCACCATTCTTGGTGTGACAGAATTAGGAGCCTTGCCCTTGGGTTGCAAGACATGATGCGCAACTCCATCTTCACTAGCAGGTGCCGCTTGGCTGTTATCCATAACTTCTGGGGCAGTCTGCTCAAGGGTTTCCTCACCATCCGCATGAACAAAAACTGATTGGCCTTAAGGAAAAGGGTTCTGGTAGGGGGGAACTTAAACGGCTCGGAAGGTGGGGACGGATACTTAGAGACGTCAAAGTTAGGGTTCACAACTTGCATTAATGCCATAAGTCCCCGCCAGATTGCCACAAGACTCACTCGCAACTGCTCTTGATTAGCCAACAAAAACTCATGAGTAGTGTAATTGTCTCTCCTGGCAAGCTCCTCGATTGTTGTCCTCTTATGTTGCTTGACAATGAATCCCTCAGGCTGATCCTTAGGTTGTACGGCATCCTTATCTATCATAGGGAGGTTGCGTTGGGGAAGTTGATCAAAATCCGAAAAAGGTACCTGAGCACTACGTGCCATGTCGGTAATCAGCATGGGGAACTGCAAGTTACCTTTATGCCCCTGGGCATAGCTCCGTAACTCGTTATAAATAAGGTGCCCGACATCGATCTTCATCCCTGTCAAGATAGCATAAAGAACCTTCAAGTGCGGCAGCTTTATGAGAACGCATTGAGCTGTGGGATGAAGACGGCATGTAATGAACTGGAACCACACCTTAGGTTCATCATCCCAAGTGGAAACCGTGATGTCCTTCGGGGTCCTACCATCTAAGGTGTTGTAGTTCCACTGATGATTTGGGCAAATCAATTGCCTAGCTGTTTTGGGGAAATCCTCAATTTTCTCAATTTCAGCTAGATAGTCAAGTTCCAAAGAAATGTTGTCCAAGCCATAGTGTTTGTTGATGGCCGTAGTGTTCGTGTCGATTTTAATTTTGACAGGATCAAGCAAGATAAACAATTTGTAAATTGGAAACTAATTTTATTGTAAGGGATGATTAAATTCACCGTTTGTAGATTTGTCTTTAGTAGTGTAGGTGTAGAGCGGAGAAGAAACCCAGCACCTCCAGCAGTCAAGCATATTGTCAGAGGGACAGTTGCATATGTTATACGTGTTGGTACAAATATCTACCAAAAAAATGTTAGATATAGTGAAATATCTATATTATATAATACAACGATGGTAGCGAATATTGATTTACTGCACGACAGAGGGTACGATGTTTTTGCAAACGAAGCACACGTTTTGTCCATTGTAGTCATGCACCTCTGTATTGTTAGAAATAGCGCCCGAAAGATAATTTATGTAATTGTTTTTATAATTAGTAAATGACAGATTTATTCTCATCTTATTATTTTCTTTGTGCTTATATATTATACACTGCTGAAAACCCATGTCATATCATATGTAGCCATATAACTTAGTGTGTGTCACATATGAGGATTAAGTTTATGGTGATACACTTGAAATGTTAGTCCGTGGTGAACTTAATCAAAGTATGGTTTCTATTGAATAAACCACCATTAATGCGCCCAGAACACTTTATGGTGTGACCGTCTTATCCGGACCGTCGACATTGATTGTCTAAGTGGTCATTTATATATGATGTAGTCATATAAGACTGAACCGATTTAATCTGCATTTCTCATATAATTCCGTGATTGAGAAATCTTATTAAATCACAAGAGGATCATATATGTATTACCTTAATCTTGAAGTGATTATAGACTCTTGCTTGTTTTAAGATAGAGTTTGATGTGTTCTTTAAGGATCGCTAAGAGGCGCGGTCCGAATCACTTTCACGTTGGCACTATTCTGGAATGAGTGAAGAGTGTGTGCCTCACAGAGATGGAATCCATTCCTTCCTGTGGGAAGTAGAAAGACAATCCCCTTATTTGTTAATCCTAGAAACTAATCGATCCCGGGAGTTCGTATTGGTTATGAACTAATTGATCACTAGTGGGTTAATGGTAAATAAGGATAAGATGTAATGAATAAGGTTTACGGAAATAATCCCGCTTCATTACGGATAGTCTATGGAGGGTTAGTTTATATGTAATGATTATATCATTGGACACTTATCGACTCGACTCGACGTTTTGAGAATAAGTTATATCTATAATCGATAGAGTTCAGTTTCGGATTTATGGTGGCGTAATTCCAGAATTAATAAGTTGAGTAGACATATTCTGTTCGATGAATATTTCATTTAATTTATTGTAGCTACTGGTTATAGGTTCATGGTCCCCGGGTTGGCTCCTAACACGCGAGTGTTTTCTCGTTTTATGGAACCTCGAGAATAAATTAAATAGTTTGTCTATTTAATGAATATGCAAATATTATTTATTTGGTAAATAATATGTAAAATAGAAAAAACATTTTCTATTAATTTAATGTTGAATATGGTGCCACACATTGTGGATAAATTAGGAAAATAAATTTTTTTAGATTATGTCACATGTATAATTAATTAATTATCTCTTTGTTGGATAAACAATGGAAAAATAAGAGATTGATTTTTTGGGAATTATCTCTTATCTTTTGACAAATATCTTTTCCTTGTGGGAATAGGTAATTGTGGTGTGAAAATGATAACTCTCTTGGCTAGTTATTTTCCTATATAAAGAGAGTTCCTCCCAACACAATTTCACATCACAATTTGCGCCACATATTAAATAAAAGGAAGAAAAATTAGTTTCTTGCCTTAGTCATTAAGATAAGAAAAACCTAGGGTTTTTCTTGTGCATATTCGAGGAGGTTCTGAGGCGAGGATCGACGTCCACCAGTCGTCGTTAGGAGATAAAATTCGAAAGACTGCGGCTTCTCTATCTGTCGATTTATTATTCCTCTTGAACAAGGTAAATCTTCAACCTTCTCATAGTTAGATTAATTATTTATGTAGATCATATCGTGGTAAAATCGTATGCGAATTTATTCGTAGCTTCCGCTGTGCACGATCGAGCGTCTCGATCGGTGCTGTGAATCAGATCTGACGATCCAATTATGAATCGGATCCGGATTCGGGTTTCTGTATATCCAGTATGTGATATCAGAGACAGGTTAAAGCGATTTTGCGATCATGATTGCATAATTAATTAATAAGGAGTGTAATAGAATAAAATTGCATCTTTTAATTTATTTATGTGATTGAATGTTTTGGTTGACGAGATGGATTGGGGTTGGTACATGTTTACCGTTAGATCTATTGTAAACCCGCTTTTTGGGTATAGGATATCATGTAATTTTTTTTTTTGTAATTTAATTTTCTGCAATTCTTTTAATTCGGCTGAGTGGCATTTTTTAAATAAATTCGGATGAAGACGTGAAGAGTAAAAGGCGCAACACAGTGGTCATGCCACAGTTTCAATTGTATGAAGACCCGAGTTTGAATCCCTTGGCTGCATCAATATTTAGGATTTTTTTTTTCTTTCTTCTCTCGTATTTTTTTTTACGAAAAAAATATTACGAAAAAGAAAAGAAAAAAAAAAGGGAACAGGGAATTGAACTCGGGTGGTGATGAAGGAAGAAAGAGCTTCAACCAAGTCAACTAGAAGGGTTTTTATTGAAGATCTCGAGCAGAAAATTATTATACCCGTCGGCGGCTGCACAATAATTTAGGGTTTATTTTATTTTATAGATTAGATACGGGGGTACCAACGGTCCATCTCAGTGGTTTATTTTTCGCATTTATTTTCTTGTATGATTATTTATGTGATATAACCATGATATGCATCATATTCATGTATTCCACTCCTAGCATATGCATACATGTAGAAAATTAATATTGAAATTAATTAGACATGTATCAACACGATAATTAATTTAGATTAAAAATGAATTAAATTAATTAAAGGAAACAGAATTTATCGGGATATAAAATTCACATGATAAATTTAATTTAGGATTATAAATCCTTCGGGGTTTTGGTTATGTAGTGGCTACATAAATTAGAGTTTTGACAATCAAAAATTGGAAAATAATGAAAAATTGGACACCAACTAGACGGTATTTGAAACCGACAAATTAGTGATTGTTTTTCATGATTTATTGCTTTCGATTATTGGAAGATTCTAAGATCTTAAATTTTTATCATGACAATATTAGGGCTATAAAATTCTTTGGTGAATTTTAATTGTGTACTGTCTACACAAATGATTTTCTAAATTATCGATAAATTGGAAGATCATGAATATAGTGTCACTAGTTAGATGGTATTTGGAACCGATAAACTAGTGGGAGCTTTAAATTTGTGATTTATTGTTTTTTCGATTTGGTGGAAAATTCTTAAGTCCTAATATATGAAGATTATAAAATTCTTTGTTAATTTTATTTGTGTAGTGTCTACACAAAAGAATTTATAAAGCCATAAAATTGGAAAATCGTGAAGATAGTGACACTAGTTATACGGTATTTGGAACCGATAAACTAGTGGGAGGATTAAATTAAATATTCATGATCTATTTTTTTGGATTGTTAGAAAATTCTGAAAATCCTAATAAGACAACCTATTTTTCAAAATAATGAGTGGGAGCGGGGAAGGTGACAACCGACCCCTCGGCCTCTACTGTTGACACAAGCACGTGAGAGAATGGTGACGCCTCGTGCCGCTTTGATTTCGGCCCCCTGAGGGTGGCTTTCACCGCTATCAAAATTCAAGGCTTGGTCTCCGAAAGGATAGGATTTTGGGTACTCGTCGAGTCACTAACCGACCCTGAGGCGGCATACTCGGGGCGTACTTTGAGATCTGAAACAGTAGGTAACAATTTAAAGGATATTTTAGGAAATATCTTGGCTGAAAAATGAAGGTAATCAACAATTAAATAGAGATGTCTGATTCTTAGTTAATTGTTGAGAGAGTCTGTCTCAATTTAATCGTCACTTCTTTGACCTACCCTGAGGCGGCACTGTAGGTGTGAGATTAAATCCTTGGAATGGTAGGATAAACTGCATGCATGACATCACGTTTATAATTCCTAAAATCAATATTTGTTGTCGTGTATGATATGATTTATATTTCTGTCAAAATTTATTTTTGCAACTGCATATCATCTCAAGGTATCTAAACTGATAAATACGATAAATTGACTAGTAACGACTTCGTAAAAGTGGAAAAGTAACAAGAACGTTGAACTCAATAATCAAGAATGCAAATTAATTCTTCGAAAGAGGAAGTTCCTCTTGAGCCTTCAAACTTAAGTGACAAGAATGCCACTGCTTTCATTTGTGTTAAACGAGAGACAAAACAAAAATAGTTCAATGATGACGAGAATGATTTGGTATCAATCTCATTAGGCATCCCACAGTTCACGAGTAGTGCATATTCAAATAAACTGCTAAGTTCACGGCCATTTCCTTTAAAGAAAGCAAAGAATGGGAAGGTAAATGTCTACATGTGTAAGTCATCTAAACTAAATAAGTTAAAGGCTAAACCGGATTATTAATCTAAGAAAATATAGGATAAGGCAAGTGATTTCGAATCACTAACCTATGAATCCTTAGAGACTTTCTTAACCGAGTAATTTGACTCCAAAGCTGAAGTTCTTTTGCAAGAACAAGGTAGCTGAGCATTCATGATAAAAGAGTAGACAACGGATAGTTATTTCAGCTAATATAGTGGGAGTGATATAAGGAAAGAAATTTCGGATTTTAATCATTGAATATCGCACAAATTTATTTTCAGTTTTCAGATTCATTGGAACAAATGGATTCACTTTCAAATCGATAATATAGTTGCCTTAAAGAAAGTGAATATGACATCTGTATACGATTCTGAGACTCGGACTTTTGTCTGATAAAGTCAAAACCACTAAGTAATACTGAAAAGATATATGTAACACATCATAAACTATTAAGACAAATGGTTTCCGTATTCAGATAAACGATTCTTCAGCATCTATTATTTAGTGCTTATATCCTAAAGATAAGATCTGAAGACTGGCTAAGGGTGATTTCTATCTCCCAGTTTAAGAACACTATCTCAAAGGAAAAATGACTAGGTAACATTTCAATTAGGAAAAGGTAATATTCTGTTCGATGAATATTTTATTTAATTTATTGTAGCTACTGGTTATAGGTCCATGGTCCCCAGGTTGGCTCCTAACACGCGAGTGTTTTCTCGTTTTATGGAACTTCGATAATAAATTAAATAATTGGTCTATTTAATGAATATGCAAATATTATATATTTGGTAAATAATATGTAAAATAGAAAAAACATTTTCTATTAATTTAATGTTGAATATGGAGCCACACATTGTGGATAAATTAGGAAATTTTTTTTCTCTAGATTATGTCACATGTGTAATTAATTAATTATATATTTGTTGTATAATTAATGGAAAAATAAGAGATTGATTTTTTGGGAATTATCTCTTATCTTTTGGCAAATATCTTTTCCTTGTGGGAATATGTAATTGTGGTGTGAAAATGATAACTCTCTTGACTAGTTATTTTCCTATATAAAGAGAATTCCTCCCAACACAAATTCACATCACAATTTGCGCCACATATTAAATAAAAGGAAGAAAAATTAATTTCTTGCCTTAGTCATTAAGAGAAGAAAAACCTAGGGTTTTTCTTGTGCATATTCGAGGAGGTTCTGAGGCGAGGATCGATGTCCACCAGTTGTCGCTAGGAGATACAATCCGGAAGACTGCGTCTTCTCTATCTGTCGATTTATTATTCCTCTTGAACAAGGTAAATCTTCAACCTTCTCATAGTTAGATTAATTATTTATGTAGATCATATCGTGGTAAAATCGCATGTTAATTTATTCGTAACTTCCGCTGTGCACGATCGAGCGTCTCGATCGGTGCTGTAAATCAGATCTGACGATCCAATTATGGATCGGATCCGGATTCGGGTTTCTGTATATCCAGCATGTATCACATGTCTTGCATGACTCCCGGAACATGTTATTAGTATCTATACTTTCTATTACACCCACTATCCGAAAATGATTCACCTGCCGCAACACAATGTTAGTTGTGTCTGATCCATGATAATCTATACTATACGACAAAATGAATAGTAACTAAATTTAACGGAACAATCATTACATTAGGCACGTATTTGAAGTGAGATATTTGTATCACCATTGAATTTGCAATCAATGGCGTGTTGGTAGGCGTGTGCGGTAAACGTCTTACCCATCCAACCAGTTACCGAGCACAACTATTTTTATTGCAAATGTATTTCAAGCTGTTTTTTATTGTATAATTTCATATTTATTAGAAAAATTCCGTATTTATTGTATAGCTGTTTTTTAGTGGGTATGAAGGCAATATAAAATTTTTGTATTTGATTAGAAAAAAAATTCGTATTTATTGCAAAAACATTCGCATTTAAAGCCGATTCCGTATTTATTACAAAAAATTCCGTATAACAATTGCAAAAAATTTGGCATTTTTATTGTTTTATTCTTCCAAATCTTTTTTTTTATTACTCAACGCAAACCATATATAGAGTATAATGTAGACAACAATTTTTAGTGTCAAATAATATATTATTTACCTTTTTCGCGTAGCGTGTTGTACTTAATAACAATTCTCGTTCGTAAGTAGCTTGTCTGCAGGAAAGACATGAAAATAATATCACTATTAAATTCGTAATCATCCATCCAAAAAAGAAAAAAAATCGTAATCATAAAAAATATATAATTAATTAAGAAAATTCTTCAACACCTTGTTCTCACCACCCTTGACCTGATGATGAATGGAAAATTATAGCTATGCTACCATTCGTCTCATGAAGCCTAGAGAAAATAATTCAAAATAGATAAAATGTCAATAACAATCTTGTGAACTCATGGCAAAAAATAATCGGGGAGTAAATCACAATCTTGTGAACTCGTGGCAAAAAATAATTGGGAAATAAATCACAAATGGAAGAAAAATTCGGACTAAAAAATTGACAGTACATGCTGATTGTATTGGAATTGTACAAATGAATGATATCATGTGAATGTGTATATATAGCCGTATAAGTAGTTGGTTGAGTAGTTTCAAAATAATATAATATTCCGTATTTTAAAAGTGATTTGGCGTTAAAAAAGTTTTCGTATTTATTGCAAAAATTTCATAAAAATTCGTAATTGGTATATTATTTTAAAATTTTCATAAAAATTTAAGACAAAAAAACAATTCCGTATTTAAAACTGATTCTGTATTTAGTGCAAATGTAGTTAAAGTTGTTTTTTTTAAAGTTGTTTTTTTATTGTATAATTTTCATATTTATTAGAAAATTTACGTATTTATTGCAAAAGAATTTTCGTATTTAAAACCGATTCTGTATTTATTGCAAATGTATTTGAAGCTGTTTTTTATTGTATAATTTCCGTGTTATTAGAATTTTATTGCAAAGAATTTCCGTATTTAAAACTGATTCGGTATTTATTGCAAATATATTTAAAGGTGTCTTTTTAATGTGTAGTTATTTTTTTAGCGGGTCTGAGGCGGGTCAAGGTATGGGTTTGGGTCAAAATTGCAGGTAATTGGGTTAAAATAGCTCCTCTTTATAGAAGTACTAGCCATTAACCCGTGCATAAAGCACGGGTGACACAAAATGAAGGGAAAAAATATTTCTTTAGAAAAAAAAGTCATTAATTGTTTTCGGGGTTCATTTCATTTTAAACCGGTGCCCTCTGCTGCAGTTAACGTAAAACTAAAAATCCCATGTGATGCACGGATCGGAGAGGTTACTTTGACAGATAATTAGTTTAGTTTCTTTGTAGTTGTGGTTTCTTTATGATTGCGTTTGTTCGGGTGGTTCCCGACTTAGCCCGGTGTCATCCGGTTTCATGTTTGTATTTACCGGTGTTAGTCCGGCTTTTAATACTCCCTCCGTTTTTTTATCCGTCACATTTCAGAATTTGTTATGTTTTTATTTATCTGTCATTTTACATTTTCAATGCATCATTTATTATTTTTTTCCTCATTTACAAATAAAGTATTTACAGTCTCTAATAAAAAATTACATTTTCAACACTAAAAACTCCTTACCAACGAAGTATTTACAACTTTAATAAAAAAATATATTTTCAATTCTATATTTTAGATGACGTTATTGATGTTCCCGTGCATTTACGACCTTCAAATGTTTAATTTACCAATTCGTATTTCAAAAAGGAAACGTTAAACCAAAGTAGTATGTGTTTAAATAAAACGTTATCCTTAGTATTTTTTATGTGTTTCCAAAATTAGTATTTTTTTATTATTATTATAATTGATTACAATTTCGGATATATTAATTACAAAATAATCTCAACCTCTAAGTATGTACATTATCTCCATTTTTTTTAAAAGCAAAAAATTCGGATATATTAATTACATTAAAAAAAAAGAACTCAACCTCCCATTATCTCCATTATCTGTACTTGTAAAAAATGATTTTAAAAAAAAAAACTGTATTACACGTTTAAAAAAGAAGTGCCGCATCACACGGGAGTATCGGTCTCCAATTTGAAGAATTAAGTAATTTGGAATAATTAAATTATATGCAAAGGTTAAGTAATTTGGAAGAAATAAAGGAATTTGGAAAGATGGTTAATTAGGTTTTGATCATATGTAACACAAAGATATGTAAATATTCAACAAAATGTTTTTTACGACAAAGATATGTAAATAGTCAACAAATATGGAAAAAAACAAACGACAACACATAAGAGTAAACGGCAACATTTATTTATTAAAGTAGACGTTTTTCCCTAGTTTTATCTCGCTTATCCTGCCATGCTTTCGTGTCCAGAGCGTGGCAATGTCCGCGAACACCAATCCACTTTCATGTCCAGAGCGTCGTAATGTCCGCGAACACCAATCCACATGTTGCAAGGAGCGGGCATATCACAAACAAAACAATAACACTGCAATGGCAAGACAAATGTTTCAGTAACACGGGATAAGATACTACTACCATACAGTCTCCCTTAAAAGAATATAAAAAGAGATAGTAAATTGATAGAAAGAATACCAGGTCACAGTAGTGTTCGTCAGGTGACCTGTGAAAATGGTACGTTAAACACACGTGTCTGGAATGGGTAATCTCTGCATGCCACCTACAAAAAAACAATATTTAAGATATGAACAACATTATTTAAAAAAATATGTAGTTTGGATACACAAATATTTAGTCAGTGATTGTAATACAAATAGCAAGATACCTGCCCCTTTTCGGCAACCACACAAATATCAGAACCATCAGAGTTGTTGACAGTAGCAACATAATAAAACTGAGGGTCAAAATCGATAATGAAACACTCTTCGGTCTCCTCGAGAGCGGACATATGTGAATCATTTGGAGACCCCGGTGGGGGAGAGCATCCATCAGGTGGATTTGTATGGACCGAAACCTTTTTTGTCGAGGTCGGACCATGGTTATTTCAGTTTTCTCAACCTCGGTCATCTGTTGAATATTTGTCATAGAAAAAATTGGAGGTGGACGTGGACATGAAGGATTAAAATCCAGAATGAAACAATCTTCATTCATTTCTAAAAAAAATTTCATGTGGTCGACACTTTTGGCACGCAATATTGGCGTGTCATCTACGTAGACGATAATTTCCGGTGAAGTACTATCTTTCGATAGATTGTTCTGAACGGAACGGACCATTTTTATATTGGGATTGAGGTTTAAATAAGGAGTGGGAGTGGGGGTGTTTTTTTTTGGGTGAGTTACTTTAGGAAATGTGGGGCGGTGGAAAGTAAAAGGAGTGGGAAGAGTGGGGCAGTTTAAATAAATAGTGGGATTGGGGTAGTTTTTTTGTGGGAGAGGTAGTTGTAGGAGGGGTTGGTTAGTTTTTGGGGAATATGCAGAGGGGAGTGGAGAATGTCGAACTCCCCACTTCCATTCCAACTCCCCACACTTTCATTCCATGATCCGTTTTTTTAATAAGGTTTTTTCTTTTATTTTTAGCGGGTTATCAGGTTTCAAAAACGGGTTTTCTGTGTTTTTTCCGGGTCAATTAGCGGGTAATTGGGTTAAATCCCTTCATGTATATATATATATATAGTAGGAAACCCGTGCGATGCACGGAGAACATTATATTTAAAAAGTCGAACTGTGTATATAGAAATTTTATAGATACTTTAATAATTGAAGAGCTATTTAAGTGAAACCAAAATAATAAAAAAATGACATGAATGAAATATTTACAATGATGTATGTGTATACAGAAATACATAGTTACCCATATGAAACCAACAATATTGAAATGATGAAATCGCGAGTCACAGCCAAAAGGAACCGAACGTCAGGATCATCATCATCGCTTCAGCAATCACCTCATTTGAGTCACTGCAGCAGTTCTTACATTAGTTACATGACAACTTGTAGTAGCTTGAGAGTGTGAATTTGGTCGCCGAAATAATCTTCATCACTACTTTTCAAATCCATCGACTATCATAAATACATTAGAATTAAAAAAATTTAATACCAAAATCAAAATTGAAAAGTATATTATCAGTCAAAAGGTAATGAACAGAACTGCCTTAAAACGATACTAAAATAGAATCAGTTTGTTAAGAAATAATCTGAAGGTAAATATTGACATCCATCTATAAAAAAAAGTATCACATCCATAAATTGACTTCATTGAAAAGGAATATCAAAAGCAGCTTTTCTTCTTTGTTGATCTTAACACAAACGGTCTAGCAAGATACATCATCAAGGCATACCAATATATTATGTTCATCAAGGCACATCAACACTCTCCAATTTCAAACATTCAATTCACAAACATACAGAAAGTATCAAAGAGTCTTAAAATTAAAAAGTAGTAATATACATAACATTTAATACAATAAGGAAGTGAACGCTCAAACCTATGTTGCTATTGACACTCATAACTCATCCATAATCATATCACATGCATGTAGATAAGTTTATTGCTACTACATCCATGTCCTAATAAGCAAGAAATTTGATAATGACTACCAATGATCGAATATCTGAAATAGTGCAAAAGGAAACCATGTCCATATCGGTGCCTCAGATCAATCGACAAAATCAAACATGAAACTAACTGATATGTACATCTCTTCCACAAAGAAGATGCATCCAAAACAACAACAAAAAAGGAATATCAACAACTAAGGGAACTTACATAATTTAAATAGTACCTGGCCACCAAAGAAATAGCTGGAAGAAAGTTCATCGCTTCAACGACCAATCTAGAACCCCCAACAACAATTTCTGTACATATATTCCATAAAGTCTCACCAACAATTTCAGTTCCGAACCTGTTTATTCAATGGTTGTGGCCGGTGCATGTTTCTCACCCTTGATTGTCGCTTCTTTCCCATTTAAATCCATTTCTTCGACCCTCAGATCTTCTTTCCCAAAATTTTGGTTGTATTCCAAAGGTTTTTCTGCACCACCGACAAATTAAAGAAACACAAAAAAAAAAAAAAAACAAAAACAAAAACAAAAAAAAAAAAAAAAATCAGTAGAGAAAAACTCAACCACTTTTTTTTTTTCTTTCTAAGGGTAAGTATACCAAAATTTTATTCAATTAAATATCTTAAAACCAACCGGCGCACCTAATTCATAACCAAAACAGAACAAACGCAGAATGAATTGTTGAAATGATTAAATCTAATTAATTAAAATAATCAAAACTTTAAGTCACTGAATTTGATGAAGAAACCTTGCATTTCCTTCTAATGGAAGCCTTGCTACGCTCGGATCGTAACCCATCACATCTCATCCTATCTCTCACTGTTGTGGGTGCTGGAGAATCGGTATCAATCTGCACATTACAATTATCGGTTATTACAGAACGAATTCCATTCTTAAAACAACAAAGTTTAAGAAAGCTTAGCAAGAGAAACAATGTGTGAATTTCAAACACAGAAAAAAGAAAAACCTAATTCTACCTGTAATCAAGCAATACAAACAGATTTGCCTTCAAAATATCGGCAGATTTGATTCCAGATGTGATTCCAGCATCCATCAACTGATTCCACCCGGCGCACCTAATTCATAACCAAAACAGAACAAACGCAGAATGAATTGTTGAAATGATTAAATCTAATTAATTAAAATACTCAAAACTTTAAGTCACTGAATTTGATGAAGAAACCTTGCATTTCCTTCTAATGGAAGCCTTGCTACGTTCGGATCGTCACCCATCAACATCTCATCCTAGCTCTCAATGTTGTGGGTGCTGGAGAATCGGTATCAAGCTGCACATTACATTTATCGGTTATTACAGAACGAATTCCATTCTTAAAACAACAAAGTTTAAGAAAGCTTACCAAGAGAAACAGTGTGTGAATTTCAAACACAGAAAAAAGAAAAACCTAATTCTACCTGTAATCAAGCAATACAAACAGATTTACCTTCAAAATATCGGCAGATGTGATTCCAGCATCCATCAACTGACCTTTGAGAAGATCGAACTTCTTCGGTGTCAGCTTGTTCAGTATACTGCACGATGAGAGTAGCACGATACACAGCGATTTCTTTAAAAAAAAATTGTCTCCACTCTACATGCTTTCAATCTTTGATCTACAAAACACCATACATTATTTAGTATCAACGAATACTCGGGTTCGTGAATATTCAGCAAGATTCAAGAAACTCATAAAAAAACAGTTGAAATTTTACTTTTTTGTTGAATTTTGATAAGGGGAAAAAAATAATAACAGATAACCTTTGATATAGAAGCTCTTGTTGGGTGCACAATCAACATGACTGGTAAACATCACATTCACAACATTCAAATCATATTCCAAACAAAAACCTCCACGACCGTACAAATTAAAAACCAAAATTCAATTCAGAAAAGAATTTGAAATCTGAAATAAGAAAACAAAACAAAAACCTTGAGATCACTGTTGATTTGAAACAGAAAAGGTTTGTTGTGTTTTGGCTCTTGAAAAGTTTGGAAATCCAGCAGCCCCTTCCAATTTCAGGTATGGAAACCTATCAAAATCAACAGGAAGATATTTATGCTTTCGATTACGTGAGCAGCCGGTTTTTAAGTCATTACCATAAAATTGTTCCTTTTATGAGCCCATCTGCAATCTGCAATCCTCCCGGCATCGTAGAGCTTCGCCTTCATTGCATAATCCGCAGACCGGATTTTCGTTTTTGATAATGGTTCATTGCAAGCATCGAAAATCTTTCATCTCGAAATTCCTGTGCTTCGCTCATGAATTGCTCATGAAATTGAAATTCCTCTGCTTCGCCATAGCTCATGAAATTCATCTGCTTCATTGCACATATTTGACCCCGTCTGAGCATTCGCCATTTGACCGATCACGTTGCCTTTTGGTTATTGAATGGCAACCGAAACTTTGAAGACTCAGATCGGATATTTTGTAAAGGCTGAACAGAGTTGGGATCGTGGGGTGTGGGGGAGTTTTTTTTCGTTTCTTAATTTAGCAGATCGTGAGGGAGGAGATCGTGGGGGAGAGGAGAAACTGAAGAACGGGCGGAGTAGTGGGTTTCGCAAAAAACGGGAGAGAAACCTTCTGTAGAGGAAAAAAGAAGGAAGAAAAGGGAGAAAACCGAGTTCGGGTCGGGTCAAAGACTAATGTCGCCACACTTTCAATTTGCAAATTCCCATGTCCCAATTTGCGTGGGGAAAAAAAAATTAATACTAATAAAAAGAAATTAACCAACCCACTATTAGCACAACTGCCATTCTAACTCCCCACTAATCCATATTCAAGTTTTTAATAAGATTTTTCTTTTTTTTTGTACCGGGTTATGGGGTAGGGAAAACAGGTTTTGCAGTGTAATTTCCGGGTCAAATAGCGGGTAATTGGGTTAAAACCCTTCCTATATATATATATATATATATATATATATATATATATATATATATATATATATATATATATATATATAGTATAGATAGATATTTTTAATAATTTATTTCATAGATCAAAATTATTTTAAATAATATATCGAAAAGCTCGGTAACGATTCAACGTTTCGTATGCTTGACTTCGGTTTGTTATTTTAAAAAGATATTTTAGCTTGGCTCGAGTTTGTCTACATGAACAAGAATATGATAAGTCGAGTATTGAATTTTCTGTAAGTAATTTGTCGCGCGCCTAAAACGTGATAGATCTATCGTTTCTAATGATAAAAATTCTCGTAAGAAAAGAGGATTAAATAATAATAATGTTGATGAAATTGAAGATGACCAACAATTCGAAAAAGATACCAGTGACAAATTTCAACTTTTCTAAAAGATAGCGCGGGAAGAGCATGATTCTGGAAAAAAAATTAATTATTGAAAATTCAGTAAATTTTGGTACTTCAAGGAAAAACTAATATCGGAAATGTACGATTGTCGATAGTATTTTTGCATATAGAGTTCATTTTTTTCCTCGTATATTCATTTAATGTTGTGATTGAAATTGAAAGAAAATTGGTGGGCACAACAACGGGAAAAGATCGGACAAAGAAAAGGGGAAAATGAAAGTTTTTGTGTAGTGTGTATCTACATGTGGATACATACCGTGATACACTACACATCATACGATTTCATTCTACACTTAAATTGTATGGTTCTGATTATTTTATCCGTAAAATCAACTCAAAATCTCTACACTACACAAGTATTTCTCAAAAGGGAAGACCATACGACTCAAAAGATTTCTATAATCCGATCCTCTGACAAATATCGAAAGTTGGGGGAACCTTTTTCTTTACCTATAAAGAATGCGACTTGTCCAAAAAAGTAATAATAACGCGGCTTGTCCTTTTTTCTTTTTGTATACAACAGGAGTGCATTATGTGTATCCTCCGCTTTCTTACGTAAATTAGGGACGCGTGTAGTGATCAGGTATATGTCATTGGTATATGTCATTTATAAGAGACAAAATAATAGTAGTACAAATAAACCAAAGTGTAAAATGTGTATCTTTCATATGGAAACGAGGACGTGTGCAATGGTGAGATGTATGTGATGCACAAAGGACAAATGATATAAATCGATTAATTGCCACAACAAAAACACATTCATTTAACAAATTGAACGAAAACTACATTCATTTAATAATATAACAATTAAAGGCCTTTAATTTTTTTTTTTTTTTTTTTTTTGTAAACTTAAAAGAAAATTATTATTAAGAAGAGTCTGCTAATTAATACAACAGACATGACAAAAGAATGAGGATTTTCTCCCTAACTATAATTACCTCTAATACTTAGTCATTTCTTGGTGAGAAGATGGGCATGAGCATTCTCCTACCTTCGAATGAAAGAAAAGGAGATATGCTAAAAGCATAGGATAAGTTTGAAGCAGTATTCGATAATGCAACCCAAGGGGAAAAGTCTTTTAAAGGGAAAACCATTTTGTGGTACACCGCCTGCGAATATCCTTCAAAAGTAATGTGGAAAAAACCCCATATGATCGCATGACAGAGTGCAACGTAAAGGGCACGGGGCTTCTGCTATAGAGGCACTGCTCTCTACTCCTAAATTCTTAGTGAAAGAGGCAAGAACTCGACCTTCACTGTTGTGAATTAAACCGCTGGTTGAAATGACACATTTTTTTTTACATGAGGCATCATAATTAAATTTGATCATACCTAGGTTTGGCGTCTTCCATATTAAGACTCTCTTGAGTGTTGTAAAATGGAATTTGTCAGCATAAATTTGGTTCAATATTATGTCGATGTAAATTGACTGTTTCTCGACTCATAAGCATCTTGCTGTACATATATATGTACTACAGTGCATAGATAAAACAGAATATAATAAGTTCTTTATCATGAGAACTAAAAACAATGTCAAACAGATATGGAGTAGAGCAAATTTGAAGTTTGGTCCACTATATATATGAGAGATTCCAAATTAAAGTTCAGAAATGTTTATTTTTTTCATTGTACGCAGACCTTTATATTTTTACAACGGAAAAAAATAAACATTTCTAGAATTTAATTAAGTTCGTCCTTTTTAATTTCACAAGTTAAACTCCAAATATACCTCTCTTTATCTCATATATATACTGTACTCAAAATAACATTTGGGTTATCAAATAGAACTCCCTCCCAAATATTACATGATTATTATATCCCATTGCTGATGACAACGAGATTTTTTTTATTTTAAAATCATTTTATGTCATGTTTGGATCGTAGAAATTGAATGCAATAATTTTTTTTCATTCATTTCAATTTATCATTTTTTCATCAAAATAAAAAAATTATCATTTTGGCTTGTTTTCAACCTGGCACCGTATCCAGTTGACAGCCCATGCTCTTATGGAGGGTTTTGCGACGGCATGCAAATGATACTATTGTGTGGAAAAAAAAAAAGCTAATGGGAAATACAGGGTCAGAAGTGCATATAGCCACCTCGTAAACAATGATCAAATGGAGAGGGATGGCAGCTGAAAAAATTTGTGGAACTCGATCAAGGGTCCCTTGCGGTATAACTACCAACTATGGCTTATATTTTAAGCATGATGCTCTTCCTATATATCATGGGGTTTCTTAACATACGTATGATCACAGACTCTTCTATTTGTCCTCTCTGCAATCAGCACACCGAGTCCACCATGCATGCGGTGAGGGATTGCAGCTGGATCAAGAATTATTGGTATCTTGTGATTCACCGTCAGCATAGAGATGCCTTTTTTCCACCACTGACATACATGCTTGGCTAAGAGATAATGTTTCCCCCGGATCGATCGCAAGGATTGGCCGTACATGTTCCGTGATGTGGTTTACTCAGCTTGGTTTTTTTTATTTACGCTCATAATGTTTTATACATAACAAAAATGAATATAACGCTTACAAGTCTAAATTGAATACTCTATTTTTTTTAGAACGTAAAAACTTTTTATTAAACATCAAACATGAGTACATGCATGCAGAGACAACATCCGAAGGAGGGCATGAACCCTATCCGACAAAAGAGGAAAATGCTAGAGCATGTTTAGCGAGAAGTTAGGCCGGGACATTTCTCAAACGTCTAATAAAAGAAAAGGCTATAGAATTGAAGCAAGATAGGGATTCCCTGCAAGCATCCGTGATCTGACCAAAGCTTGAGAGGTCTTCATCTTCAGATTGGAGGCGATTAACCACTGTTTTGGAATCGCTTTTCATAATGAGATTTCTATATCCATAAACAAAGTCAAACGCAAGTCCATGGAAGATAGCTAAGCGTTCACCTAAATCAGCCGAGTAAGCATGACCCAAATTCAGAGAAAAGCAATTTAGAATAGAGCCAAAAGAGTCTCGAAAAATACCACCAACCGATAGTTAATTGTCTTTTAAGGCAACGTCAACGTTACATTTAGTACTACTCCCTATTGGTGGGGTGTCCATAAAACCAAATTATCCGTGTCAGCGGGTTGGTCCTGAGATATAGTATTTACTTGCGTGATGTGATCTGTGTAAGAGCCGTTGCCTGCATAATGAGAGATCGAGGAGATATTTTGCCGGTGTATTTTCAAAGATCCAAGTGCATCTTACTTTCCATATATACCATAAGAGGTAGAAAGCTCTAATACGAGAATATTCATCACCCTAATTAAATAGAAAATTAATCACAAGATTTGTGAGTCGCAACTCACGAGTTTTTCCATCTTTTGCTAATTTTTTCTCTATCACAAAATGCTTTAACAATAATGCAATCAAATAAAAAATGATTTATAGTTTCTTTTCCGGTATCATAAAAAGAGCATATAAATGAAGCAAAATTAGTCCAACCGACAAACAGTTTGAAGTGACCCGTCAAAAAAAAGTGAATACTCTATTAGTATTTTTTTTTTTTTTTTTTTGGGTACTATAATAAATTTATCATTTGATTCCATTCTATATATATTAATATATCGTAAAAAGAATAAACATTTTAGACATTATTAACCATTAAGTATTGGCTAGCATTGATTGTGATTGATTTGATTCTAAAACATACCATACTTGTATATATTCGTTGTAATCATTCCTTTGCAATAGAAGATTCATTTTCACTCAAATCCAATTATATTTATTATAAGAAAATACTAATAATGAACAAATATCAAGCTGTATTGTGCTAAACATACATGTATTATTCATTAATTATTAAACCAAAAAAAAAGAGACCCATGCACTTATTCTTGTCAAAAAAAAAATTCTACCAGGAAACAGGGAAATTCGACTTAAAATGAAAAAGAAAAAAGTCAACTTTTTAGTTCTTCTCGAAACACTCCAAAACATTGTATCCGATGCAGAAAGTAGTTATTTAAGCATATCCTCAATATTAAAAAAAGAAAAAAAAAAAAAAAAGAAAGGCAAACCATGTTCATATATCTTTGTTTGATCTTCATCTTTGTCTTTACTTAGAACCTTATTAAGAAAGTGAACCACTTCCTTTCTTTCTTGTTTTTGTTTTTTTAGATCAAAAAAGGGAATAAAAAGGTTGGCCTTTTTTTGGTTAATGGGTTCTTGCTTTAGTGCTCGTGTGAAGGCTGAAAGTCCTCCTCACCCTGGTATGAACAACTACTTTTCTTTCATAATCTTCTAATTCAAATAGACTTATGGCTTACTGTGATCTTGATATATGTATATATATATATATATATATATGAGTTTGTTTTTTTGGTGCTTACATGAAATGGGATATAGTTAAAACTTAATGAAATGATTTGCAGGTTTAGTATAATCTTTCTTCTGATTCATTGTTTTTTTTTTTTTGGTATCTAGTAGTGATTGCTTGTGAGTATGTATTTGTAATATATTTATGAGTTAATCTGTGCAAATGGTAAAGAAGTTGACATAAGTTTGAAGCACATGATGAATCAATGTACTCAGAAGTTGACTTAATTAAGTTGAAACTTAATTAGCTACGTGCAAGATGGGCAGTATATGTGTTGAAAATATATCGTTTTCGATAGAAAAAAAAAAAAGGTATGAATTTGTAATGTAGTTGAAAAGCATTCATATGTGAAATGTTTCGTTTTGTGGGCGCTACCTTGTTTTCGAAGGAATCACAACACGGGGCCATGGAAAGGATTTGATATATAATTTGACTTTTAAAAGGGGTTGCTTCACAACTGGACCTTCAAAAAGTCGATTATATAATCTAGAATCGACTATTAACAGGTCTGCTGTGAATCTGACTTTAGGAAAAATCGATTATATAGTGTTGAATGGACTTTTAAAAGGTCGATTGTGTGAGTAAGTTTTGGGAGGTACAAATAAAGGGATCTGGAATGTATTTTGTGGTTTTTTTTTGATGTCTAATTGAAGTATATTTTTTGCTTACAGGAAGAAAAAGGAATTGGGAAGGTAAGAGCCAGGCTGAAATTCTTGAATCATCAAACTTGAAAAGCTTTGGATTCAATGAGTTAAAAGTAGCTACTAGAAACTTCCGACCGGATAGTGTATTAGGAGAAGGTGGTTTTGGTTGTGTATTCAAAGGTTGGATTGATGAGCATACTTTCAAAGCTTCCAAACCGGGAACTGGTTTGGTTATCGCTGTTAAAAGGCTTAACAAAGAAGGCCTACAAGGTCACACTGAGTGGCTGGTAAGTAGTAAATATACCCCACAAACAAACTACGGATTTCACAATCTGATGTGGCAGTGGGACTCTGATGTACTTGATACTTGCTCTTCTGTGTGACAGGCAGAAATCATGTATCTTGGGCAACTACATCATCCTAATCTTGTGAAGTTGATTGGATATTGCTTAGAAGACGAACACAGGATGCTCGTATACGAGTTCATGCCTCGTGGGAGCTTGGAAAATCATCTATTCAGGAGTGAGTTGCTCAACATTTTTTACTTTATTACGCCCCGTTTAATAAGACCGCTTTTCACTAAATCTGAACAGATTAGTGTTAATTACATTCAAACGTGTTTGATAATAACTGTTTTAAACAGGGAGCTCGTATTTCCAGCCACTCTGCTGGAAGCTTCGTTTAAAAGTAGCGCTCGGTGCAGCCGTGGGACTTGCGTATCTGCATAGCCCAGAAGCTAAAGTTATATACCGCGATTTCAAGACCTCAAATGTATTGATTGATTCTGTAAGTATTCTGCAAAAAAATTCATAGTAATAAATACTATATGTTCATGTTTTTACTTATAGAAATTGTTCCTGATCTGACAGAACTATAATGCAAAGCTCTCTGATTTTGGATTAGCAAAAGATGGACCTGTGGATGGTAAAAGCCATGTATCTACTAGAATTATGGGTACTGTTGGCTATGCAGCTCCTGAGTATATGGCCACAGGTACCTGTCTTTTATTGTCCTACCATGTTCGGATACTTATGTTTGGTAGCGTGTCCTGTATCTGATACGTATACGACAAAAAGACACACCTTCTACATATGATACACGTCTGGGGTAATGTTGTAATTTTCAAGAGTTGGATATTGGATTCGAGTATGCAAATCCATAACCTGGATGGGCCTTGTTATTGGCATCACCGTGAATTTACCGTGGCACTACACTTCAGGCTAGTCCGACTTTACAGAGGTCGAAGATGGACATTCGACCCCTGCACAGTCGAATGTTGAGCTTGCATTCGACTTTCCACGGGTTGAATGTCGAGCTTGCAATCGACTTTTCAGAGATCGAGCTTGCATTCGACTTTCCAGAGGTCGAATGTCGGTATGGTGTCTCGAAAGTAGATTCGCCGTGGTGGCAATAATAACTGCCAACTTGGATGTATATGAAATGAATAACCATATGATCGAAATAGAGTAAAAGCCTTCACATAATGAATGAAAAACTGTCCAAATTGGTGAAATAGTACGAAAAAAAAGAAGAAGAAAACCAGTAAAATTGTTTAATTTCATGTGTTGTAATATTTCTAATTTGGCCCTAAATGATTTCATTATGTACATTTTAGTCCCCATATCTTTAATATATACGTATATGCCCTTTGTATCTGTATCATGTATCAATGTCGTTTAGACGTCGGTAGTATCAAAGTCGTGCCTCTAGAGTCTTTGCTGATCAAGTTGGTTTCTATTTTTAAGGCCATCTGACAACGAAAAGCGACGTGTACAGTTTCGGTGTTGTTGTTCTCGAGATGCTGACAGGACGCCGAGTACTAGACAAGAACAGGTCACCTGGAGAACAGAATCTGATCGAATGGTGTAAGCCATACCTAAGCAGCAAACGCCGAATCCTCCACGTTATGGACCCACGGATAGCGGGTCAGTATTCGGTATCCGGATCACTCCGATTGGCAACAATTGCCATGAGATGTCTGCATATCGAGCCCAGGTACAGACCAGACATAAATGAAGTTGTGAAAGCTTTAGAACAGCTTCAAGAATTTGAAGCAGCTTTTGTTAACACTCATGTCCGTAGTAGCACGATGACGATGCACCAGAAAAGGTGTGCCCATGTGGGTTCTTCTAAGTCAGTGTCCTATCCTAGACCACCCAGTTCCCCAATCGTTTCTTGAAGGGGAATTTCTAAGGCGGAGACTCCCATATGGAGAGACACCTATGTGGCTTCATCTGGACCACACGGTTTCTCGTATCTCGAGAAACCGTGTGGTCCAGATGAAGCCACATGGTGACTTTAGAATATTACACACAGTCACCTTAGAATTTCCCTTCTTAAAGTATAGTTTTCTTTTATCAAAAATTCTCAATAGAGGTTTGATTTTCAATTTTTCTATACGTATATTAGTTAGCTGAGTACATTGAACCGTTGTATGTATTGAATTTATTATCTGTATAACTATCTAATCTACATCTTGTATTTCTACTTCTTGTTTTGCTGTTTTTTGAGATATTACTATTGAATATTGATCCCAGAGGATAAGAGTGTGTGTATTATGCTTCCAATTAGTGACTATATACATGCATGCATTTTCTTCCAATGAGCTTGGAAATCGGAAAATTATGACGTAATGACTCTATTTTAGAACGGATCCTCGGATGACTTTCAAATGTAGAAAAAAACAAAACTGTTTTGTTGTCGTTGCATGTATCTGTTATATGACGATCTGTTCTAGTGACGAGCCCTTACAGTAGAATTACCTTGGAAATCTAGATTTCTCTGATATCACAATTCTGAGTCGGAATTGTTTTGAGTATTTGGTGGAGAAGATATTCGTATATTCTACCTTTTTTCGATAGGAGACGCCTTGTATAAGTTTCAAACGATTATTCTAAATTGAACATCTTACTCATGTCACAAATTATCGTAGGTATAGGAAAATGACATCGTTTGCCAACGAGGCTTACCTCCATGGTTAAGCTGAGACCTTGAAGGTCACAAAGACTTGTCATTTTAATGAGGTTTAACTCAATGGTTAAGCTGAGGCCTCTAAAATTTATAGAGAGTCATCATTTTAATGAGGTAACTAGTGGATATGTTTACGCTGTGCAAGGTTCGGCGTGCCCGTTAAAGCCGTAAACATAGTAATGGATGATATTTTTACAATAATAGAGATGATACATTCATGGATTTTTATTAATATGAAGCCATATAATTCAAAAGAAACATTAGTTTGACTATCATAAGTTACAAAAGATAGTGGAATACAATCATCGTAAGCACCCCTAGTTATGTATATTACTACACCATTAAATATTATTGATGAAAAAAGATAATGGTGGTAATATACTAACTATGTTCCCCACTACATCAAACTTTTGCTTTTAAAAAACTTACAAAACAACCATGATTGCATTATTAATAGATAAACATACACCAACTTTTAACTTGCCTTTTCCTTGTTCTCTTCTTTGTTCTTCATCTTTTTGATTGAACTGTCAACTTCATGAACCATAGGTGGAATCTCAACTGATCCAGTCCCCTTCTCTAGAGTAGTTGTTGGGATTGTTGTAGATATAGAACCAAACATTCGCTTGCATACGTTTTGCCGAACGAAATAATGTTGCATACGTGTTGCCGAACGAAATAATGTTATCGCAACGAAACGGGGTTCAACCTCTGCAACATTATTTCGTTCAGCAAGGTGAACCCCTTTTCGTTGCGATAACATTATTTTGTTCAGCAACACGTATGCAAGCGATTATAAATTTTTTATGAAAAAATATCTAACAGTAATAACTCCTTTGGTTATATAAACTATGTGTATACATAATATTCTTTAATATATTAAATGAGCAAGTATAATATTTTGTTTGTTATATATATTATGTGTAAACATAATTTTCCTTAATAGTAGTAATAACTCCTTTTGTTA
Organism: Gentiana dahurica var. dahurica; assembly: GCA_024500145.1. Taxonomy (NCBI): domain Eukaryota; kingdom Viridiplantae; phylum Streptophyta; class Magnoliopsida; order Gentianales; family Gentianaceae; genus Gentiana; species Gentiana dahurica. The sequence goes on from CM044901.1 coordinate 10,419,836, forward strand.
TATGTACTATATGCGTATGCATAATTTTTAGGGGTGTACAACGAAATTGGAAAACTGGACTGACCGACTGAACCGGATTAAATCGGACCGGAAATTGATGAACCGCGGTTTTCCAATCGGTTTTTTCATTGAAGAAAAACCGAACCGGAAATCCAATTCAGTTTTCGGTTTTATCTATAAAAACCGGTATGACCCGAACCGAACCAGTTATACTTCATTTTAATGATATATATATATATATATATATATATATATATATATATATATATATATATATATATATATATATATATATATATATATATATATATATATATATAAAATTTAATTTGTTCACTAGCTCCTACTATAAAAACCCCCCACACACAACCCTAAATTTCTAAACCTTATACTTCTGTTGTTTCTACCTAAACCTAAACTTAAAATGTTTCCCAGCCGCTGATAACCGCCGTTTGAGCTCACCCGCCGTTCTTGCTTCTTCTAATATTCTTCATCCTTTGATCCTGAAAGGCTGAAAGCAACCTTTGAAATTGTCGTTACAACGACCACCCGCTGGCTTATGGTGCCAATAATGGTGTTTGTCTCATTTTTAGAAGAAAAAAATCAAAATTTTATGGTAAATAAAATACAGTCTGAAAACCGAAACTGAACTGAACCGGACTGTATTGGCTCAGTCCAATTCAGAAAAATGAACAATTCAGTTCAGTTCAGAAAATATCAAAACCGTAACTACAGTTCAGTTCAGAAAATCGTAAAAAACCGACCGGACTGGACTATGTACATCCCTAATAATTTTCTTAAATCTATTAACCGAGTAAGTATAATCTATTGTTACATATATTATGTGTGTACATAATTTTCCTTAATCCATTAAACAAACATGTATAACTCAATATATATATATATATATATATATATATATATATATATATATATATATATATATATATATATGTATATATAACGATATGAGTTTGTATACGTGTTAGTGATTAACCCAAAAAAATTAAATACTAATCTATTATAAGCATATGTTTATATAACACTACAAGTTTAAAAAAATGGGCTTCTACAACACCCGTGCACGCTTAGGGATTCGTACCGACGTTCCCCTTCAAACGACTCGACACGTGAAAGATTTGGCACCGACGTTTCTTTTATAAATGTTATAATTGTATTAGATTTGCCCAAATGTAAAATGGGCTCGTACAACACACACGCCCGCTAAAGGCACACCGAACACCGTGACATTTTTATAGCGTAAACGTCAGTTCCATTAATGTTCGTTGTTGAACAACAACATTAGTGATATTGACGATGTTTTTCTACAACGAACATCAATGACATCGATGTTCCCTTTATTAAAAATCTTCGTGATGTCGAAGTAATTTTTTATGATGCTCAGAGTAATGTGGTGTCGGAAGTAATACTGAGGGTGCCTTTAGAACCCCCTATATATATTGGTCAAGTTATTTTGTTGTATGACGTTGGTGTTCAACAACAAACATCAGTGGCACCGATGTTTCCTTTAATAAAAATCATTGTGGTGATGACAAGGTATATTTTTATGGTGCCGGAACAAAATAACTTGACCAATAAACATATCGGTATTTTTTTTTTTGCTTATATATTATATATACCGGTATTTTTTTCGGTGGCACCGACGTTCCCTTTTAATAAAAATAATCGTAACAACAAAGTATATTTTTATGGTGCCGGAATTAATAATGGAACAAAATAACATGACCACTATACATATTGGTATTTTTTATTATTTATCTATTATATACATCTGTCGTTTTTTTAGGGGGGGTATTTTTTTAACAGGCGACACGTGTCAAGCTTAGAGCCTGCCACGTATCAGCCTGTGAGAAACCTCATATTTCATGAAGGGGGTGACGTGGCCCTTTTGGGAGACCTTTCCTCTCATCTTATAGTATATTGATTTTTGTAGAGGTTAGATGTAAAATATTGCACCTTTTAACGGAGTCCCTAATATTTTTCTAGAAGTTAAATAAAAAATATTGCATATTTTAACGGTATGTCTGACACCGAGAGATTACCACGTCTGAATGTAGCAAGTGTCATTGATATCGTTGTTAAACAATTTCCACCAGTGGAAAGTTAATGGATTGACGTTTATAAATTGTCACAGTTTAATAAAGAAAAGTATAACAATGGAAAATAACATAATCATAACTATATACAATGACGGATGAAAGAATTTTATTCATAGAAGTCCTTAAATATTTACTATATAAAATAAAATAAAAATCACGAATCCCACAAATTTTTATAGAAGTAAAACGTAAAATACCGCATATTTTAATGGAGTTTATAATATTTTTCTCAAAGGTAAACGGGAATACTGCATAATTTAACGATGAGTGTACATATATATATTGGTAAAGCAAATCTTTAAATTTCTTTTTTTTTAAGTTAGTAGCTGACACGTGTCAAGCCAAGAGTTTGCCACGTGTCAGCTCTTGAAGTCACCTAAAATTGGAAAAGAGGGGGACGTGGCCTGTTGTTGAGGTATTTGCCTCTTATTTTATAAGATATAGATTTCGTTGTTGCTGTTTTTTTTTTCTTTTCTTTAAAGCTCTCGGTATCCGTAACACACTGGTATGATTAATCTAAAGTTCGATCCGGGTCGTATCTGCAGAGTGTGACTCTTACTCAAGGATAAAGTCTGACCAATAACCCTTTTAAGCCGATGATTTCTAGACATTCTCAAATGATTTAATACTTGAGTCAAAGTACTTGGTTAGATAATTTCGTTTTAAATGAGAGAAAAAAAACGAAAGAAAAAATGACATCGTTCGATTAAATTAGAGGGTAATTGAGATGAGGAATCTTACAAAGGAGAAAATACGGCCCATTAGATTTTTCTAGACGGACTTGAGATAATCCTCATTGCTTTTCTCTGTTATATATATATATATATATATATATATATAATCTTATAAATCTTTACGTCATACTACTAAAATAGTGCATCGATCACTATTTTAGTGCACCTGATTATTGTTTCGGTCAACTACAAATTGAGGAGCAGGTTTCTAGTTAGGTTTCTAGTTTCTACAAACCTGCTCCTCAATTTGTAGTTGCACTGAAACAATAACCAGGTGCACTAAAATAGTGATCAGATGCACTATTTTAGTAGTATGTACGGTAAGCATGGATCAATAGGTATGTATATGAACCCATTTCTATATATATATATATATATATACTAGTAGGGTTTGCCGTGCAAGGCACGGCGAAGAACGGCCCTGAAAGAGTTTGATTTTGTTAATTATGGGATGAAATACAACATGACAAAGCAACCAAATACACAATAGATTGTATGAAATAGAAAACCGTTACATCTACTTGGAAATACACCTTGGTTGGTTGATATGTTTTGTTACTTTCAAGTATACCTTCAATCTCAGTCAGTTGTTTCATGGTATTTGGGCTGAAGAATTGTGCATGCCTTGTCCTGGTGCAGCTGTTAACAAAGAAGGGACAGTTGGAGTATGTCTTTACAGCGGCATATCAAAGACCTGGACCACCAGGGCTGCCCAATGTGGTTCGGCCATATTTCTTAACGAAACACACCACCCAAAGTTTATCTAGTACTGCCTGAAGATTATCTTCCACACCAAAATCATATGTATATACAGAGTTTGAAAAATAAAGTGTCAAATTGGAATAGATTACAGGCACAACAATGTAAATATGTAATGGTTTGTCCAACAAACTTACTAATTCATGAGAGTCTGTCAGTTGTTGTGAGGTAAATCCAGTCAAGTGTTCAACGTCCAGAGAAGTCATTATAAGAGGCAAGGGCTTGTCTTCTCCAGTAAGTTGCAAAGGCACACAACATCTACGTGCAGTAGATATTGGAAAAAGAATGTGACAATATTGAAAATGCTCTGTTATTTTGCAAGAAATATGACATCGGAGTGAGGACTATATACCTGAGCTGAACATCTCCCTGTTCACCACAAGAAGAGCAGCAAAGAAACCAATTAGTAGCAGCTTTCACGGTTTTGTGGCAGTTTCGCAAGCACTCAAATAATATTGTTGTTTTGTGGCTGTCAGACACACCTGAACGACAACCCAAGCCATATTCACCTGTAAGATAAAAGGTTTGTGAGCAAGGGATATTATTTTGGGTACAATGCAATAAAGTATTATTGTAATCTTATGATAGTAAGCGTAGCAACTGTTGTTGGTACATCTATTGTGTTAACTATAGTAGGAGGTGGTAACAACAAATTAGATTGTTTGTATGCCTCGGTTCGCAGCAGCTGTGTGATATCAGCCTTGTTCTTATTGTACTACCTATTTGTAAGCATTTAACTATAGATATTAGATAATTTCTTGCACTAACAAACATAAAAAGATGAACAAAGTTTTTTTTTTACCATTCTTTCAGCAAAGGACTATCACTTAGTGGATGATTGATCTAGAAGTAGGAGAACATCCAAGAGCCCAAAGAAAGCCCTTCATATATATGAACAAACTGAACATTAGATAATGTGCAGAAGGTAACGCATGCCTTTCTTTTATATGCACTTGTTAATGTAGAAGGTAAATACCATGACATTTGTTGCAACTACAAAGTCGACAGATGACAAATGTTTCAGGCTAAAAATTACAGAAAATAGTCGATGAATTACAATTATTCCGGACACAAAATTACAATACATTAGACAACAAATTCCAAGTAATCCGGACACAAAAACACCTGATCAAATTAACAAATACTACTCAATTTCAGCTTCGCTTCGGTATTACAGTATTACACAATTACTAATACTTGCCAAATCCCAATCTCAGCTTAACTTCACGAAATTTTACGAATCACATTCTCAATACTAAAAAAAACAATTAAACTTCACAGTTAACACAAAAAGGACATTAATCATTAATAATATTTCGTGAATAAGAAATTAAGAATAACATACCTGATACCTGCGTCCTGCTGCTGGATGCTCAGCTGCACCACTGCTGTGAGAGTCGGAGAGAGAGATGGAGATTGGAGGAGGTGAGAGTTGAAACTTGAAAAGCCAGAGCTGACGCCTGACAGAATCGCTGGGAGGCTGGAGCAAGGGCATAACTGAACTCTAAACAGATGAAGAGCAGAGCACGAACCACGAGCTGCTACAGAACGCTCCGACCGTCGTCACTCCATCGCCGGAGTGAGATGGTGTAAAAAGATGATCGGGGAAGAGGTTCTTTTGTTAACCCTATCGAACATCAAAATCTGAAGAAAAATTCATTGAAATTAGCTTCAGATTTGGACTATTTTTACTCTTCAACATAATACCTACAGAAACAGAGGATCTGCTGACATTGGCCCCTGCTTCGATTAGCTTTTCTACACAAATGATCTTTCCATGCATTGCAGCTACCATGAATGGAGTCTACACATAAACAAAGCTAATCAGAAAAAAGGAAGCAAGAAAGTAAAAAATATGAAATCTTTTTTTTCTAACTGCCCGTAAAATCCAATTCACCTGTTTAGGACGATTGAGTGAATCTAGATTAACAGATCGTAAGCAAAGAAACAACCTAAAACAGACATGAAAGATGAAGCATTAAAACAAACAAACAATAAAGAACAACGGGTAGTGCAAGAAACCATTCGTTTATGAAGAATGGAGATAAGACAGTACACAGAAAATGCCATAAATAAATAAAAATAGAAAATAAAAACTCCAAAATTCATCCATCTAATAAAGAAGAATAGTTGTAAACTGGAAATGAGAATGATAAATAAGAAGAAAAGGGGAAAGAAATTACACAGATGATTCCAACAGCGAAAAAGGGACTTAACATTGCCATTGCCATTATCAGAAGTGGGCTACATTAACACCGGCCTTCTCCCAAACATCATTATGCTGCAATACCCTACTAATCCCACCCCCACCACCACCACCAGGCCTCGACCACACATCCTTCTTGAACTTCTTACCATTCTCAACCCTTCAATAGCAGTGTTAAGGGTGATTTTATACGTTTTATAAGGATATATTTTATGTCAATTTCCCCCATATCTGGATGTTTTTCATAGAAATCGAGCTTTATATTGAAATATTGAGCAAGTGATGTTTTTAACGAGTTATTCGCAAAATTGGTTAATTTATGAGTTTTATTGATGGTTTTATGTTTATTTGAATATTATTACACTTTGCGATGTTTTTGATGACGTGTAGATGCATAATTGCGGTTCAAAAGATGATTAAATGAAGATAAATGTCGGATTTAATGGATGAAAAAGAGATAAGGATGGAATTGGCTAGAGGAAAAGAGATAGAGTTGAAGTTTTCGAATTTGGATCCAGCTGAACTGGCGTCCAGAATATTGGACTGGCGTCCAGGATGAGATTTTTGGTTCAGAGAGTTTGGACGCTGAGTAAACGGGCGTCTGAAGGAAGTCCAAGGCACCTTGGACGGGCGTCCAAAAAGTAGGACGGGCGTCCACGGCCGACATGCTGAAAACCGACTTACTTTCCCTATAAATAGCAGCGCGATTTCAACCCTAAAACACACATTATCGACTCTTATTGATACATACTCATAAGAAGAAAACCCTAGGCGGCCCCAGCCCCCTTAGGGGAGGCTGGGGTTGCGATTTTTCTGCTTTTTATTCCCGTTTTGCTTTTGTTGTGATGAATGCTTGGAGGATGAGCAATTGTTCAAACTATTTAAATCCGTTTCATCAGGTTCTTTCTTTTCAATCTTGAGTTTGTTTTGTGAATTTAATTCAAAGTTGTATCTTTTCCATGATTATTTGTTATGCAATCAATATCGAAAGATGAATTGTTATTGATGTTTACCGTATGACGAGAGTCGGTGTAAACCCTAGATCACCATAGGAAAGATGAGATTTTTAACCTTGACATAACGAGAGTTGATAGGTTATATTTCTAGGTTGCTAGATTGAGAGATCTTACACCTTGTTTTGATAGCGTCAATCTTATATATCGAGAGATGAGAGATTGATAAGCGAATTATCTACGAGAGTAGGAATTCATACTTTTGAGAGGTGAACCACAACCTTAATTAAATCATCACAAGATACTTTAGAGAGGAAATAGAGGGTTGCGGGACGGTGGATTATTGTTTGTTCATTGTTTAATCACCATGATCATCTTCATAATTTCATAATTGTTTGTAGTTTAAATTTATGTTCGCAATTATCTTTCCTGACTTGGACTGACAATCCTCTGTCCAGTTCACTTTTCGTTTTTAGTTTTAGGTTTAGAAATAATTGGTAACAATCTTAGAAAAATTAATGAACTAGATACCCCGATTCCCTGTGATCGACTCCGGTATTAATCGCTATACTACGATCCCTACACTTGGGGAATACCGGATTTATAAATTTTATTACTTGTTGTTTTCCATTGATAAAATCCGAGACAAGCAGCACAAAATCTATTTTGTGCCTTCCTTATCATCTTCTCAACTTAGACCTCACTGAAGAGCTTAAGTTCGCGTCCTCCGAATGAGAAGAAGACGAGGACGTGGGCTCGTCGGGGTGACGGAGGAAGGTATGAGGCTGGTGGGCTTCTGGGATCTCTTTTTCGATCATTGGAGAGGAACATGAGGAGGACGAGGAAGAGGTGGGAGAAAGCAGCCGCCATCTGCAGAGATGAATATGAAACCCTAACACAGATATATTAAATGGAAGTGGAAGTAACGGGCCACTTAATTGCTGAACCTTTTTTATTTATTGGGCTAACAAATTGAAAAGCCCAAACGGAAAAGATTGCATAAAACGGTCGACGTGTACCTGTTGAACAAAAAATGAGCAGCTTTCATATAAATAATGATAATGATGATATGAACCCTAAATCGCTGTAAGCTAATGTTCACGTCCTTGGACCTGCAACGATCCGCAAAAGACTGTCGGCTTCATTTCTCCTTTAATTTTGTATTTGTTTTTTGGATTTATTTTTCTTGAAGTAGTAACGTTTGGGCTGTGATTGAATAGAGAGAGGGCTTGAGTGAGATGTGAGAATGCACAGTTAAGGAGAAACATATACCTAAGAAGAAGATGGAGTAGAAGAAGAATTCATGCCGCGGTGAGAACTTAGTGGAGTTGCCGCCTTCTTTGAAAGGCTTTTGGTAGCTGAAAAACCACCGGTCGCCGCCGCCGTGTTTTGCTTAATTCTTACTCCGTCTTTTCTCTTTCTGTGTGTATTGGTATCTCCTTTCAGCTTCTTTACTCTCACGGAGATAGAGCTTTAAAACTTTACACTTGATATGAGCCCCTGATTTTATCTGCTTACTTTTTTTATTTTTGTAAAATTATTTGCACAATAATTCATGTTTTATTCTTACATTCCTTCTTTCGATTAGTTGCTTTTCATTTCCCTTCTTGTGAATTAAATCAAAGAATGTAAATTTTACAGAGGACAAAAATTTTGCTGAGTAAAGATTATTCTTTTGAAATTGATTGGGAAATTAGTAAACATTAACCATCATTAACTTGCTCTTTGGTGCTTATATATAGATTCCAAATTGATTGCGAAAATTGGATCCTAGCTTATATAGCTTTCAATTGATTGCGAAAATTGAAACTACTCCAGAAGAAAAAAAATGAACTCTCTGTTGCGTTTTCATTTTGTTTGTTTACCATGCACTCTCTCTTGATGTTTCCTTTTTTTATTTTACATTATATTTTGCTGAACTTGATTTGATTGCTTCTCAGTTTCTTAGTCATTTTTGGGTTTTATGTGAGAAGGTGACCAACTTACGAATGAACTTTTGATTTTGCAGGGAGAAACAAAGATGAAAGTCAACATTTTGCGTATCCTTTTCCAAGTTAGCTCTGTGTTATCTTATGTAACACACACATGCTGAGCCTTCTATATAGGTTTATCTGAAAATTTGGCTACCTTTAGATGTTGGGAGTTCAATGTGTTTCTTAGCTCAACTTTCCCAATATATCGATTATATATGGTTTTTGTGTTCACTCTATAATGTATTTTTTGATGATAAAACAAGTGTCCTAGAAGACTGAAAAATCAATTTACAGTCTGATTAATTCATCCTTACTTATGATTTAGTTGCATTGACTGAGTTGTTACCTACTTCCTTCTATGCATCTCATTCTCTACCACAATTCCAAATCAGAGTTAGTTTATACTTAACTTATATTGTTTGCGATATGCTACTGATACCGATGAACAGAGTATGTTGTTACCTTTCTCTTCTACTTCTACCTTTACTATGTTTTTCCGAATATCAAATTGTCTTAAAAGTTTTTGTATCTCATTCTCTTTGTGTGTTCATTACTACAGGTGGCATGCCGTCGGATCATGGACATGGGATGCGCAGGATGAAACCTGTGGAATCTGTAGGATGGCATTTGATGGGTGTTGTCCAGATTGTAAGCTTCCTGGAGATGACTGCCCTCTAAGTAAGCTCCAAAATATCCATCCCCTTTTTCAGGATTTCTGCATAAGATTTATAAATATTTTTCCCCATCCGTTGTCTTTCTTTCTTCCCTCTAGGTTTTAGATTTTCAGATTATGTTTTCATTGACTAGGTGATCCTTTGCCTCCATTCTTTCAAAGTATTTCACTTCTTTTCCATGTATAACGATTGCGGTCCTTTCTTTCCATGTTATAGTCTGGAAATGCACTGATGATACTCTTGAAGTAATGTGATTAGTTGTTGAATGCAGTTTGGGGAGCTTGCAAGCATGCATTTCATCTGCATTGTATATTGAAGTGGGTTAACTCACAGACTGCTCAGACCGCGCAGGCACACTGTCCTATGTGTAGGAGGGAGTGGCAGTTTTAAAAACCTTGACTTGTTATATACTTGTAGTTTGCACTGTTGTTCTCCATGATTGACTTCTTCCATATGTTACTAGTATGTGCTGGGAAACAAAAAACGAAACTTGGAATTTGATTGTAATCTAGTAGGACTTGTCATATGTGAAAGAAAAGTTGCATCATATTTATACTTGTGTCCGAACCTCCGTGTTGTTCCCAGTTGGAGATTGCATACATATAGCCTTCTTCCTGACAGAAGAACTAACTCCCCTTTCCAGAAAGCAACTGGTTGGGATTCCATACACCGGATACACCTTAGTTACAACTTTTCCATAATTGCTCCATTCGATCTTGCAACGTCCATATACCGGAGATTGCACATGATTCTAGCTTTGGACCAAAAAGAAACCGATCGATATATTTTTGGAGGAATCTTAAAGCTTTTGAAATCCTCCAAAGCTTTTGAACCGGTGCGTCCACCATTATCGAGAAAGGCGCAGAACCTTTTTCTTTACCCCTAATTAATGCTAATAATATCGCGGTTTTTTTGTTTCGTTTTGTAAACAGTGGATAACGCGTGTCATCTGTCTTACGCAACGCGTGTACGGGCAAGGTGCAAGTCATGCACAAGATACAAGTGGTACGGATCGACGAATTTCACAAAAGAACATTCACTTAATAATATAACAAAAACGGACCTTTCTTTACCCTAAATAATGGGAAGTTATTGTGTGGTGAGGGAATTTGAGGTAAAGTGACGGATGAAACGATCAGAACCATACAGTTTTGTTTTTTTTTTTCTTTCAAAAAACGATCTTTTATTTCAATTCAGTGGAAAGAAAACCAATCAGTCCAATGGATTACAAACAATTGCGGAATAGCATAAACTAGAACTAAAATAAGACAAATAGCTAATCATCTAGCCTCCAAGCGAGTCGTAGATCTTTCGCCCGTTTCACCGTTTTCAAATTGAACACCTGGATTGGTGGCCTTCCCGCTTGCGGATCATAGATCGCTTTATTTCGCCAATGCCAAACGCCATAGCACACATCACGAAAGATGTAGGCCCACTCGTCCTCCTTTTTCAAATTAAGTTGAAGCCAGCTCTACATTGTTAGATCTGAGAAGAACTCTCTCCTAATTTCTCGGGGGACAATAGTTGTCCAAACATGATGGGGCCAATAGCAGTCACGGATAGCATGAAGGGTCGTCTCTGAGTGATGATCACATATGGGACAAATCAGCGTGGGAGATATATTGCGAGCAAAAAGAAATTGATTTACCATGAGGGATTCGTGGTTAACCTGCCACAGATGGAAGTTGTATCTCGTGGGCCCTTTCAAACGCCATATGGACATCCACGTCGAGCTCCCATAGGTATCTGCTTCTCCCTGGAGCCAACTATAGGCACTCTTAACGGTATGTTTTCCTTTTTCTGATGGGCTCCAAATAATATTCTCTGCACTTACGCCAAATCCCTCCTTTAGGGCACGAATGGCCGCACAAATGCCTTTCCAAATGAAAGAGGAGTCAGTTTTCGGGTTTTCGAAGGGGTTGCCATACTTATCTATAAGGACAGAGACCCATAAGGAAGAATCGTCAGTAAGAAGCTGCCATGTCAATTTGCCGAGTAATGCAATATTCATTTTTTCAGTATCCTTGAATCCGATGCCTCCCTGATTTTTCGGTTGACAGAGCACATGCCAAGAAACTGAGTGTAGTTTTCGGCGTCCCTCCTCGTCTCCCCAGAAAAATTGACGACAAATTCTATCCACCTCCCCTACAATTTCTTTGGGCAGCTTCGTAGTTTGCATCACATAATTTGGAAGTGTTGATAAGGAACTTTTCGCCAATATAATTTTTCCTGCTCTAGTTAGGGATTTCATTTTCCAAGAACAAAGTTTCTTTCTCATCTTGTCAACAATAAATCTGTACGAACTGTTTTTGCGGTGTGCATGAGACAGGGGTACCCCAAGATACTTGCCGAAGTCCTCAGTGTGTCGCATATGCAGTTTCTGTCCAATGATCTGCCTTGTTTGTGATGGGACATTTTTGGAAACTTAGAAGTTGGATTTTTCCGTGCTAATGCGTTGTCCCGATACCTGGCAAAAAGTATTAAGCACTTTCTGTATATTCTCGGCTTGATGCTCCGTAGCTTCTGCAAGAAGAACCAGGTCGTCGGCGAAGAACATATGGGATAGGGCCGGCCTATTCTTCTTCAAGCGAATGGGCTTCCAGTCTCCCCTACGAATCAAATCATCAATGAGCTGGCTTAAATACTCCATGCAAAGTACAAAAAGGTATGGTGCAAGAGGGTCCCCCTGTCTCAATCCTCTTTCCGGTGTTATTGGCTCGAGTTTATTTCCGTTTCAAAGGATGGACAGCCTGGACGAAGATAGGCTATGCAGAACGAGTTGTGATATCTCAGCCTTGAAACCCACTGCTTTTAGGATCACTTTTACAAAGCTCCAATCCACCCGATCATAGGCCTTTTCCAAATCAATTTTTAGCATCATAAATCCCTTCTTTCCCGTTTTCTTGCGAAAGCTGTGTAGCGTTTCTTGGGCCACAATAATATTTCCCACACTACTCCTTCCAAGTATGAAAGCATTCTGGGTGTTACTGATCACTTTTTGAAGGACCAATCGCAGACGATTCGCTATCACCTTCGAAATAATCTTGGCTGTCACATTAGTCAGGGCAATTGGGCGGAACTGGGAAGGGTCTTCAGGGTGGCTTTTTTTCGGAATTAAAGAAATAAGGGTCTCATTGTACTCTACCGGAAACCACCCTGTAGCAAAAGCATTAGTCACAAAATGAATAATAGAGTTACCGACTCGAGACCAGCATTTCTTAAAGAACACGGCAGGGATACCATCGGGGCCCGGGGCTTTGTAAGAGCCCATTTGAAATAGAGCTTCCTCAATCTCTAACTCGCACACATCTTTATTTATAAGCTGCAATTCTGAGGTAGAGAGGGGATTGAAGTTAATCACCAACTGCGAATTGTCAAGGAAATTGTTCTTGGTATAGAGAGATGCATAGAAGGTCCTGATCATGCTCTGTATATCTTCCAGAGACGACGTCCAGTCCCCATTTGAGTCTTTTAAGCTCAAGATACGCTTATTTTGCTGTTTTTAATGGAGGCGATATGATAAAAATGTGTATTTCTTTCCCCCTCTACCATCCACTGAAGTTGGCTGCGTTGGTGCCAATAGACTTCTTCCTGATCGAGAGTTCTATTCAGCTCCATGGAGAACTCGTCGTGGAGGTTGGAAAGGTAATTGGAAGGATAGCTTTCCTGGCTGCGTTCAATGCCTTCCAATCTTGCAAGACAGTTTTTTTTGGGGAATTTGATCAGAAAGACGGTTTGGTCCACAAAGTCTGCAAATTTGATCAGAACCGTCTTTGGTCCACAAAGTCTGCAAATTTGATCAGACTTTTTTTGCAGACTTTTTTTCGGAAGGATAGCTTTCCTGGCTGCGTTCAATACCGTCTTTGGGAATATCTTTGATCCACTCCATATTACACCATGTTTGGTCAATTCTCTGATATATTCTCTCCCCTCCTAGAAGAGGACCCTTCCACGTGAACCGAGGACCTTGAAAAGGGAGTTCCATGAGGCTACAATTTTGTGTCATCTGCCAGAATGTGGTGGCGTTGAGGCCTCCTACTGGCCTGCCGCCTTCTTTATCTTTCTGAAAGATAACCTGATTCATATCACCAATAATACACCAAGGATATTTTATAGTGGCCGCAAATCGTTCAAGATAATACCATAATTCATTTCTAGCTGAGGTGGTTGGAGAAGCATAGACCATGGTGAAAACGGCACAGACTTTATTCAGGTGAATATGAGCTATATGAAGACATTGATTCGTACACGAAATAGTATGTAGCATGATATTGTTCTCGTTCCAAAAACACCAAAGACCTACAGAATAACCCCTTGCTTCAACAACAAAAACTTTAGTAAAATGTGTCTTGGGAAGGATTTGCTTCGCCCTTTCACTCGAACAACGGGTCTCCATAATAAAAATGATATCTGGCTTATTTTCTGACAAAAACAGAAGAAGATACCTGAGAAAATCCGCAGAGCTTGCTCCACGGCAATTCCAAGCAAGGAGCCGCATAAGGAGAAACTATACGGGTGTGGGGGAGTTCCCCACCTGATCGCCGAACAAGGGATTGACCACAGCTTTGTCGATATCCATGGACGGATTGGGTGATTTTAAAGAATCTAGAGGGTTGCTTTTCACATATTCCCCTTGTTTCTTATGAGGGTTTGTATGGTACCTCTTAAGAATTTTAGTGACTTCTGTTTGTTCAAGAGTTGGTCCCATGGAAACGTTCGTTTTTCCAACATCCGCAAGAGGTGCTCTGGTATTCGGTTTACTTTTGGATGTGGGCAGTCTCTTGGTGGATGGAAGATTTTTTTCGTTGCTGATCTCAGGGCCCTTTCGTTTCGATGATTCAGTGGTTTGTACGGCCTTTTCCATATCGGAGGTAACAGGCCCGGAAGTAGCAGGGGCCAAAGGGGCTTGCTGTGTATTAATCGAGGTGGATTGGGATTTCTTCCTTGACTTACTAGGAGAGCCTGGACGTTGAGATATTTCGGCTGTTGTTACTGGTCCCTCATGGGATTCGATCGATTGAGCTTGTTGTCTCAGTATTTCCACCTCCTCAACAGGAGCTGCGTTTTCCCTGCTTTCCTCTACTTCCATCGCATTTAGCACATCAAATCTAGAACCCGTGGACTGTTCTTGTGGGCAATACTGTGTGTGCGCTTCTGGGCCGGTTTTCTGTTGTTCTCTATTATTTCGTGTTCCATTCGGATTGCGTTTTCTTCTAGTTTGTGAAATCATCCACGGTCCAAATGGATGCTCCTCTGTAGGGCCAGCTACATGCGGTGGGTTGTTGTGATCCATGTTTTCTTGTGGCGTTTCTTCGGGCTGTTTATCCGGACAAGAGCTCATGTGGTGGCCAAATTTTCCACAATCAAAGCAGATCAGCTGTAGGCCTTCGTATTCAACCTTGTACTTCTTACCATTGAGCCTGAGGGTGGCTCGTAGGCTGATTTCCACACAGACCCGGGCGAATTTTCCTTGAGCATTTTCCAAGGTCACTGTATCGACTCTTATCACCTTTTCAACCTTATTGCCAAGTCTTCTTACCAATGATTCTCTAAACACCTCAATTGGCACCACAGGGAACCATATCCAGGTTAAGGTAGAGGTAATCTGATGCTCAAACGGGTGGAAGAAATGTCTCCATTTAGTCACATAGAGATGATGTCCTTGAATAGCCCAAGGTCCTTTTTCCAGTGCAGCATAGTAATCATCCTTATGTGTGAATCGTGCCACAAAATACCCATTTTCCAGGTCCGTAAGCTCTGGTCTACCAGCCATTTTCCACATTTCCGACAATCGTTTTTTCAAAAAACTGTAAGAAATCGACTTACCGAGGAGCTTGATAATGAGGGCCTTGCGCCAAGGCCGCTAGAGGTCCAAGCATTCATCAAGGGGGATCAAAACCTCGTCTTCCTCTTCCACAGCTTCGTAGTCATGGCTATGGCCAAAGAACTCTTCGATGACATCCGCATATTCCCTTACCTCAGTATCATCCTCATCGTCTCCAATATAAATACCCAGGTCAGCATACCTGCCTGTGACAACATCGACTCCGCTCCGGGAAGTCCAGGCCGTAGCATCAACGGAGCTGAGAGATTTGCCCCTGAATCGGCTGCGATTGAGAAGGTCACGTTCCTCAGCAGATTGTTCCATGAGAGTATCCTCCATTTTTGGAGTGAAGGGAGCCGCCGGCACATGCAAGAGCCGGTCAACAGACAGGTGGGGTGGACGACAATTAGAGCAGCAGCAGAGAGAAGGTTTACGGTCTCAACCTTTTTTCCATACAGTTTAAATATAGAATGAAAGTGTGGTGTGTGGTGTGCGATGTGCGGTGTGCTACACGATGTGGAGTGTGGAGACACCACACATAACATCCCCTAAATAATGCTACTTGTCCAAAAGAATAACAATATCGCGGTTTGTCCTTTTCTTTTCTTTTTGGGTTTGTAAACAACAACAACAGTGCAGAATGCGTGTCCTCTGTCTTACGCAACTAAGGACGCACACTTAATAATATAATAAAAAAATGGACGATTTTTTTTTAAGATTTTCACATCAAAAAATAACATTTCTAAACTTTAAGAGTAATTGTAATGAATTTTAAATAGATATCATTTAAAGCCAAGCGATTATGTTTGGAGGGAGTCTTTGCTTTTACTTTGTAGTAGTAGCTTGAAAATAGATTTGAATTTTTTTGACTCCTTCTAGATAAGAGTCTAAAATAGATGTCACTCTAGACTCTCTTTATCGGCATTATCTGATTCTTTTTCTTTTAAAATTCAATTTTTTTCTTTTAATTTCAGTTTCACGTATTTTCTACCCTAACAAACCAAAAAAAAATATATATACCCACCAACGTTAATGTCAACCCTTTTTTTTTCGGCCATGAGTTTTTTTTAATTTTTAAATGTTTATTAAATTTAGACATGAAACACCACGATGATCGACTTGATTTAATTTATCAAAGACATCTATTTGACGACAGCCACAATAAAATAGACTTTATTATATGTTATGACCATTACAATTGTTCTTAAGTACATCCCTTTTAAATTTACCAATCAAAGCTCAAATATATCGTCTCTTTATCACATATAATCAAATTCATATTCGAGTTATTACATTGAACTCCCACTACGGATGATAAGTAGAGTTGAACTCCCACACATAGTGCCCAATCGTGGAGCTTCGAGGGCAACGCCCCGAAACCTAAACGACACCAGCTGAAGGGATGTATCTCCGTAAAATCAAAGAGATATAACTCTTCGATCGAAATGAGATATCTATTATGTTTCGTGTGGGTGTACGTAGTTTCGTATGAAGCACATTATTGCCTATAAAAAGCGCATGATGCAAACAAGAAATTTTGTTAAGGAGTTAAAATGCATCATCAATAAAAATACTCTGAGTGTCTCTGTTTGAGCAAACGAGTCACCGTTTGAATCAAACAACCTTCATTCTATCGTAAGAGAGATTTTCGATTCTTTCCCATTTTGACATCTGTGTAGGACGAAACATCTATTAAAATACGTCTTATATGTGCTAGTTCATTCCATATTTTTCATCTAGCGTGTGTAAATTTTGTTGGTGATAGTGTATCGTGTGTGGAGTGATTTACGGAACAGATCCGTAATTTACGGATTAAATTAAGGAATATTAATCTAGAAAATAAATCATGCAAATAGAATAATTCATATTATTTAGCAGATCTAACAAAATATATATCATCATGCATATCTGATTCAAATATTAGACAATAAAGGTAGTATGCACAAAATAAATGACTAGAGATCAAACCGAGCCGAGTAGTTACTCTTTCCTTAAGACAAATTGCTCCGGTATGGTGCCCACGGTAGTAGCAACTGTCTCCCAAGATACAACGGCTTTCGTCTCGGATTTAGAGGCACTTCAAAAATCCGAGCTCCGGCGAACTTACATAGTGCTCCGACTTCTCTTCGACTCAATATCTAGATCTATATATGACTGACTCTTTGTGGTGGAAAGACACGAGAGAAAATTCGAAGATTAAACTCTCATCCATGGGGTTCTTTATGTAGTGGAGAATAGGAACCAATGCTCAAATATGATTGGCCGAGACACATCATCAAACTTTTCCCGTTGGAGAAGTAATGGCCGGCCGACTTCTCCCTCAAGGAAAGAAGCTAGGCGAAATTAATAATGCTAATTTCGAATTAATCCAATCATCTGATTGGTCGAATGATGTGTCGTCTGAATTTTGATTGATCCAATGACTCAATGAATTCTGATTGGTCGAATGACACAATCACATTCCAAACCGAGCCGAGCCGAACCGAGTTCGAGCACGAGCCGGACGGCGGCGGCGCGCGTGTGGAATAATCTAAGGTTTCCCTCCTGCACAAAAGTGCCTTGCCCCTTGGGGCACATCTATAAAAGTATACACTAGCTCTTATTATTTGAGCTCACAAGCCTCAAGTTACCTATGTGGGAGAATGGGATGAGGTCCTCCCTTCAACATGCATCTCCTACATATTTTCTACTAACTTTAACCATTAATTTTTAAATCACACAGTTTTATCTTATGATAAAACCATATGATCCGGTTGTCTTCACCGGTCTTGTCTCCATAATTAGAGTCATTATCCAAAAATCTCTCCAATTGAACTGTATAGCAATAAATGATGATGGTGTATTTTAAGATGCCATTTTTTTATCAATTCAACATAGACGTGAAAAAATCAACGTTGGAAAAGTCACCAACATAGCCTGTCTTTAGACAATCAACGGTTTGAGATTTCGTGTCTGTCATCTTCACACATTATCATTCACCCTTCCACAAAAAAACGCTACCGTCTAGTAGCACCACCGTCTTTGACTCCACATCCACAATCCAAAGCAAGAACCCCTCTTCCTCTTCCTTCCAATTGGCTTCATTAACAGGTATTTTCTCTACTCTTTTTTGCTTTTCCCTCCGTTATTATCTACTCTTTATGTGCTTCAGGATTCTTATCTTGTTAAGTGTATGTCGACGGATGTGATTCGATTCCCTTGGGATCTTTTTATGTTTAAAGATTTAATCTTTTTGAAATGATTTAGGATTTTCTTCATTTCATTCGATTTAAATAAGGTTTAGTGTTTACTGGGTTTTTTTTTTTTTTTTTTGTGTTCTAATGTGAAAAGCTTATAACTTGAACATCCCTGTTTTTTCTGTTTACAGATTTGAATTTGCCGGCGAAGAATTTGTACCATTTTAGTTGAAAAAATACTGGAAAAGAACTAATCCCGTCAAGGCTAAGCTGGTGACTGTTGTAGTGAAAAATCTGATGATCTGAATGGAAATTTAGTACGGAATTTGTTCTCTCTGATGTTTAGAAGTCTAATCTGATTTGGAATTAGTATATGAATGATATAAGATGGTGGGACAAAATATATTCCAATCTGGCCTGAACACGTTTGTTCATTCGTCTGATGGGGATTCGATCGAAGATTATGATTTTAGTGATGTGGTGTTGAAGTATATAAATGATATGCTTATGGAAGAGGACATGGAAGATAAATCCAGCATGTTCCATGAGTCTGCTGCTCTTCATGAAGCTGAAAAATCATTTTATGATGTTCTTGGACAGAAATACCCTTCTTCCTCTATACCAAATCCGAATGACGGGTTATTAAGCTGTGGAGAGAACTATTTTCTAGATGAGAACAATTATAGGAGTACAACTGGGGTATGGTGCCCAGATTGGTTATCTGATCCTGTTATTAAGAGCGATATTACGGCTTTCCAAAATCCATCTGTTGATGTTAATTTAGCCACGAACTCGAGCTCGTCCTACAGTTCATTAGGCTATAGTGGAACCATGAAAGATGGTTTGATGGATTCTCCTGAAAGTACCCTTAATTTTGGTGATGTCTTTAGTGATAGCCAATCGCTTACGCAATACCAAAATGGAGTTAAAGAGGCCGGGAAATTTTTATCTGGAAAAAGTTCTTCGGTTGTTGATGTAAGAAATAACGGCTTCTTAAGCAAGGATTTTGATAACCGGATTGTAACTGTTGAGGACCCGAAAAGTGAATCTTACAGGTCACGAGGAAAGAAGAATGTCCATGATGATGATGATGAGTATTTGCAGGAAGGTAGAAGCAATAAACAATCAGCTGTTTACACCGAACCAACAGTGAGAACTGAGTTTTTCGACACAGTCTTGCTCTGTAGTATGGGTAAAAACGAGTCTGCTGTTCGGGAATCCATACAGAACGGAGCAAATAAAAGCACGGTTCTTGACAGTCAATCAAAGGGATCATCTAATGGCAAGAAATCTCGTGGTAAGAAGCCGGTAGGGAAAAAGAACGTGGTAGACTTAAGAACTCTGTTAACACTATGTGCACAAGCTGTTGCTGCAGACGATCGTAGGACAGCAAACGAGCTTTTAAAGCAAATCAGACAACATTCGTCTCCAACAGGGGACGGTATGCAAAGATTAGCCCACTATTTTGCAGACGGGCTGGAAGGACGTATGGCAGGTTCCGGTACACAGATTTACCGTAACCTTATTAGCTTTCCTGTATCAGCAGTTGATCTTTTGAAAGCATATCAGCTATATCTTGCTACTTGTCCATTTCGAAAGATCTCAACTTTCTTTTCCAATAAGACCATTTGGAATGCAGCCGAAAACGCCTCACGTGTTCACATTATTGATTTTGGTATTCTCTATGGTTTCCAATGGCCTTCTTTGATACAACGCCTCTCGCTTAGGCCCGGTGGACCACCCAAACTCCGTATTACTGGGATTGATTTCCCACATCCCGGTTTTAGACCATCACAGAGAGTTGAAGAGACGGGTGTTCGTTTAGCCAATTATGCCGAGACTTTCAACGTTCCATTCGAGTTTCATGCTATAGCCCAGAAGTGGGAAACGGTTAAACTCGAAGATCTTGAGATTAGAGACGACGAGGTGCTTATAGTGAACTGTATTTTTCGCTTAAGAAACCTACTTGATGAAACCGTCATGATAAATAGCCCAAGAAACACAGTCTTGAACCTCATTAGACAGATGAATCCACATACATTCATTCTAGGGATTGTAAATGGAGCTTATAATGCACCCTTCTTTATTACTCGATTCCGGGAGGCTCTGTTTCATTACTCTTCATTGTTTGATATGCTTGAGGCTATTATTCCACGCGAATATCACGAAAGAATGCTTCTGGAGAAACTCATTTTCGGTAAAGAGGCGATGAATGTGATTGCTTGTGAAGCTGCTGAGAGGGTCGAGAGACCGGAAACTTACAAGCAATGGCAGGTCAGAAATATGCGAACCGGGTTCAGACAACTTCCTATAAATGAAGAAATCATGAAAATTGCAAAAGAAAGAGTGAAGGCATATCATAAAGATTTTGTGATTGATAAAGATAGCCAGTGGCTGTTACAGGGATGGAAAGGACGAATCGTTTACGCCCTTTCTTCTTGGAGGGTTGCATGATTTTATCTTATTTTTAGACCTATTTTTGAGATTCTTACTAGTCATTATAGGTTCTTACAGTCCTTAGTGAAAGATATCTACCTGCTTGTAACCTTCAATCTTTTTGTTTCTATAAAGGTTTTGTTTTTACTTACTTTACTATGTTCTTTATTAGTATGATTTTTTTTTTTTTTTTTTGAATGAACTGCTCCCTGCAACACTCTGTTTTGCAAGTTATTGTGCAGCTGATTTTCCAGGTCTTGCTTCTCATATATATATATATATATATATATATATATATTGAATTGAACTTTCTTGCTCCCTATGTGGAAGCTGAAGATTCGATTTTCTGACGATCTTGACTGATTAATAAAAAAATTGCAGAATCAATCTTGCTTTTTTATTATTAAATAAATTGTTTTGGGGCCACAGAAATCAATAATTGGAATAACATATTGGTAAAGAGAAGTATTATTTGAGGGAGTAGTTGATGTTATCATGTCATGATGTTATCAACACGTTTTTATAAGTTCTGCAAAGACAACTGTGTTTAGTCTTCAGATACTTGAAAAAATATGCTTAAAAATATAAATATTTGTGTGATATGCTTCAAAATAATAATATTTGAAAAATATGTCTGAAAAGCATTTCGTTGCGTATTCGCTACCGAATTGCTACGTAATAGCTACGTAATCGCTACGAATTGAAGCTATTACTATTGGGTGCCTGGTATTGCCAAGGCTGTTCTTGATAATACCAGAGCAAATCAAGTGTAATCAATTTTTGTCTTATTCTCAATTGCCCTGTGTATACCAAAATTTGCCTTGGATTTACCTGTGGCCATGCTATTGACCAAATATCAGACCATCCTCTTTGTAAAGGTTTTTTGTTTACTTTTTTTTCTTTGAGAGAAGTCGATACAAAATATTGAACTCCACACCAAAGTTCAAAGGCAAGGCTACCACTACGTCAACGGCTCAACGCCTATGTTTTTTGCTACTGAGTTATGCTCCTAATGGCAACATCACAACAAATATATGGTGTTATGCGGGGATAGTATGATCCATAATGTGTTTTCTAACATTTTGTCTCAAATAGGGGTGTAAACAACCACGTCAATTTAAGCGTTTGAACTCAATTACTGAGTCTAGTATATTTTAGATTTTACGAACTCAAGTTTGAACACATAGTTAACATGACTACCGAACCCAAACTCGATTATAAAGCACCTTCAACTTGAGCCAAACTCGAACAAAATTCAAGCTTGGTTTGAGCAATAAGAAATATTTCAAAAGACTACATGAAATATAAAATAATCTTGATATATTTGGCTTTAATATAACACTCTAAAAGGAAAACTATTTATTAAATAAATATCAAAATTATCGATTTAACCCATAAAGAAGAGTAGGAAAACATAAAATTCAACTGATGTTAACCTGCCGATGAGGCCTAGCTCAACTGGCTAGAGCTGAGGTTCTGAGACCAGGAGGTCTCAGGTTCAAATCCCTCTGGAGGCGTAATTTGTCTTCCAGTCTAGTTTTCCTCTTTAGGAAAGTTATATCCACATTATGTGGTGCGTTAGTGTTGTATTTTGAGGGTGTGAAGATTGATCACCAATGTTGAAGAATTCCTGCAAATGAAATGATTTGGATCCTCGCAGTTTCACGAATGAATCGTTGTCCTTCTTAAATTATTCGACCCTATACTTTGTCCCGGGTATCACGAATATTTAAGTGAGATATAAAACTGAGAGACAACCTTTAAACTTTGGACTAAAGATTAAAGAGCACTTTGAAGTTTTGAATAATATAGAATGAATCACAAGGATGCTTGCATATGTTAGTCTTGTTTTTAACAATGTAAACTTGCTTATATATAGCAATTAGATCAGAAAGAGAGCAAATTCCTGCAAATGAAATGATTTGGATCCTCGCAGTTTCACGAATGAATCGTTGTCCTTCTTAAATTATTCGACCCTATACTTTGTCCCGGGTATCACGAATATTTAAGTGAGATATAAAACTGAGAGACAACCTTTAAACTTTGGACTAAAGATTAAAGAGCACTTTGAAGTTTTGAATAATATAGAATGAATCACAAGGATGCTTGCATATGTTAGTCTTGTTTTTAACAATGTAAACTTGCTTATATATAGCAATTAGATCAGAAAGAGAGCAAAGGAAAACGTCCTTTAAGTGATTGACACCAAAAGAGAAGGTACCTTTTGGTTGTACCCTCTCACCAAAATCAGTTTTCGGATCACAGGTACTCATCCGTACGGATACAGTATTCATCCCGGACGGATAAATCATCCTATCCGTACAGATACAGTTATCATCCGTACGGATAAATCACAGTATCAAAATGTTACAATTTCAGCCTTTCATCCGTACGGATAGATTCTTATCCGTACGGATAACTCTCAATCAGAAAATTTTACATCCGTACACTCGTAAACACTTATATAAGCGTGCACTCCGCACCTCCATACTTATATTATAGCTTTACGATCATAACCACCCTTGTACTAAACCCCGATAACCTCAATGGCTTGTGATTATACTTAAATCACCAACATTCCTCCCCCATTTAAGTGTAATCCTTGGTTTAGTATAAACAACAATCATAATATAAACCAACTCATGCTTCAATGAAAATATCACGAAGATTGAATTTCCACCTAGTATTATTACACGCAAATATTCGAGTATTGGGGTGTGACTAAGCATTGAACCCCTTTACACATTTTGAATACATGTACATAACAATACACATGAATTGAGACTACTTCAAAGTATTATTCTTGACACCATTTATTGAAATCCGGCCTTGTGTCCATATCCATTCTTGAGCATATAGAAAGTCAACCCAACTTTCCTTGAAGCGGCCATACTTCATACTCATATAGGTGAATCTTTAATTTACCGTCCACCTGCATTAGCACTTTCAAAAGATTCATTAAGAAGAAAACTTCAACCTAATCTCACAGGTTTATAGCACATACTTTCGGGATTAATACATGTGCTCAAGTTCTCAATAACAAGCTTACCACATTGAATTTAGCCTAAGGCATTGTACCAAAGGGAAATTGGGCGTCCTATTATCATAAACTTATACGGGTTGTAGACCCATCCTGACAACCGACTTTTGTAATAAGTCCTTAGCCAATCCTTTCGTCAAATGATCAAAATTCCTTTGAGATCTCACATACACAACCGATATCACCCCGTGAGAGATCAACTCACGTACCGCGCTATGTCTAACGCCTAAGTGTCGCGACTTTCCATTATACACTTGACTATACGCTTTAGACAGTGTAGATGAACTATCACAATGGATAGATATTGGTGATATTGGTTTAGGCCATAGAGGAATTTCATGAATCAAATTCCTAAGCCATTCTGCCTCTTTTCCGGCTGCTGCCAAGGCAATAAACTCCGACTCCATAGTCGATCTAGATATACATGTTTGTTTCTTAGAAGCCCAAGAAATGGCACCTCCACCTAAAACAAACACCCATCCACTAGTAGAAGAATGATCTTCTACATTAGATATCCAACTAGCATCCGAATATCCTTCAATCACCGAAGGATATGCAACATAAGTCAAACCAAAGTCTTTGGTAGACTTAAGATATCTCAATACACGAACAACCGCTCTCCAATGACAGTTACCTGGGTTACTAGTATATCTACTTAGTTTCCCAACTGCATAGGCAATATCCGGTCGTGTACTAGTCATTGCATACATCAAACAACCAATGACTCGTGAATATTCAAGTTGATTCACTGTTTCACCTTTATTGGGTCCAAGTTTCTCATGAGGCTCCATGGGAGAATTTGCCGGAGTACAATTTTCACAATTAAACTTTTTCAACACTTTCTCAATATAATGAGACTGTGTTAGTGAAAAGCCTCCCTGATTTCTCTTGATTTTAATACCAAGAATGACATCTGCCTCCCCCATGTCTTTCATAGAGAATCTAGAAGATAATAGTTCTTTACACTTATCAACCTGATTTTGGTTTGTACCAAAAATCAACATGTCATCGACATATAGACAGATTATCACACCATTGCCGGTATCATCAAATCTACTATAAATACACTTGTCTGATTGGTTAAGCTTAAAACCAGTAGACAAGACAACCTCATCAAACTTCTGATGCCATTGTTTAGGAGCTTGTTTAAGTCCATACAATGATTTTACAAGTTTACAAACCTTATGCTCGTTACCGGGCATAATAAATCCTTCCGGTTGCTTCATGTATATTTCCTCATCCAAATCTCCATTTAGAAACGCTGTTTTAACATCCATTTGATGGATCACCAAGTTATGAATTACGGCTAAGGCAATCAATAACCTGATTGAGGAGAATCTAGCAACGGGAGCATAAGTATCGAAATAATCGATACCTTCCTTTTGCCTAAAGCCTTGTATAACTAACCGGGCTTTATATCGGTCAACAGTACCGTCAACTCTCATTTTCCTTTTGAAAATCCACTTGCAACCTAATGGTTTGCAACCTCGTGGTAAATCTGTAAGAATCCACGTATTGTAACCCATTATGGAATCCATCTCGTCATTGATGGCTTCTTTCCAAAATGATACATCCTGAGATCCCATCGCCTCAGAAAATGTTCTTGGATCATCCTCAATATTGTAACAATACGAGTATTGATATCCAACTTCATTTCTCGAACCTTCCACCAAATAAGTGACAAAATCCGGTGAAAATGATTTTGCTATTCTAGCCCTCTTACTTCTTCGAAGTTCAGAAGGCTCAACTTGAGAATCATTATTCTCCACATTCTCCACTCCAACTATCGTAGGAGCACTATCCTTTGGTCTAGGAATAGATGTAAATCTATTCTCATCAAATATGGCATCACATGATTCTATAACCGAATGTGCAGCCACAGAATCACTAGGTTCTATAACATAAAACCTATAAGCCTTGGAATGACTAGCATATCCAATGAAAATGCAATCGATGCCTCTTTCTCCTAAAGTTTTAATTTTAGGATCGGGAAGTCTAACAACTGCCCTGCAGCCCCAAACTTTTAAGTAATTCAAGTTTGGTTTCTTTTTGAACCAAAGTTCATACGGGGTAGCAGAATTCCTTTTATTAGGAATTCTGTTTAGTAGATAACAGGCCGTTAACATGGCCTCACACCAAAATCCATTACTCAATCCTGAGTAGGACAACATGGAATTTACCATCTCTTTTAGAGTACGGTTCTTCCTCTCCGCAATGCCATTTTGTTGTGGCGTATACGGTGCAGTAACCTCGTGTATAATACCACACGACCCGAAGTAGGTTGGATCATAGTATTCTCCACCTCTATTGGTACGAAAACGTTTAATGCTAGAATTCAATTGCAATTCTACTTCACTTTTATAAATTTTGAATTTATCAAGTGCCTCGTCTTTTGTATTAAGTAAATACACATAAAAAAACCGAGTACTATCATCAATAAACGTAATCACATACTTCTTATTTCCCAAAGATGGTGAAGCATTAAAATCACATAAATCACTATGGATAAGTTCTAAAATTGTAGACGATCTTTCAACACCACGAAATGGTTGTCTTACAATTTTAGTAAGCATACAAGTAGTACACTTATCCACATTGATATCAAACGGGGGAATTAACTCATTCTTAGACATAACATGCATACGTTTATAATGCACGTGTCCTAACCGAGCATGCCATAACTTTGAGATATTAACATCAGAAATATGCATAACTTGATTAACTTTATCATTAATAACATTAAGCATAAACATATTATTACACAAATAACCAAATCCTACAAATATACCATGTTTAGATAGAATATACCTATCGGACTCATATACTTGTTTATAGCCCGATTTACATAATAATGCACCGGATACAAGGTTCTTCCGAATGCATGGAACAAATAAAACATTAAATAGTTTTACAAACTTTCCAGAACTGAAATTTAAAACAACGGTTCCAAGACCACATATTACAGCTTTCGACTCGTTTCCCATTTTCAAAATGGATCCATCATTCACCGGTTCAAAATCTTCAAACCATCGTTGATCCTTGCATACATGCCTTGTTGCTCCCGAGTCGATCCACCACGAAAAATCATCATCCTGCATATAAAATGCTTCAGAAATAAATGGCACATAATTCACAACCGAATTAATACCACAATTAACATTCTGACCTTGATGCTTGGGTGGTCCTTGGTCTTTCGACCCCTGTTCTGGACCCTTGCCTTTTCCATTTTTATGCACTCGGCAATCAGCCTTGTAGTGCCCTGTTTTTCCACAAATCCAATAGGCCCCTTTTGGCCTTCTTCCGGATTCTTTGTCATCAGCCTTAAATGGTTTCTTTTTCTTACCATTCCATTTACCTTTGTTTGATTTGGAACTCTCCCCAGCCTCCATTACATGAATGGATGTGGATTCATCAATTTCTTTTCCCTTGGATTTAACACCCTCCTGCGCCCTGAGGGATTCCTCAATACGCAGATGGCTACCAAGTTCAACCAATGAGAGTTCTTCCTTTTTGTGCTTTAACATGTGCTTAAAATCTTCCCATGATGGTGGTAGTTTATCAATGATACTAGAAACAGAAATGGATTCATCCATTTCCATTTTGTGCTGTGCAAATTGGCCTAAAATGCGTTGAAGTTCATTGAATTGTTCAATTACAGACCGTGTATCTACCATCATGTACTTCATGAAATTACCAACTAGAAACTTTTTAGCAGATGCATCTTCATTTAGATATTTAGTTTCTAGTGCATCCCATAACTCTTTTGCAGACGCAAAGTTTTGATAAATATCAAACAACGAATCAGACATACCGTTTACAATGTGACCACGACAGATGTAGTCATCATTTTCCCATTTGTTTCGCCTTCGCAATTCCTCCAACGGTGCATCATCATCAACTTCTGGTATCTCAGTGCTAAGAACATATACCACTTTCAATGTTGTGAGAAGGAAATGCATCTTCCTTTGCCACCTCCGGAAATCAACGCCTTCAAACTTGTCTAGTTTCCCGAAATTCATCATCAAATCCTTTGCATTCACCATTGTGATCAAAACAATAATTTATGAAGAATGTTGTATTTTGAGGGTGTGAAGATTGATCACCAATGTTGAAGAATTCCTGCAAATGAAATGATTTGGATCCTCGCAGTTTCACGAATGAATCGTTGTCCTTCTTAAATTATTCGACCCTATACTTTGTCCCGGGTATCACGAATATTTAAGTGAGATATAAAACTGAGAGACAACCTTTAAACTTTGGACTAAAGATTAAAGAGCACTTTGAAGTTTTGAATAATATAGAATGAATCACAAGGATGCTTGCATATGTTAGTCTTGTTTTTAACAATGTAAACTTGCTTATATATAGCAATTAGATCAGAAAGAGAGCAAAGGAAAACGTCCTTTAAGTGATTGACACCAAAAGAGAAGGTACCTTTTGGTTGTACCCTCTCACCAAAATCAGTTTTCGGATCACAGGTACTCATCCGTACGGATACAGTATTCATCCGGACGGATAAATCATCCTATCCGTACAGATACAGTTATCATCCGTACGGATAAATCACAGTATCAAAATGTTACAATTTCAGCATTTCATCCGTACGGATAGATTCTTATCCGTACGGATAACTCTCAATCAGAAAATTTTACATCCGTACAGTCGTAAACACTTATATAAGCGTGCACTCCGCACCTCCATACTTATATTATAGCTTTACGAGCATAATCACCCTTGTACTAAACCCCGATAACCTCAATGGCTTGTGATTATACTTAAATCACCAACAGTTAGTCCACAATATGTGGTTATAAATAGTTATAGTTTCTTCCTTTCAATTGTAATAAAAAAACTAATGTTAACCTAATTTTCACAAATATTTTCAATTTGGACGTGCTTACGAGATTAACGAGTCGGGAAGAAGAATGCTTGACATTGACTCATTTAGCATTCGAGTCGAGTCTATTCAACCTCAAAACGTACCAAACGTTCAAGTAATTTTTTTATTAAACTAAACTCGAATCACTTACAAATCGCTAAACCTATTGTAACGCCTTCAGACCCTCGGGCTTGGCAGCGCTAAATGAGTCATAAATATCCGGCCAACTGCTTAGACCGTCGTCCTCGCTTGGTCTAAAAGGGCTAACCCGAGTTGACAAGACATTTATGTCTCACACTTATGTGGTGGTCATGTGCTTCTCCCACTTCCAATGTAGGATATCACACTCTCCCCTTATAAGGGACTGACGTTCTCGCCAGGACGGCCAATATTTGTCCATGTGGACTTGTCCCAGTTCGTCTCCACCAGAGAACTCTAGAGGTGGCCTGTGGCATTTAGGTTTGTCAACTTGTCCCAGTTCGTCTCTACCAGAGGACTCTAGAAGTGACATGTGGCACTTAGGTTCGTCTAGAGGTGGCCTGTGGCACTTAGATCCGTCTGATTGTCGGCTCTTATACCATTCTGTAACGCCCACAGACCCTCGGGCCTGACAGCGCTACATAAGTAATAAATGTCCGGTTAATTACTTAGACTGTCGTCCTCGCTTAGTCTAAAAAGACTAACCCGAGTTTATAAAATTTTTATGTAACACATTTATATGGTGGTGATGTATTCCTCCACCTCCAACATGGGACATCACACCTATGTACAAGTTACAACCCTAGTTGCAAGACGGTCACTTTCAAATTTTCGCACGTAATTCTATTTATTTGTTACCTGATGTCACTAATTAATTTACGAATAATGATACGTGCATTACAATTTTGTGTAGTGTATAAACCACTACATGTGTGGTAGCCATGGATTAAAGTGATGAATTATTTTTTGTGATGGGTACAACAAAATATGTGATGTTGATTGTGTTGTGTAAGATGTTGTGGTTGAAAAAGTAATGAATGTATCAATATTATTAATTTACTCTAACAATTCCATAATTTACTCTTTTGGTCCACGTGTACTTAATTGGAAAACATCATTAAACAGGGTCGTTCTACTGTAGGGACTTAGGGAAGCTATGTGAGGATCTGGACCACAGCTTTCGAGGTGGAATACAGTGCGTGTGGAAATTGTGTGGTGAATTTTCCATTAAACAATAGCTTTGGTATAAGACTTCACGTGGAAGCAATCAATTCCTTATAATTAATGTTATCTTTTCGAACAACTCTAGTTGAATTTAAGATACTAACATATTCACAAAATTACTTTGTTTGACTTAATTATGTGGTCATAAACATGACTAACAATTTTTTTTTTTTTTTGAAAGAACATGACTAACATAGTTGGGACGAATCTGCAACAATTTTTAAACATTATATATACTCCCTCCGTTTTTATATATATGTCGCAGAGAGAAGAATCACACAAATTAAGAAAATAATTAATATGTGTATTGGAAATGTATTTTTTTATTGGAGATGTAAATGTTTTGTTGGTAAAGGAGTTTTTTGTATTGGAATTGTGTTTTTTTTATTGGAGATGTAAATATTTTATTGGTAAAGGAGGAAAAAATAATAAATGCTGCATTGGAAATGTAAAATGACAGATAAATAAAAAAATGACAAAAACTGAAATGTGACAGATAAAAAAAAACGGAGGGAGTATTCAATTATAACCATAATTTTCTGTTTCTGGAAACTACCATATATTTCTCTTAAATGTTTTAGTGGGCGCCGTTGGATTGATTAATGTTGTTTTGTGGATGGAGAATAATGTAACCAATAACTGCGGTCAATGTGTTGCCTGGTATCTAAACCACTTTGAATTAGAGCATATATTTCTTCTTAAATGAAGAAAAAGTATGTTTTAGTGGTACTATAATAAAATTAATTTTGACAAATTGACAATCACACAACACTACATTTGATATGTTATCTACGTCATCGATCTTCTGGCAACACACCTGAAAAATAATATATATATATATATATATATATATATATATATATATATATATATAGAAGAACTTTTAGGATTATATTATATATATCAAAGATTCAGGAGTGGTACAATCATGAAAATAAATATCAGCTACATCAATGGCCCAGGCTAACCTTAGATATCTAGATCATTTGATTGCTATCGAGAGAAAAACATGAGCTGGCGGGTGGACAAAAAAATAATATTTAGTTAAATACAAATTGTCTTTCTTATACCTAGTTTATCATTGTTGTTGGCCATCATGCCCACGACCCTTCGCCACAACACAACCCTTCAAGCAAGTAGGCGGTTGGAGACTTAAATGAAGATGATTTTAGAACTTGAACTAGTGGAAATGGAGGAAGTAGGAGGCAATCGGCGTTTTCCAGCGAGGATCAACTTTTGGAAGGTCGATTCTAAGATCAACCATTCCAAAGTGGGAGGTGAACGGTTTATTCAGGGGTGGTCTGGGGAATGGTCGGGGTTTGGGTGTAATTACGACCTTTTCATAATGATATTGATGGGGTCTGAGAAGCTCCGTCAATGGAGGTTTTGTCTCTTATTATTTTTCTTTCTGTTGGTGGTTCTCTTCTTCCTAGCTTGCATATGGGTCTACCTTTCAGATCGGGTGTCTTTTGTTTCTTTTTGCCCTTTTGGCTGGAGATCTGGTCATGATTGTGGACCGGCTCTATGACGATCTACGGTGGCTGATGGTTTTTTCTCTAAATATTGTCTGGTGGCTTTCTTAGGCCTCTAATGCTTCGTGCTTCTAGTCCTGCGCATCCGCTACTGGATGGAGCAAGGATCCTCCCATGTACTAGCCTTAAAGTAATCTCTTTAGTACAAGTAATCTAACGACACACTTAAAATATGAAAATGATCTAGTTATAGATTTTTTCATAACTACATCGTGTTATTAATAATGTATAAAAACAATTGCACTTGAGAGATCCTTAAACATAGTACTCGAAAGGATTCCGACTCCTCCTGGATGCATGAAATCTACTACTCCCTCGCGTATATGAATCACTTTGATTTCATGTTGTAAATTCTCACTTAAAGTAATTATTGACAAAAAGAAAAGATAAGAGCATGATTGATACAGAGAAAAACTGAGAAAAGAAAAGTGCCGAGAATAGACCTGAGGAAGAAAAGAATTGAATCTCACCATTTGTTTGGTATACCGAGAAAATATGCTAAGAATTGAATTGATGAGATTTTCTATTCTCGCTCATCTTTTCTTTAGCCTAAGCTGAGAATTAAAAACGTGGAAAAGAATTTTAATTTTGAGAAAAGTCTCCAACTTGAGAAACGACAGTTTTCTATTCTCAATTAACCAAACATGTATAAATTGAGAAAATAAAAAAAAGTCCTTTTTTTTTCTCAACCATTTTCTCTTAACCAAACATGCCCTAAAAGTTTTTTTTAGTTTGATAAGCTAAGATAAGAATTTTAATCTAATCCCATTGGATTATTTAAAGTTATCCGAAATAATAATTAACATATAACTATTTTTCTTTCAAAAGGAGGTCATTTTATTAGCTTAGCCGGCAAGGGCAACAAAAAAAAGCATCTTTACATGGTCATCAACCAGCTACAAAACTGAAAATAAGTGGAAACAACTAGGTTCTACTCTAAGCACCACGCTAATCAAATATTATTCGCACGTTCGGCAGCTTTGGATAAGAAGACATACGTTGGTGGTCGCTCCTCGGTGCTGCTATGCATAATCTTTTTATTTTTATTTTTAATTTATTTTAGAAATGATCCTTTATTAATCAAAGAGGCCCAAAACGACCAAAGAAGTACATATGAATTTCAACAACAAAATTGGAAACTAAAGAGAATCTAAAGACCAAGCTAATCTTAGATCCATGGAACGTGTGACTGCTCTAGAAATAAAAACATGTGCAAGATGACAGATACGGAGAATATCAAGTTTATGATCCATGAGGAGGTTACACAATTGCCTCCAAAAATCATTTGAACTACCTCCTCTGCAATTCCAAGAAAGGATCTGCATTGGGTTAAGAGTGGTTATGAGTTTGGGAGCCCGCGGCTAACCCGTCAGCATCAAATAATGGATTGCGAACTTGAGTGTCAACATCTATTCTATACCCATTAACTACCTTACCAGTGTCAGTGTCAGGAGGGTGTTGCTTGGACCCTTAGCACCACTCTTCTGTGAATCATTTTTCGGAAAATTCATAGATCCCCGATTCTCATTGACGATGATAGACTTGGGTTGATTCTGGGGCATCTCTCCAAAGAGTTCTCTAGATACAATACGTGTCTTAGATGCCAGGGAGTCCTTCGGCCCATTAGAGTTTTTTTCGACATAATCTTATTTCTCCGCAACATGGTGTTTTTTTTTAACATAGTGGTAATTGTGGTTTTTTGTTTTTGTTTTTTTGAGGGGTATTATAGTAATAGTTTAATGAGGTAATATTTCCAGAGCCATTCCGCTTCATCCAGAGCAATTAGACAAACTTACCCTTGTTTATTCGATTGTGCATCAAGTCATCAACCCTTCCCCTTCGATACAGTAGACAGCCGCTGCTATGAGCGGAGCCGGAACGCCCGATTTTTTCTACAGAGAAGCTCAGCGTCTTGGTTACGTTGCTCGCTCTGCATTCAAGGTAATATTCCACTTTCTCCTTTTTCCTTGGCAGTTCTTTTTTTGATTTCCTGATTATAGCCATGTATAACTCGAAAATCTAAGTAACAAATCTGTGTTTTCCTTGGGATGAAGTTTCAACATCGAACTCTTGCATTTCCGCCGGGAAAGTAACTGAAATCTCTAAAGGATTAATTTTTAGGTTTTGTTCTCATTACCATGAATGATGTTGTTGGAAAAATGCAGTTGCTTCAGATACAGAAGCAGCACAAACTTATAAAACCTGGTTCTGCTGTTCTTGATCTTGGTTGTGCTCCTGGTGCTTGGCTTCAGGTCTCATATCTTGTTCTTTTAACTCATATTGTGATTTACTATATTGGATGGCCATTGTTTAAAGAAAGGTACCACACCGAACGCAGCGTTTTGGCACAACGATGAGAATCAATTTTTTCACAATCAATTCTCACTTCTAGAATCAAATCGACCTCGTTGAAGTCGATTCTAGAGCCGAGAATCGATTTTCACCTAATTTTGTTGGGTGCGTGAAGTAAATTTAGTATGGTGCCTTTACAACACCCCATATTGGATTATAAGTGTGCATGTGTAGGAGATAAAGACCAAAATTAAAATTCTCTAAGTGGTGATGCATTGCAGGTTGCCTGCCAGAGCTTGGGTCCATTGCAAAGTGGCGGTAGTGTTGTAGGAGTTGATATCAAGGTCACAATGCGTCTTTATTTCTGCAAGTATTTTTCTTTGATCTGTGCATGTGAACACCTGGTTATGTTTCTGAAAGTGGGTTGTGATGCAGAGCAGAAGGTGAAGGTTCCTTCGAAGCATTGTGATACAAGAGTTCACACCGTTTGTGCTGATGTCATGAATCTAACCAGGAAGCAACTAAACGACCTTTCCCCAAAGGTAATCCACATGTAGAGCACTGTATATTGTTATTAAAAGTCACAATTGAATCGATTTGTTTATTCTACGTGTGAGTTGTGACCACCTAGCGTCCTAGCCATTCTTGATCCCCTGTTGTTATTTTGCTAACAGCAGGATATTGTGTGCAACCTGGGTATAAGTTTATTGATGGAAGTCTCTGAGTAGTAGTTTTTTTGAACCGATCTTTGAGTAGTACTATTATATCATTTCATAATAGGGTGCTTTATCTCCCTTTTTATGACATGGGAACTTAAAAAAATAGATTTTTTTTGAACCCTGTTCTTCTATTTATGTTCTTTTGACGACTGCAGTGGTTTCATGTTGTGTCATAGTAGATGTCCACAAGTCTCATGAACTTTCTGGATTGACTGCTGTACACGTGTGTGAAATGCAACCAATATTCAAACAATCTTGCATCATTTTGCTATTTGTATTGCAATGTTGCGAGTTTTACATTGCAATTTGTATTAGTAATAGCTTTACATTACATGCTTGTATTCATGACATTTGGCTTATCATATTGATGGCACACTGCTGCTTTGGTTGGACCTAGATATCCACCATCAGTTTGAGAAATTTATTGATAGGCAAGCAAGTGTGGTTTTTCAAGTGATTGGCATTTGGTACCACGCTCATGAAATCATTGCAAAGAATGCTGCTTAGACTGATACATGAGAAGGGCTTAGTTTTCAAATGTCAATATTGGATAATTATGTAGGTCAAAGTGAGGATAAGACCTGAAAATTGAAATCATAGGTATCTAATAATGCCAGCTGGCAAATGCTAAAAGAATTAAGATATCCGTATCTATCTCATTTTAGAACCGTTGATCCTGCAACTCACGAACCTGAGGACACGTGACATGACTTTGTACTTTGTTTGGCTTAAATTCTATGTCATGTAACAAAAGAGGAACTTGATTCCCTGTGCAGCTGAAACAAGGCAGTTCTAGAATATTTGCCCATTTACTGTATTTTGGTGCAGCCACTCTTAGTAGAATAATTAAGAGATTAAAAAGGATTAAAAGGTCTGTATTGGCATCACCTTTATTTGATAAATAAAGTACAGAAGCCTAGTTTTTTTTGGAGTAAGCTTATCTCACAGCAAGATCTTAGTTAAGGTGCGTAAACCCGAGCTATTTAATGGTTAACTGTATTAATGTGAAACATCTGCAGAATAAAGGGATATGATTTTGGGTCATTACAATTTTTTTATAACCAAATACAGAGAACATTATGTAAAGGAATTAAATTACTTGCCTATCAATAAGAATTTTGTGGAACTAAGATTCTCCCTTTGCTTCTTCCCTCCCCTCGTACATGATCATCGCTTTACTGAATCTAGTTTTTAAGCAGTTTCATTTAACAATTTTGTTGACTGTATAGCGTTTATAAGGACACTATGTAAAGGCCTCTTACATTTTGATTGACACTATGTTGTCTAGAAAGAAAAAGGATTTACACTATGTGAATCATGCGTATTATTATGTAAACATCTTTACAATCTTGCAGAATAGAGGGTTCTCCACTGTTCTCTCTGACATGTGTCCCTTAGTATCTGGAATCACAACTCGGGATGCTGCTTTATCAGCAGAACTGGGGATGCGAGCACTTGATTTGGCGGTTGGGAATGCTATCTCACCTCAATCTGATGAGTGCTCTGTTTCAGATGATGATAATCGGATTCTTCAAACCGGGGGTCATCTTGTGATAAAACTTTTGGAGAGTGAAGATGTTAAAGGTACTTCCTTATCGCAAATTACTGCCTTTTTTGTTTTACAGATGCCATATATATTCGCAGAATTAAGTCGTATTTTCGCTGTAGAACTTGGCCAGATCTGCAAACCACTTTTCAAAAAGTCTTCATGGTTGAGGCCCAAAGCCACAAGATCTTGTTCAAGAGAAATTTACTTGATTTGCCAAGGCTTATTGTAGTTTAAGGGCATAGAAGAAGAGATTATGGAAGGGCACCACGCTAAATTTATCGTGACATCGCACTATTACTACGGACCATACACATGCGACCTCTTAAAAGTCTAATGCTAGACTATATAATCACATTTTAAACGTCGGTTTGATTATTGACCATTCAATCGACTTTTAAAAGGTCGAATGTATAGTGTATCAGTAGTAGTGTGGTGTCTCAATGAGTTTTTTTAGGTACAGGGTACCTTTAAAGGGTCCATTATTAGTGAACTGTCAAGCATAGAAACAATTGAGAAAAATGGTGAGTGCAATAAAGAGGGCCTTGCTGAGTCATCGATTGTGTTTTCTGTGTTGGAAAGTGGTGTGATAGTTCGTGGTCTTTTATGTATGTTTAGATATGAGCTCATTTACATTGCCACCTATCTAATACTACGTCCGTCCCAAAAAATAAGTCCGTTTAGCCATAATATAAGTCCATTAGAATACCAATAGAGCATTTATTACATTTTTCTTCTTTTTATCCTTAATTTATTATAAATTCACCTACTTTACAACTATCATATTAATGAGAGTTAAAGGGTATTCTAGAATTTTACCATTAAACTTAATGACCCTTAACCACTTAATTTGTGTGAAAACGTCTAAACGGATTTACGTTTTGAAACGGAGGTAATACTACGTTAAATTTTTGAATGTCTCATGTTTCCATTGGAATTCGTGTAATACACGAATGTTTTCGAGCTTATTTGTTAAATAAACGAGAAGACATTTGTGTTCAAGTTTGACTTGTTTACAAAGGCAACTGTTCGAGCTCGAGCCTGACTCGTTTATGTCAAACAAGCCAAGCTTGAATGAACTCTTTCCTGCCATATTAGCAGAATTTCAATATATCCTACCACTATTATCTTTGTAACATTGCGGACTACCCTTTTCTCTAACCATTTTATTAACAAGTCAAATGCACTTGAGCTTTGAATTGATGACACTAATCCCCTGCCCCCCTCCTCTAAGCATTTCGCCTCGAAAATAAATGAGGGTTTGAAATTTTTTTCAAAAGAAAAGATTGCTTCTACAAATCCAGCTTGTGCTCTGCTTCTACAAAACCCAAAATCTTTCGTTATGTGGATTCAATAATGACAACATTACCAGCCATATTCAATAAAGAAACACAATTTTAAGAGGGATGAGATGATTGCAACGTAAAAAGAATATTCGAGTGAAAAGATTGAGAATTTGGTGTGACGAGATGAAGCGTAGTAAGGAGGGACAACGGCTAAAGAAAAGAGGGAAGACGTGAAAATGGATGAAATGAAATGGCTTCTTTGTTTAACAATAACGAAATGAAATGTGATCATTTTTATTTTATTTTATTCTAATGTTTAAATATAGTGAGAAGGTATTGAAATGAAATGAATAAAATGGAATCGAATGAAAAGCCACACAACATGTGGGTGGGGTGGAGCAGGGTTGAGTATGGCAAGGTATGTGGAAGAGTACGATAGGGTGGTGGGGGATCTTTGCTGAGAGATAGGAGCATTCATCGTTGGAACAAGGGTGGAGAATGGTAGGTTTAGTAGGGTAGGATGGTAGCGTAATGTGTTGCAGGCTAAGGCGGGGTTGATGAGGTGGCGGGTAGGGTGAGGTAGGTTAGGTGTGGTAAGGTTAGATAGGTGGGTGGTGAGGTAGGTTGGATAAGGTGATAGAGTAAGGTAGGGTGAGTGGTGATGTATGATGCATTGGCCGGGTGATGGGTAGAGTGGGTGGGGTGAGTGGGGTGAAGTGCTGTAGGGTAATGTGGGTGGCGGGGTTGGGCTAACCTCCCTACCCATCCCACCTAATCCGACCTCATCTATTGACCCCACCCACACACTCACCCTACCCTACCCTACCCATCCCACCCTGCTCTATATACTTTACCCCTCCCAACATTACCATACCTTTTGCACCTTACTCCACCTACCCCATCCTACACATCTTATTTTATCATACCATCGTACATTCCTACCTCACCTCTCACCACCCACCACCACTCTGCAATCGGCATATGTCAGCTATAATGAAATAATTCCAAATGCACTAATTAAATAAATTAATTACATTTTATTTCATTTCATTTCGTTCTTTGATTTTATTTTATTTCATTTCATTTCTAAAAAACATGTCATAAGTAGTTTTTTTTGTTGAGGGGTAACATGTCATAAGCATTTGCTTATATCTGCAAAATTTTAGTATCCACATGTGAAAATGACTTGATGAGAATAACATATAACCTTCACTACTATAATTAATTACTCATGCAATCAACATCGCTTATATATTCATATATACTAAAGATCGGGAAGTTATTAAGTGCATTCATATGACAAAATATTAATTTGTTTATTTCTAAATTGAATTCAAATTGTGTGGTTTAAATTTGTTTACTTGTCTAATCGGTGCAAATGAATATACCAACTTCCCTCAAAGATCTTTGGATGCAGTGAACCAATTGATGTTGCGTTTATGCAGTATATAAAAATAAGAAGATGGCTTCTGTCATTTTCCAGTATTACCAATTTTTTGTTTTTGGAAATATTCTTCCAGTAATATCATTCCATTTTTACCCCACTAAAGCAGTAATACAAGCAATAAAAAAAGGAAATAGACTAGACATAATAATGATACAGACATAACCGTTTTGTCACAATAAATAACACTATGATTATCCGCACGGTTGATAATGATATGTCTAAATCATGATCATGCAGATGTGTAACTCGTTGTGATATTAACGGTTCCGCCCGTCAGGGCCGGCCCTCATGTGAGGCCGGAGAGACGGCCGTCTTAAGATCAACGGTGCCGGGAGGGCCCAACGGTACATGTTTCGTTAAAAAAAAATTTCGTGTACATTCAATCCGATCCAACCTAATATAATATTTTATTTTTTATTTTTGATAAATGCCCAATTTTTTTAATAAATGTCCCAATACAAAAATTTACTTGCCTAAAAAAAAATAGACATACAAACAAGTTTTATTAATTTTGAGGCTATCCTACAGAACCAAGGTCGAAAAGATTGAAAAATCATTCATTCAAACCACTGATGAAGGATTCCTCGAAATATAAATTGAATTTTGTATTTATGGATATTAAAAACGCGATAAGTATATTTTTCAAAAAAAAAAAAATTCAACTAAAAGAGGCCGGCCCTGCCGCCCGTAGTACTATTTTATTGGAAAATGATATATTCACAACTCTATTGTGCACAACATGATGCACTACATATGATCTCACCATCAATAAGATGTGGGACACATAGATTGATTTAGATCCCAACATAATCAATGGTGGATCATGTGTTGTACATTATGTTGTGCACAATAGAGTTGTGTATGCATCACTACCGTATTTTATTAGTGTGTCGGTTTAAGTCACAGTCCATATGAAAACATCAGATCGTAGAGCAACAGAGCTCTCTGGGTGGCATGTGATCATTATTATTAAGCTAAGCTAGCAGACATGACGATGTGCTGATTTGATGTGAAAAAAATTGTACGGGCCAATAGCCATCCGACCCGACGATGATCTAGTGCTCCTAATAAAGTGTCCGAGAATAATTGGGGGATTTCTTTTTTCTTTTCTGCATCGAAATCGAAAACAACGTTGGATTCCTCGAATCCATTATTGTCAATTTTTGAAGCCATATCGAATGAGAGAACAAATATTTAATTTGACTACAATAATGTAAACCAATGAAGAGAGAAAAATTCCCACAACCATAAATAAAATACTGATCCACCTTCTCCAAAAGCTCCCGTAAGTCAAACTAATTCAATCACCGTTGGAACAACAACCGAAATAAGTTGTCTTTGATACTAAAATATCTGAACGGAAACCTAGCTCGTAACTATCGTCTCTCTGAACTCTTCACTTCCGAGCAACGTTGTAACTACTATCTTAAATTGCCATGTCCGAATGTTGACAAATCTGTCGAGCTTC
The DNA here is from genome assembly GCA_024500145.1 of Gentiana dahurica var. dahurica. NCBI lineage: Eukaryota > Viridiplantae > Streptophyta > Magnoliopsida > Gentianales > Gentianaceae > Gentiana > Gentiana dahurica. The sequence goes on from CM044901.1 coordinate 10,460,103, forward strand.
ACAGAACAATAGTACTTTGATATATATTGTCAAGATGACTATTTTTCGAAATTCGAACTACCAGACTCTGATATATGTTTGTTAAGAAACAAATTCCGAACAATATCCCTTAGAGAAAATAAAATAAAAATAAAAAGGAAAAGAGTAAAAATAAAATAAATCTAGTTGTCAGATTTGATGTTGATTGATACAACCAATTGTCACAATTTAATTATGCCTTCAAGAATTTGCTAAACGGGTTTAAAAAATCAGATCATTTGTGATTTGATGGTGTTATTTCAATAATATTTAAATGTAATAAAAAATAGAGGATAAAAAAAAAAACAAAAACAAGAGCGGAGAATTTCAGTTTCTTGTAACCAGCAATTGCGACCATTTTTGTTTGTGAGATATCTGGAATTTAAATTTATTGGTTTTTTTTCTTCAATATTTCTGAAAATGACACCATCTTAGGAGTGGTTTACAAATGGTGCTGTGTTATCATCAATTCGGGAGGTTTTTGTATGGTATGTCGACATGCACAGAATTGATTTGGGGTGGATCAGAACCACAATTTATATGCCGGATAATAACTGTGTCTTTCTGATTCGGGTTATTCTATGGTAGGGACTCCCTACGTAGCATTATCTGGACCACACAGTTTCATTGCAGGGAGTCTTTATGTAAGAATTTGTCTTCTGATTCACCCTCACATCACTTCAATACATGTAGACAAACCACATCAAAAATTTCTCATCAATTGGATATGCTGCCGCCTGCCGGTGAAACCAACAAAAGAAAACATGCTGCCTGTAAAAAAACCCAAAAAAGTTCAATTTTTTTTTTTTTTAGCTGCCGGTAAAGTGAAAGATAATTTTGCTATACCTCTTTTTGCGGCCATGGAGTTCCTAATAACTCCGTTGCACCATACCTCTTTTTTCTAACCTAATAAGGAGTTGTAACGCCGGCCCGCTCATCCGGGCTACAACCGGTACGGGTCGTTCAGTTATACCCGATTAATAAAATAGACCGAGCACAAAGCTTCAAACCAATCAAATTCAATGCAGAAGGATTATTATGTTTCTAAAAATATTCTACAAATTGTTTTTATTATTACTGCTATTGGAGATAGATTTGGTAGTGAGGTGTTGCTGTGGAACTTTTTTATTATCACATATGATAGAATATGGACCTGAAAATGACTTGATGAGCTTTCACGTTCCTACATTCCTTATGTGTTCACCCAGATAATCTTGGTGATGTACCATTATTAACTATAGCAATGTATTGTACATACTATCATAGCTTTTAAGAATCATGTATGATTATTGTATTAAGACGACGTATTGTACGGAGTACTGTGGTCATTTTAGCGGGTGTTACATTTTAGTCTTATGGTCAATAAAATCAACTAATGTTAATAGCTAAATGATAATTCTTACTTTGAATTTGTAGAGTTTATGTCATTTTCCTTATATATATATATATATATATATATATATATATATATATATATATATTGTTTAAAGCCCCGGGTATCCGATATCAACAGATCCGACTAATTTAGAGTTCAACCCGGATCGTGTTTGCAGAGTCGATTCTTACTCGGGGATAAGACATGACTAAGAGTTTTTTTAAAATGATGTATCAGAAAAAATCGAATCGATGACCTTCCTATGCATTCGCAAGTTATATTGTTTTCCTTCAATATATTGTTTTCCCAAAAAGTTGATGTAGAAAACGTAAGAAATCCTCCAAAACCTGTACTCCACCACCACCATTACTGGCTAAGTTTTCGACTTAAAAATCTCAGCTGCCTGCAGCACTTATTCCTTTTGACATTAAAGAGTGGAATTGGTCAGCATCATTATGGAGTTTCAATTAATTTTTCACAGTTGGACTTTTTTAACCTTTTTGATTGCGATACCTAGCTAACGGATGGAGTAATTCTCCAACTCTCTCTCTCTCTCGTCATCTTACTTGTGGACAAATAGTTCATTGGGAAATTTTGGTAAACTGGATTCTTCATCCGTCCGAAAATATAGTCATTCTCACATTTCAATGCAATAATTAATACTATTTTTCTAGTTTTACCCTTATTCATTATTCTAAATCTTTACATTCTTCTAATTATAGCTTATGGGCATTTTAATCCAAAACTATCAAAATTGAGTCATTTATTGAGTTTTTTAAATTGTGTGCATAAAGCTATGATGACTTATAATATGGGACGGATGTAGTAGTAATTATGATACGTTTACATGCATACATAAAATTATTTTGTGAATTTTCAAAAAAATAAAATTATTTTTTGTTTGCGAGCATTTTTTTTAATATCATACATAAGTAAAATGTGTAGTGGAAATCGAATCTAACATAATGGTACTCATAATTGTACTTTAGGGTGAGAATACGAGTTCCATTCTCATTCATGCCGTATAGTAATAAAAATCTTCTTCTTCTCGTTTCATAATTTAATTAAAAAATATATGGTAAAACGGGGGTTTCATTTGCCTTTTTGGTAAAGTAAATACCATTGCATTTATTAATGCGATAAATAATCAATCCTCATTGGCCGGTATCCTCATTGCCTTTTTTTTTTATAATCGAAACCAGATATTTTATTACATAAAACTATATAGAATATACACGTCAAAACTAAAAATTACATCCAGGCTACTTTAAGATCTCGAGTTGCTTCCATGTACGTACTGTTTGGTTCCTCCAAATAAAGATCGTCTTCAGGGGCCTTCGGGTGTTGCTTCCATGTATGTACTGTTTGGTTCCTCCAATACCAAATAATTTGAATGAGTTCACGGTAGAGAAATCTCCAAAAATCGATGTTGTCATTCTTATACATTTTCGTACTTAAGCATCTCTTGAGCCATAGAGAAGTATCCGTGGTCGAGATAAAAAGAGGCTAGTGTTGGTGGTGGACAACGGTTTTCCACATATGTTGCATAATGATACTTTGACAACAAAATGATCTTGCGAGCTAAGGGAGTGTTGGTGGCTGAAGTGGGTTTGGAAACATTTTATGACACAAGAGGAATGGCGAATTTCTCTCAAATCCATATGATGGCATTCAAATTATACATATTTTTTTTCTGAGCATGTTCGCAACTAAACGAGTCGAGCATAAAATGCTTGAGATTGAGTCATATAATATTCGAATATTATTCGAGGCAAACATATTCAGTTTCGAATCTTATATATTGAACCGAACTATTCGAGCACAAAATTGATCCATACTCAAACCACTTCACTCAATTACACTATATAGCTTGTTGATATAAGTCGCACTTGTTATGAAAAATGATTAATTTTCTCTGAACGTACATTTATATTTGGGATATATCAGCACAGAAAAAAGGCAATATTGTTAATGGCACCCACACTCCATCTATTTGGTGTAAATTTCGACTTTACATAGGTCGAAATCTTATTTCAACTTCTCTAGAATCAAATTTATGCATAAAATTCAATTATGGACGGGTTGAAAACAAATTTCGACTTTTGTAAAGACAAAATTTGCATAAAATATTAACTGTGGTGCCATTAACGGTGTGGAGGAAAAAAGAATATATCTTGTCCAAAAATTATACTACCTCCGTCCCAAAATGTAAGTCCATTTGAGTTTTTTCACACATATTAAGAAAATTAGTTAAATTTGTTATTTATTATTAAATTTGATTAAAAAGACTAAAATGATCTTTCATTTGTATTATTAATGCAAAGTAGTAAAAAGTAGTTGAGTATATAATAAATGAGGGGTAGAAGGAGAAAAATGTAATAAATGCTTTGTTGGTTTTCTAAATGGAATTATATTTTAGAACAAAACTAAAAAACTAAATCGACTTATATTTTGGGACGGAGGTAGTAATAGTAGTTTTTAAAAATAAAAAAAAACACTTCTTCCTTTTGCCCTATAAGTAGTCACACCCTGTAAAAGCTCAGCAACATCCCTTCTTCTTAGTTCTTATCACTATCTTTTACCCTCCTTCTTCTTCGCCGTTCTGCTCGTCAGTTCCTAACTGAACCCTTTTTTTTTTTTTTTTTTCTGTCTTCAATATAAACCATCCTCTTTTTTATGCCTTTTCTCTTGACCAAACATTTTTCGATTTGTATGGTTGATCCAAAAAAAGAAAGGAAAAACTTTTATTTATGTATTTATGCAGATTTGAAGTAGATCTCTCTCATTTCGCTGTTTTGTTCCCGTTTTCTCACCAGCCTGGCCTATATAATATAATTACCCTTTGTTTCAGATTAGGGTTCTTCTGTTTGGGGCTTCAAAAAACTGGTTAGGGTTTTTTGCTTTATGATGGAAATTTGTTATCAAAAGATCTGGACTGAAGGAGAGAACAGTCAGTCAGGTTTTGCTGGTGGAGCATCATCAAGATTCACAGACTATCTAGGGTTAATTTCAAAGGAGAAAAAAAAAATGGAGAAGAAAATGACTTTTTAGTCCTCCTCTTTCATCTCCATATATAACTCACTTTGGTATGTATGTATGCGAATCTTGATGATGCTGCAGCGGCAGTAACTGGCTATATAATGTCATTTAAATCCATCTGCTTCAGACATGTCTTGGAGATTTTAAGGTACGGTTTGGTTTGAAGAACTATCTCTTTTTCCCTGAATCTAGATCTCAGTTTACTGTTTTTATTCTCTCTTTTTTTTTTTTTTTTTTAAATTTTGTTTTTCAAGAAAAGCCCATAAAAAGTTGAAGAATTTCAGTTCATGGGATTTGGTGTCCAGGGGGGGGGGTCACGTCACGTGTGTTGGTCGCTTGCTAGCTTTCGTCAAATTGATCATTTTTATTTATTTAAGCCCCTTTAGTTTTGGATTTTCGTGAAAATGTGTACTGTTAGCCATTATTCAGGTATTTCTTTACTTGATGATGACCGACCATACCTGCAAAGAGATGATCAAAGTTAACAACATCGTACTCTTTTATTGGCCTTTAATTTCTTTTCTTATGTATGTTTAATAATAGTGATGCATCTACTACGTATTCATTTTACCATAACATTTTACACTATAAAATCAACTTCATTGATTTTGTTAATAATAGTGTTTTTAGACATTACTAGCAAAACGATATAGTTTTGTTAAAAATAATTATGGCTAGATGATTTTCATTGCGATTGTGGTTAGATCACTTTCACTTGAAAAATTAGTTGACCAATTACTCGAGAGAATCCTTTCTCGACCATACAAAACATCGTGGCATAAACATAATAGCCTATGGCCCCATGACGCTTTGAGTTGTATTGTATTGCTTTACTTGTTCTGTTCAGTTGTGATATTTGGTTGTGACAATGACAGTTGTATTCTTTAATTTATCCCAGCTAGCATTGGATGTGTGACAGGTATATATAATAAAAAACTAATTATCCCTTATACAAATTAAGCCAATTAATGTACAATAGACACATGCTTGAAGTCTGTTGTGATGTCGTAACGAAATGTCACAACGAGCATAGTATGGTGTACCTATGTAAGCATAATACAGAATGTATATCAAAACATAGAAAAGTATAGCAACGGCTTTTGAGGTGATTTGTTATGCCGGTTGTATGTCATTTTTATATATACTTAGCCATGAACGTTTTTGGCTTTTTTTTCTTTTTCTTGACCATTTCTTTTATATATTAATTGCAGCACCCAGAGGTCTATCCCCATATTACTTAAGGACGTCTGTGAACCCAATTTAACCGCAGAAATATATATAGTAAATATTACATTGAAACAAGTTTGTGAATTCGTTGAATAATTAAGAAACTATTTAGAAAAAAAAAAATTTGTTAGCATCTGCCGAAATTTGTTTCTGCATCCGCTGAAACAAGTTTTTGTTTGTAATTAAGGCATCTGAAAACCTCGTCAAATTAACTCTGCATCTGTTTAATTTGTTGTATGTGTTTTCATTTCTTTATTTTATATTATAATTTTAGATTTTTAGGAATGCATGGCAAGATCATATCTCTGTGTCTAAGAATAAATTTTGCTGGCACATAAAGACACATCCAGAGACATTAATGTACCTCTTGTACAAATTGGAATAGACCAATATTTATTATTTTAGGCCATCTTATTAGATGGTGTTTTTTGTCTGATTCTTTTGTTAATTAAACCATGTTGTTTGTCTGATTCTTTTGTTAAACCATGTTTTTAATTATGCCATGAAATTGGTAGTTCAACAATTATGTTGTTGGTGATCGTCAGATGATATGTGTACAAACAAACAAAACAGTTTTGTGTTTTTCTACACATGATATTCGTCCGACGGTCCGTTTTAATAAGTAGTGATTTATCAGAATTTTCCCCCAAGTAAGTTTTGCATTGTTCACTTATTCCGTTGGTCCATTCATTATTATTGTAAAGATATATGTAGTGCATGAAATGAAAGAAAGACAGACATGGGCCTTGGTGTGAGAGACAGAGATGGCCAGTTATCACATGGATTATACGTATAAGAGAAGACATTTGACATTAGTTTTTGTTGTCTATATATATATATATATATATATATATGTGATTCCATTTCATCATCATATATGTACCATGTTGTAATATGAAAATCTATTTTTCAATGGAATAGCTACGAAATCGTTGTGAATTGCTTTCCAGACATTATTTTTCAAATATTATATTTTAAAACATATCACATAAATAATAATGTCAGATATATACATATATATATATATATATTTTTTTTGTAAGTTTCCTTGTAATAATGCCAAGGCAACAATGTAATATCCATGTTATAGTTAGTGATTGTGACCAAAATGAATACCCATTTTTCATGATGATGGGATCTCTCTCTCTCTCTCTCTCTCTATATATATATATATATAGGGAAATCAGTTGGAGACCTTTTGTGTAATGAATATTATCTTCTATATTATTATATATATTGCTGAGCGTTCTGTGGCGTCATAAGCTTGCTTTAATTTGTTTGAAAACCTATTTTTGGTATACTGGAAAATTAGTACGTACACGTGATCTGTGTAAGTATGTACAGATATATCCATTATTGATCTCTGCTCAGGAATGATATCACATATCATGATGACGTTAACGGCATCACAATCGATCTACTTGAGACACTGGCGGATCCAGGAATAAATTCCAGTGGGGTCACCGGAGTCTAAAACTACATCTTCTATCCAAAAAAAATTCCAGTGGGGTCACCGGGGTCTAAAACATCAATTTTTATCGATAAAATGACAATTTTTAACAACAAAACTACATAGTTTTAATACTAAATTTTTTTTTTCAGTGGGGTCACGTGCCCCCCCGGGGCACGTGGGTCCGCCCCTGACTTGAGACACCATATTTCGTGTAAATTTCGACTTTACAGATGTTGAAGAGGTTGAATTTCGTTGAATTTTATTAATAAATTTAATTATGATGAGGTTGAATTTCGGTGTGGTGCCCCAACGATATATTGACTGTGGTGTGATTAATTAATAGTGTCCTTGTTTTGTTTGATGTTGAGTTGTTGTTGTTGTTGTTGTTGTTTTTTTTTTTTTTTTTTTTAAAATTTAATCTAACAAATTTTCACATCTTTTTCAAGCCTTAGCTATGTTTTCTGTAAGATTCAAACCAGCAGTGAATTCTTCGAGTTCTAGTATGTTTTCTTCACCTAATTATCAACCCTAACTTTTAGAAAATAGGTCTATTCATTTAGACGTACTGCGTTTTTCAATAATTTTCTTATCATGTAATTCAATTTTCCAATAGGTGAAACGAAGTTAGAGCACTTGCAGTAGATGCTGTAAATCATTTAAAAACTTTATTGTAGAGATTTCAACAGGAAAAATAACACTGCAGCAGATACTATATCTTTTACTGTAAACTACAGATTCCGTAAAATTTCCTTTACATCTACCGCATTCATCAAGATTCTGTAAATTTTCTTTTATATCTTCCGCATTATGTAAAATAAAAAGTCTGATTCATTTCATCTTAAATAAAGATTCTGTAAGCTGGAAAAAAAACGTGTTTTAAAAATGTATGTGGAGTATTTTTTAAGAGAAATCTGATGCGAGTGTTGTTAGAGCACTTACAGTAGATACTGTAAATCCTTTAAACACTCTATTGTAGAGATTTAAACATGAAAACTAACACTGCAGCAGATAGGCCTGTAAACGAGCCGAACCCTACCGAACCCTGGAGTAGTTCGGCTCGGCTCGAACATGTTCGAATACATGGTTCGATTCGGCTCGAAATTTTCGAGCCTAAAATATCAGGATTCGGTTCGGCTCGAACTTAAAAAAAAGGAAAAATATTCGGTACTATTCGGCTCGAACAGTTCGAATAGTTCGAACATATTTGGTCCGAAAATTCAAAAATACCCAATAAATAATTCTAGTTCAAAAATACATGTCCAAAACCAAAATAATACATTACATGTCCCAAAATATAACATAACATGTCCAAAATGTTCAAGGCCCTATTCCAAAATATAACATAACATGTCCAAAAATACCCTGCAACTCTACGAGCCGAACATGTTCGGCTCGTTTGTCCGAATACCAATTTCCAAGGCCCTATTCTACGTTTGATGATACGAGCCGAGCCCCGAACTGAACTTTTTCGAGCCGAACACGCCGAATCGAATCGAACTTTAAGGCTCACTTACAGGCCTAGCAGCAGATACTCTACTTTTTACTGTAAACTACAGATTCTTTAAAATTTCCTTTACATCTACTGCAATAATCCAGATTCTGTAAATTTTCATTCATATCTATCACATTATTTTACAATAGAGAGTCTGATGCATTTCATCTTGAATAAAGTTTCTGTAAACTAAAAAAATATGTATTTAATACCGTATAATATAATATTCGTTAAGAGTATCTGATGCGAGTGCTTTTAGCAACAATTTTTCCGAAATCTATAACAATAGAATTTCAAGTTAGAGTTAATGAATATATAATCAGGAGGCAACAGTTTATTTTCCACAATATTAATTCATTTTTCACACTTGTATTTTGATTATTAATACATTTTATGTATAAGATCTGGTGTTAAAACTCAACTGGGAGGAGTCTGGTTGAATTCGCAGCAGTTCCTAGCATTCCGGTCTCCCTAAGAGTGACCATAATGATTGGCATTCTAACTCTCTCCATTTATCTTATTTTTCGTTTTAGATTCATTTTTTCAACACTCTAAAAAACAACTAACTCCAATAACACTCATTATGTCATTCTTCAAAATTACTTTTCTCTTACATGCATCTCAACTAACTAATTTAACTACTAACATATTTTTTTTTTTACTTTGTTTAAGAAAATCGGAATGAAATATTATATATTTATAAAGTTAGATTTTAATATGTCGTATGACCTTTTAAGAAAAATGCCGTATGTTTGTTAATCGTATAAGTTTACAAAAATAATGTCGTATGCTACTTTTTTTAGTAAAAAATATTATCTTTTGTAATTTCGTGTATTTTTTTTTTATATCTAAAACTATATCAATTTGAAAGATAAATTTTGATTAAAATATGGTAACTTTGTACTTATCTAATAAAACTTTTATTATCTATTTTTTTTAATTTTTTTTGCAGTGCTGTATAAAATTTTGATTAAACTATATCACTCAGAAGTGTAGTTCTAGGATTTTTTTTTTTTTTTTTTTTTTTGACAATTAACTTTTTCGAATAAGCCAATTCATTTGGGACCCTGCAGATCCACTCTTTTTCCTATTCAAGGATCCGCCCCCCTGCAATGAAAAGTTTGGCGTTTTGAAATGATTTTGATGAGGGGAAGGAGAGAGGAATGGTGTACTATTCCTATTAACAGGCCTTTATTTTTGAGGTGAGACTTAGTTTTATTTTAGTTTTATTTAGGGATAGGAGGTTGGGTTGGGAACTATTGTGGGCTTGAGGCCTCAAGCACTTTACATCAGATTTAGGGAGAGTTAAAGTTCTACTACTGTGGTCACTCTTGCAACCTTGATCCCTATTTTGGGCTCCCGAATTCGGAAAAATATGTCACCGGTCCGCATTTAGATATGAATAGATGTACATCTAAAATCTTTTACTAAAATATAAGTATTTTTTTTTCTTCATAAAAGAGATCACTTTATTAACAACCCTCAAAGATGCAACAACCAAACATGTTTACAGAAATGCAAAAATAAACAACATTGACCTATTATATATACCAAGCAAGTCTAAGGTTCTTTGCTCTTTCAACTATATTTGAAATAAAGACATAGGGTGGGGTCTGTCTTCATCATGTCCGTGCTTGAGTTTATTTATCCACATCCAAATACCGTAAACTGTTTCCCTCCACATGTAATTGCACTTCGTTGTCCTCGGCTTCTGTTCAGCAATGAGGGCCTTTAGATTCATAAAGATTGATGTTGAACCCACCCCACGACAGTTCCAGACCAATATTCGAATAAGCATTAATGATTATGGGCCGGGTTGGACACTCACGTCCAAATCTATTCCATCCGGAGGTTCGTCCCGTACTCCACATTGCTACGTTTCTCCCATCATCTTTATATTGTTGATTTCGAGTACTTTGGACATGGGGCTGATCTGGAGGTTAGTTTTAACATTTTGCATATGTTCATTTCCTCCATTTCTGCCTTGATTATTACTCCCTCCGTTTTTTTATCTGTGAAGGATGCAGGTTCTTAGATCTAAACGAGATAGATCTACGCGTAGCGGATGGATCACGACTTATACATCACAATACATAATTAAAGGACTTAAACTACTACAAGGGGGTTAAGATCATGTTACCAATAGTAGGAAGAGAAGCCAAGATCTTCCGATGTGTTCTCCAAACGGCGGTTGGTGGACACCCTTCTTGATACACGAACCTCCTTGATATGCAACACCAAGAAAAACTTAGAGTTTTTCTTATTCTAAAACCCTTGACAAGAAAAAACAAATTTTCCTCTCTTTTTTCTAAGGTGGTCGAAATTTTCCAATTGACTAAGGCTTGGGAGAACTCTCTTTATATAGGAGAGTAATCCTTGTCCTCCAAGGATTAAATAATTATTACATTAATCCTTTATTCCAAATAAAAGATAAATAAAATGATTATCCCAAACAAATTAGGATAAATCATATTATTATCTAATATTCCATGAATTATCATTTAACAAATAAAAGATAAATCACATGTCAAATAATTATCCAAGAAAACTAATTTCTCTCTATTTAACTGACATATATTGGCGCCACCATTAAGGGTCACTAAGCCCACATAAAATGTCTTTTATGTGTATTATATTATTTAGCCCAACTAAATAATATTCATGCATATCAATTAATTAGCCCAGCCAATTAATTATCACTGAGGCCCAAATAACAAGATTATTAGTCCGAATTACAGAAGCCACATCGGGGACCATGGACCTATAACCAGTAGCTCCAATAATTAATTATTCATCGAACAGAATAAGTACATTAATTATTAATTTCGGGATTACGCCACCATAAACCCGAAACTGAACTCTACCAATTATAGATGTATACTTATACTCAACCCATAGAGTGAATAAGCGTCCATTGATATAATCACTACATACGGATTAACCCTCCATAGACCGCCCATTCTGAGTGGGAAGTCTCCGTGAACCCGACTCGGAATATCTTATCCTTATTTACCATTAACCCCCGATGATCAATTAGTTCACATATCCGACTAGTGATCAATTAGTCTATCTGAACTCCGGGATCGATCACTTTCTTAGGGCTAACAAATAAGTGGATCTGTCTCTCTACTTCCCGCAGGAAGGAATGGATTCCATGTCCGTGAAAATCAAGTACTCACTCATCCGGAGATAGTGCCAATGAGAAGTGGCTTGGAACACATATTTAAGTGAACCGTAACTAACACATCAAACACTACCCCGGGACAAGCAGCACCCTGTGATCACCTCGGGATTAAGGTTGATCCATATATGATCATCTAATGATTTAATAAGATTCCTCGATTACGGAATTATATCGAGAAATTCAGATTAAATCGGTCCAGTCCTATATGAATGCCATCATATATAAATGCCCCACGTAGGTACCCTCTACCGACAGTCCGGATAAGACTATCACACCCTAAGGTGTTCTGGGCGCATTATTGGTGTTTTAATCAAGAGACCCTAAACTCTGATTAAGTTCACCACGGACTAACAGTTTAAGTATATCACCACTAACTCAATCCTCACGTGTAATCCATACACTGAGTTAAGCGGTTACATACTGATATACTTAGGGTTTGCAGCAGTGTATTACTTTACAAGCACAAAGCAAGTAACTAAGGTGAGATAAATTATGTCATCCATTATTAAAAACAATTACACAAATTATCTTTCGGGCACTATACCTAAAAATCTGTCACATTTCAGAATTTGCTCTGATTTTATTTATTTGTCATTTTACATTTCCAATGCATCATTTATTATTTTTTTCCTCATTTCCTAACAAAGTAACTATATCACCAATAAACAAATACATTTCCAATACTAAAAAATTCAAAAGTCAATTTGACTCACCATTACCCATGCAGATATTCAAAAAAACCAAAGGACAACTTAGTCATTTTATACTATATTTTAGACATATTAATTACTTTTTTAATCCGTGTGATTCTTCTCTGTGCGACAGATTAAAAAAACGGAGGGAGTAATCTATTTAAATTTTTCTGTGGCAGGCCTCTCCTCCATTGGTTGCTGATGTTTTTCTTGAACATTGGAGATGTCGTATAAAGGCTTAGAAGGTGTACTCGTGGATTTAGATCTTCCTGCGGATGTAGTTGGTCTTTTAGATGGCAAAGTTTGTGTTCTCTCGCTTATAGCGGGCCACTTTCGTTTCCAAGTCTCATGAGGAGTTGTTCTTCTGCAGTTTGAATCTCCGTCTGAATTATTGCCTTTCGATTTTTTCCTTTGGCAAATTGGCATGCTTCTTTGATAATAGCGAAATGGTGGGCTCCTTATTGTTTTGTGTTGCTGCTTCCATTTGATTTTGCAACTCTTGTAATGGTGCTGGGATACTCTATTGACCCAGTTGCTCATCCATGGGTTCATCTTCATATAAAATGTTAAACCAAGACCCTCCCATTACCTCATCTTGTCCCTTGTTTGCACTTTGCCTTTGTGAGGGTACATTTCGATTAATAACCCCTTCCTCTTGCTGCTTCGGTTGCTGCCTGCTCCTCTGTCTGTCTCCCCTACCCTTTTTTCCCTGGTTAGGCCTTCTTCTTCTTCTATTTGTAGCGATCATCCATGGACCAAAGGGTTGATCGGGTGCTGGGCCAACTGGTTTCTTGGGTTGCCCAGGCTCTACCCCATTCTGTTCATGTCATGAATTTTCAACCCGAAGAACATTTGGACATTCATGTGATTTATGTCCAATTTTACTACATTCGAAACAAATTTGATGCAAACTTTCGTATACTACTGCGAAACAATTCCCATTCAGCACCACCTTGGTTCTCAGAACTTGCTGGAGGTTCATTTCAACACAAATCCTCGCATACTTTGCCCTTGTTGACCTGCAAGTAACTATATCTACTCTTCCTGGTTTGCCAACACTTCGTGCCAGTTTTAATAGAAAATCCTCATTTTCAAAAAGCTCTAATGGCATACCCGGAAACCTTACCCAAACATGCGTAGAGAGTATCTTCTGCTTTGATGGCAGAAAGAATGGATGTCATTTCATGACTGTTAGATAATGACCTTGCACCGTCCATGGACCCATTGTCAAGGCTGTCTCGTAGTCCTCTTTACTAGCAAATCGAACCACATAATAATCTGATTCCAAATCTATAACATCCAGCTCACCTGAAGTGCACCACAGGTTGTGAAGTCTCTGATAGAAAATCCGGTAGGATATGCTCCGACCAAGCACTTTCACAATGACCGCTCTCTGCCATGGCATCCACAGATCAATACATTCTTCTACCGGTATTTCGATCAGATCATCACCAGTTTCATTACCCCTCCAATTCTCCACTATCGTGATGAAATCAGAAATATCCGATTCATCTTCACCTTCACCTTCTCCGGTGTAATAGAATGAGTGACGCTTAAACTTCTTCAGTAACTCGGCTCCACCACGCAACGACCACGGTGACTGCGTTCCACCCGGTGATGTTGCATCGTCTTTCCATTTGTGCGCACTCTTCCGGAGGATACCTGATTCCTCCGTTGATTGGCCAGTATCATCGGTTTTCATGGCAGCCAATGGCTCCATGGTGGGAGTGTTGATCAATCGCCAGACGCTAGGGTTGGAGGAAATTGATTCCGGCATAAAGGCGTTGCTGTAAAAGATACTACCTCCGGTCCAAAATATAAGTCATCCTAGCTTTTTTTACTTTGTTCTCATAATATAAGTCATCCACAATACCAATATAGTACTAATGAACATTTTTCTTTATCTTACCCCTGATTTATATCAATTCAACCACTTTTGTTTATTCTACAATTATTGCATTTATGATAATCAAGGGGTGTATTAAATATTTTATCTATATATTAGTTACATTTAACTATTTTTTTAATTAATGTGAAAATTCTATATTTTGGACTGGAGATAGTAAAATATAAGTATTGATTAAATACTTAGCAAAAAAAAGTACTACTATTGATTAAATAATGTTTTCACTCACATTGATTGAATCACTAGATTTCACTGTTATCGATTTAAGTGTCTTCTTTTAGGTCAAAGTTATACTAATAGTTTTGAAGTTTAAATAGCTAAACAGCACATTTGTTCCATCAAAACTGCCACTCAATTGGAAAATGAACTTTGAAAACATGCCTCATTTTACTATTGAACATTTTGTACTTCTTGGCAGGTGTTGCTAGAAATTGATTCATTTTACTGGATCGTGCATGCTTTTTTCTAATAAATATTTCCTAGAAAGAAAATATGCCCTTCACAAAAGGAAAAAAATAAAAAAAATAAAAGAGCCCTAACCAAATTGTCCCTTTCTATGGAGATGTATGAATGATGAATTATTATTATTATTATTATTATTGAAATTCATGTGATATAGTGGCAACATAGTCTCCGGAAAACTACTAGGTACATAATAAAACATTCAATAAACAATACTCGGGCACTTGCACTAGATACTGTAAATCCTTTATATAACATTGCAACATATACTTTATCTCTTACAAACTCTATAATAGGAAAAATAACACTGCAACAGATATTTTAATTTTTACTGTATAATACGAATTATGTACAATTTTCTTTACATCTACCGCATTCATCCACTTCTGTAAATTTTCTTTATATCTACCGTATTATGTAAAATAGAGAATTTGATAGAGATTTCTGTAAATTAGAAAAACGTGTTATTAAAACTGTAAAATATAGTATTCGTTAAGTGGATCTAATGCGAGTGTTCTCATAGAATATCCTAGAATAGTCAATGGCTATTAGGGTTGCTTTTAGAGGTAAATTAAACTACTATTTGAACCTGAACTCAGCTCTTTTAATTAGAAGGCAAGTGTTAAGTTGATAAGGTTAAGTAATCAAATAGTGTCACGTGTACACGATAAACAAAGTTTCTATTTTTTTTTTTTATCTTCACAAAACGAAACATCTATTAAAAGACCGAAATAAACATGACAACTTTGTTCCTAGTTATCATATTGATTGATAAATGAATTCTAAGATTATTAATAAATTGACTAACTTGGAATATTATGTTACTCAATAATTAACTTACTTTGTTCATATGCTGCCTGACTCCAAAATAGGTATGCAATCATACTCACCGGCACAGGTAGCTCGGTAGGTTTCTAGATGGCAGATTGCACAAATGAACACATGATCGAATCTTGCCGCATGCAGCCGCAGTGTGGCGGTTAGTTCTAAATACAGGGTGTGACTATTTGTGGTCACTGGGTCCTGATCTTCCCACCTAAAGGCCCGTTGAGTCTGTGATTAACCTCCTCAGCACTCTGTCGGGCCGGGGTGCACCATGGTACGCAATCATACGTTGTGGCACCCTCAAATGGAGGGTGTAGTGATGTTCCCAAAGTCCGGCTGAGTTCAGATTCTCTGCTGTGGCACCCTCAAATGGAAGGTGTCGTGACGTTCATCTCACTGTACTGAAGAAAAGCAAGCCTTAGAAAGATGCACCATTGTTTTTAGGCAGGTAGGTAGTATTGCAAGCACTTTAAGCCAAGTCTTATCTCCAATGTCCAAACCATGAAAAACTAATGGTCCATGCGTCTAACAACTCACGCAATGTTATCAGTCATCCGGTAAGTTGCAACAATGTCGCAACAAAGCCTTGCAAAACACGAGCATTACGCGTATGTGCAACAAGATTTGAGAGTGTTTTCTTAGACGATCAATGTGCACTGCTCAGAGTGTTGATATTTAGAAATTTAGTTATTTAGCTGTTAATCGGTTTATTGCTTCTCTAGTTTGTTACAGCCTATGAATAAAATTTCTGAGTCTAATTTTAGTTATATAGATATATCTCATTATTGTAAAAGGTAGAATATCAGTGAACCAAGAGAATTAACTCTGATATATATTGATAAAACATACATTTTACAGACAATGCATGTACTATATATATAGAATTATTAAGGCAAGCCAACTAAACCATATAGGAAGCGTCGATCTCATCTTCACCGTTCATATGCCAACCAGATCCCACTCTAAATTTGCACACCGGACATGTCCCTTGCTGTCGAAGCCATGGATCAATGCAGTTCGCATGGAACTGTAAAACAAATAAGGAATTGTGTAAGTATAACTTAACTACTTTAAATGAACCTGCATTATTACTGTGTCTACAAGAAGGTAAAATTGTAAGACAGAGACCAATTTGCATCAAAACCGATATTAAGATCTATAATATACAGAATTTCTTGGTCTGTGCATATTTGTAACGCAGAAAATACAGGATTTTCATCCAAACACTATGCATTACAGAGCTATTAATAGTAAAAGTCGATTATGCAGTCTGTATTCGACTTTTACTAGACTTTTAGAAAGTCGGTTTTCAGTGTGATGTCTGGTATGTGTAATGTTACAGTAAGCTGGTTATTGTGTCTTAAGTGGGTCCCATTCGTAACTGATTGTACATCTAGAAAAATCCGGGCATATGGAAAGAAAAAACTACGGAAAATTGGAAGAACCTGATGCATGCAAGGCAAACTACGAACAAGCTCTCCTTCGTTAACTTGCTCCAAACAAACACTGCAAGTCAGTTCATCATCTGAGCCCTTCGTGCTCCCTCCACCGTTTTCCAGATCTTGCTTCTTCTGTTATATATAGACATTAAAATGAATATATAATATTTCTCCATCAGCTATGCAGAGTCTAAAACAAACGTCAATGTTTGCTGAAGATTTCAAAGCTTTTTGCTAGTTAGCACACCAAGAAAAGTCAGAAGGAATGGAGAAAAACTTTTCAATTCTGTATCAAGAAGAATAGTGGAAACTAATGGTACACAGATCAAATCAAATAAAATAAAATAAAGAAAAGTTTCCGTATGCGGGGTAAACCCACAACTGGGGCGGTATGTTAGAATGCATATATATATATATATATATATATATATATATATATAAACTACAATTCTTCGTAACATTTCAAGCATTTAAGTTACTTTGTATTTAAACTTAGAAAGGAAAAGCACCTCAGCAGATGATGAAGCAGTCTGCTGCAATGATGAGCCAGCACTGTCAAAAATAAAACAAGAAACCATCAGCACAACACATCGACAGAAAGTTTGAGAAGCTGTCTCGTTAACATCCCCACCCTCCTCCCCCCCCGACACACACACACACACCTTCAATGATAGTGAAACTGAAGGAGAGCCTTTGCGCCGTGGCAAAAGATGCAGCCAAAGGTCATTGGTTCAATTGTAGAACAGTCACTTATGTGCACAAATGGTCTGGCCCTACCCAGACAATACATAGATGAGATGCTTCCATGCACGTCCTGCCCTTTATTGGTAACAAAACTACAGCCTCATGCCTAGCTAATAAAGAAGCTTGGTGGAACTCATGAACTCTATTTGCAAAAGAAGCTGTCGTACCCTTTTTTAATGTTTATGGGACAGGGACTAGAAAGGACGCATGCCATTCAAGATATTGATATATTAGACACACGTAAGTTCTCGGGACACTTGTGCACAACCTAGTAACAGAAAGCTAGGTGTTGTTGAAGTGAACTCTGTTACTACACCTATGTTGCAGGAATTCGAAACAGACAACTTGCACGACAACGTTAACTTGATATACTAACCTCTGGGGGGCAGCAGCCTTATACTTGTGAACAGGAAGAGCATTAATCTCTTCATCGGTCATTGATGGACCTGGGGGGACGTTATCGGCATCCAGAGACCTCAAAGCTTCATAATCTGAACGCAAAAGGACAAGTACAGTAAGCTTGCTGGATCTTAAACATGAAAGCAATGAATAGAAAGGGGCAAAAAAGGAAAAGGTTCGATTTTTACCTAAATCATCAAATTCCCTATCAAGAAGAGCGAGCTGAAGTCGTAGACCTTGTAGTCGCCCTCTGGTAGCAATTGCAATGGATGGTGGCATATGCAATCGCAACTCTGTATGGCTTAGGAGGCCACTTGCCGCCACTGCATGAGCTTGAGCCTGAGCTTGCAGCTGTTGACAGGTGGCGTACATTCTCAATGTTGTTGCCATTAAAAAGACAGCAAGTACCACCCAAAGCTGCAAATATTCGGAATTATAGAATGATATCCAAAATTGCTAACTTTGATTAAGCATTAAAATCAATGACTGAAAAGGAAACTAACCAAAAAGTTGGGTGACATTTGGTGCGAGTTCAGGATCATGAAGAGCAAGAGAACTGTCGTTTCAATTAGTCAAAGGTCAAAGTGGATAAGTTAAGTAGCAAAACAGATCTATTACAACTAAAAAATTAATGGATAAAAGAAAGCTACCGGATAAGGCAAGTACCTGTGACAAGGAAGGCAAGTGAGTTTGTATTAACTGGACGTGCTGCATGGACACGCTAAATTGAGATAGAAAAAGACAAGCCAAATTTAGCAAAACTTTCAAAAGCCAATTGAAATGGTGGATTAATTAGTGCACCAAAACTAGAGATCACATAGCGGGGAAAAAAAATACCACTCCACGCCGATCAGGAATCAATCCTGGAAAGCCAGGTTCTATTTCTGTCCTTGTTCCACGGAATACGAAGCTCATGGTCCTTGCTCTTAGAAGCAGGGACACCAATTTTTAGAACCTGCAAATGCAAGAGAGAGAGAGAGAGAGAGAGAGAGAGCATGAGGTCAAAAGATATGTCAACTTTCAATGAAATTTGTTCTTTGAGATGGTTTGAACAGAGAGCACAAGACTCTGATCTTAGTATATAACAGAACCAAACAACAGCAATTTAGTACTACTACCAGCATGCAAGCAACTTCCAAGGAACATATATTTGTCTGCTTGACATGGAAGGACCAATGGTTCAACTTCAAAAGTTAAGTTTAACCCACTCTCTTTAGCAACAACAAAAACATTCAAAATTATAATCAGTCAATGAAGCAATCTTCACCATAGATTAGAAAGCCTATTTGTACTTTTTATCCAAAAGATTGTAGTTCTCCCAGAAGTTCTTTACTAACGTAGAAAACAACATAAAAATAAGCCCAGATATACCGACAAACCTTAATTTCAAAGCAAGAAATCCTAACCATATGATTGTTACACCATCCATTTCAAATGCAGCATACAGAACAATGTTAACCGATGCCATGAGATCAAGCAATTCAACAACACAAACAAAGAGCACTTTTAAGACTAGGGTTCATCCTAACAATTGCAACAAACAGCATGCCGTCCTTAACCACATTGGTATAAGTTAAAGCATAAGGGTATTATTGTCTTTTGTACTAGTGATGAGGTGGCAGATCTACTAGAAGATCTAGCATAGATTTGGTACTATCTTTGTTATTTCTGTTATGGAAATATTCCCCTTGTAGTAGTATTTAATTACCCTGTAAACGTTCATCCGGAGAATAATGAGAAACATTTCCATTTCCTAAAATGTTCTAATTTCTGTCTTGGTATCAAAGCTTAAATGGCTGAGACCACTGCTTCCGCCGTGAGTCAGTCCTCCGGCGTCACCACCACCTTTCAGCAGACTGATGTATCCTCTGGGACATCAGCAATCCCTTCTGCATTTACTTTTGGAGACATATCTTTTGGATCTGGACTACTCCGGTCCAGTCCCTTTTACACCGGTAATCTTCCACCAATTCCGGCGAGTTTGACCACGTCTTTTCCGTCACTTCTTCAATCCACCCCCAGTATTCCGACGGCCTTCACACCTCCTGCTAATACTCTTCTTGGTGGCAGCCTAAACCAGACCTGCAACGTCAAACTTGATCGGTCGAACTACCTTCTGTGGAAATCAATTGTCATGCCCATCGTTCGTGGCCACCGTTTGGAAGGGTTTATCAACGGCACAAAACCAGCTCCACCCAAGTTTCTTCCTACTCCGACTGGATCCTTGATCAGAGAACTCACTAATCCGGCATATGATTTGTGGGTAACAACTGATTCGCTCCTGATGGGTTGGCTTATGAGCTCAATGACCGAATCTGCCCTTGTAGAGCTGGTTGGATGCACAACATCTCAAGAAGTATGGAATACACTCGAAATACTGTTCAACAACAGATCCGAAGCTCAGATGCTCGAATACAAGGAGGCTCTTACAAAGACTGAAAAGGGTGCTAAGTCCATGGTTGATTACCTAGCTCTAATGAAGACCTACTCTGATGGTCTCACTGCTGCTGAATACCCAAAATGCAGAGCTAATCCTGGCCACTCTAGGAGGATTGGGCAAAGATTACGAATCTGTTATTGTAAACATTACCTCTAGAATTGGTAGTCTATCATGGCAAGAGGTCCAATCCTAGTTGGTGACACATGAGCGTTTGCTAGCTAGGTTCAATCCTACCCAAAATCTTGATCTCTCAAATCCATCTACAAATCTGGCTGTTAACAACTCTGGTCACCTAGCTATAGACCCTCGAATGGTGATTCTGGCGGTAGAGGCAGAGGTGGTTTCTGTGGCAACTGTGGCAGAGGCCTAAATAACAGAGGTGGAGGAGGACAAGGACAAGGCAACGGTCGTGGAAATGGAGGTCCCAGACCTACCTGTCAAGTCGGCAACAAAGTAGGGCACATTGCTGTTGACTGCTATTACAGATATAATTCCAATTACTCTGGTCAGAATTCAGGCAATTCAAGACCTAATGCACCTCAGAACTACCAGAACTACACTCAGCCTGCTGCATACTTTGCTTCTCCAGAGAGTGTAAGTGATGCTAGTTGGTATGCTGATAGTGGAGCAACCAACCACATCACTGCTGATCTGAATAGCCTCCAACTGAGCCAAGGGTATGATGGTACAAATAATATTACTGTGGGTAATGGTGAGTCAGTTTCTATTAAGAATGTTGGTTGTTTACAAATTTGCACTAATCACACTAAACAGAATCTGCAAAATGTCTTACATGTGCCTAGTATTGCTAAGAATTTGCTTAGTGTTTCAAAACTTACTCATGATAACCCAGTTTTTATGGAATTTCACTCTGATTTTTGTGTTGTGAAGGACAAGGCTACAGGGAGAATTCTGGTGGAAGGAACTCTTAAAGATGGCTTGTACAAGCTGCAGTGCTCACCTCAAACCTCCCTTCACTCCAAAAGTTTTGTTCAGTCTTCTAGTGTGTCAACATTAGAGTCCAATGTTGAGTCATGTAAGGATGAGTCTAGTAAACTTGCCAACTTGTGGCACAGAAGGCTGGGTCATCCCTCCTTCAGAGTCTTGAAAACTGCTCTCAAAAGTTGTAATGTTTCAATAAATAAAATGTTTGATTTCTGTGAAGCCTGTCGTTTTGGAAAGCATCATACCTTGCCTTATCCTCATTCTGCATCTCAAACTCATTTTGTGTTAGATATTGTTCACTCTGATATGTGGGGTCCTGCCCCTGTTACATCTACAAATGGATATAACTACTACATCAGTTTTGTTGATGACAAAACCAGATTTGTGTTGATCTACCCCCTAGTCCATAAGTCTAATGCCTTCAAGACCTTCTTGCAGTTTAAAACCTTAGTGGAAAAACAGTTTAACACTCCAATTCAATGCCTTCAAAGTGACCGGGGAGGAGAATTTAGGTCATTTGAATCCTACCTTACGGATCAGGGCATCATCTTTAGACACTCATGTCCACATGCTCATGGCCAGAATGGAAAATTTGAGAGAAAACACAGGCACTTGTTGAAGTTGGCCTTACCTTACTAGCTCAAACATCCATTCCTTTAAAACCCTGGTGGGAAGGTTTCCAGTATGCTGCCTATATCATTAACAGACTTCCAACCCCTGTGTTAAAAGATAAGTCACCTTTTGAAGTCTTGTTTGGACACCAGCCTGACCTGAGTCTTATCAAAGTCTTTGGTTGTGGTTGTTACCCCTATCTAAGACCTTTCCAAAAGCACAAATTTCAGTTCCATTAAAAAAAAATTGTGTATCTTGGTCCTAGCCCATGTCATAAGGGCTATTTGTGTCTTGAGCCTTCTGGTAGAGTATATGTGTCCAGGGATGTGATATTCAATGAGGAAGAGTTCCCTTACAAAGATCTAACATCCACTCAAAAACCTCATTCCACTTCCAGTCAGAAGATTGAGTCTGTCATCTTAAGTTCTGTCCCAATGTCTTCTCCTCTTCCTGTGTCTTGCCATCAACATGTTACAGGAGATACTGCAACTTGCTCAAGCCATGATGAGAATCCTTTTGACATGAGTGGCTCCATTAGTCCTCTCATTACTGATCCTGACTCACCTGCTATTGGTCATATGCAACAGCCACCACAGCTGCTATACTCACCGGTACATAGCATCGGACCATCACAAGCCTCACCGTCACCTTCACCTACACCTATTACTTACACTTTACCTGTTTCATCACCATGCCCTGTTGCACCACAATCCACAACAAACACTTCAAACCAGCACCCTATGCAAACTAGAGCCAAAAGTGGCATTAGAAAACCCAAAACTTTCTCTTTTCTTGCCTCTAAAGACTCCGCTCAATGCCATATTGAACCTACATCTATTGCTAATGCTATGTCCCATCCACAATGGCATCAAGCCATGAAAGATGAATTTGCTGCCCTTCAGAGAAATCACACATGGGATCTAGTTCCCAGCACATATGGCCAACATCTTATTGGAAACAAATGGATTTTCAAGCATAAGTTAAATTCTGATGGCTCTATACATAAGCACAAAGCTAGGCTTGTTGCCAAGGGGTTTCTCCAAACCCCTGGACTTGATTATGAAGAAACTTTTAGCCCGGTAGTAAAGGCATCAACAATTAGAGTTGTTTTGGCTGCTACTGTGGCACTGAACTGGCCAGTGAATCAGATAGATATCAACGCTTTCCTAAATGGGACATTGTATGAGGATGTGTTCATGCCACAACCAGAAAGGTTCATTGACCCTACCAGGCCTACGCATGTGTGTCATCTGAGAAAAGCTTTGTATGGGCTCAAACAAGCCTCTAGAGCTTGGTTTGAGGAATTGAGGCAACAACTCTTGAAGTGGGGTTTCAAACAAGCAAAATCAGATACTTCTCTATTTGTTTTTAAAACTCAGAACACCCTCATGTATGTTCTAGTGTATGTAGATGATATCCTCATCACTAAACAGCCCCAAACTCATTCAAAGATTTATATCTACTCTCAACTCCATATTTGCCCTAAAGGATCTTGGACCACTTAGTCACTTCCTGGGTATACAGGCCTACAGGGACACCACTGGACTGTATCTCACACAACAAATGTATGCATCTCAGCTCATCAACAAACTGAAACTTGAACATTTGAACCTGTACCAACACCTATGGTAACTGGAGTTGATCTTCATGATGAAAATTCTGAACTTTTGCCTGATCCAAAACTCTACAGAAGCATTCTGGGAGCTTTACAATACCTGACTTACACCAGACCAGACCTGTCCTTTGCTGTGAATCAGCTCAGTCAGTTTATGCAGGCACCTAGACTTGTCCATTGGTAGACCTTGAAGAGAATGTTGAGGTATGTGAAGGGTACCCTTCACTATGGGCTGCACTTCAAACCTGGATCTAATCTTAACATCACAGGGTTTAGTGATGCAGATTGGGGATGTGACACTAAAGACAGGAGGTCAGTGGCTGGTTACTGTGTGTACTTAGGCAATTCTCTTGTTTCTTGGAGCTCAAAGAAGCAACAAATTGTGTCCAGATCCAGTACAGAATCTGAGTACAGGGCTCTTGCAAATGTAGCTGCAGAAATATTATGGTTGAAGTCAGTTTTATCTGAATTGAGTCTGCCTCTAACCACTGTACCAGTTGCTTGGTGTGATAATATCAGTGCCAATCACCTTGCTCACAATCCCATGTTTCATTCAAGGACAAAACACATAGAAATTGATGACCACTTTGTCAGGGATCAAGTACTTCAACACAAACTCAAAGTTCAACACATTCCCTCATGTGATCAAGTTGCAGACCGTCTTACCAAGCCTCTTGCCAACAGCAAATTTACTCCAAACAGGGACAAACTCAATGTGGTGGATACCTCCTTTCGTTTGAAGGGGGCAATTAAAGCATAAGGGTATTATTGTCTTTTGTACTAGTGATTGGTGGCAGATCTACTAGAAGATCTAGCATAGATTTGGTACTATCTTTGTTATTTCTGTTATGGAAATATTCCCCTTGAAGTAGTATTTAATTACCTTGTAAACGTTCATCTGGAGAATAATGAGAAACATTTCCATTTCCTAAAATGTTCAAATTTCTGTCTGTATAAAAGCAATAGTTGTCACTCCTAGTCAATTGAACCAACATGAAACCAGACCCACTGGAAGATCAACCACCAGATTGTCAAGCCAGAAAATAAGAGGCATGCATGCTGTAATGGAGAGTTAGCTCAAAAAGCAGCAGTTTCAAGCACATTTTGCATTAACGACTGATTCTATACCGAATTTCAGAGATAAAACAAAAACAGCAAACAGACCTTGAAAGCAAAGAATTAAGCCATTCCCCATGAAATCCTAAACTTCTAACACCTTGTTACTTTCAATTAACCAGACAATAACGTTAACTGTGTGAATTCAAAACTCAATGATATCGATAATTAGCTGTAGCACCTCAACAAAAATAAATGCCTGCCCACCCAAACCGACAAAAAACAAAATTACCCAAATTTCCCAGCTGGTTTACGAAATTGAGAACCACAAATCAATCCCACCTAGAATCAAACATTTCCTGATAAAAGAACAGGTGGAATTCGACAAAATATAAATGGAAACAAATAGGCTTAACCGGAAAAATGTAAATGAGGAATGAATGGATGAATAAATGCAAAATTGCTTACCGGGGAAATGACAAAACGGTGGAAGAATACAGATCGGACGGAATTAGAACAACAAACTTGATTAAAGAAACAAGTTTGCTGTACTTTTTTTCCTGGTTTTAGCTCCTGTTTTCCTCGTGAGAACAGACAGCTAATGAGACCGAGTTCACGAGAAAGAACGAGAGACTTCTTGTTATTCAGGGGCAAATTGGGGTTTAAAAAGTAGGCAAGTGAAATTTTGTATTTTTTTTTAAAATGATGTTATACCCACACAATATATTTTTATATTCTGATTATGATGTATACTCATCATTATAATCAAATATGTAAACGCGTGTTGTGTCTTCATTGTGGTAGTAGCATCACTTTTTTAGTGACCACATGAACGTGGACATGGCGATTATCTTGAGATACCTTTGATTATTGATCGTGTGACTAATAGGACTTATCACTTTTTGGTTGATAAAGTCTAAAATAAGTGTCGGGTTGGAGAGAGAAATGTCTTAACCATGCGGGACGGGTGAAGGGTGATTTCAATTAACTTTGTTACGACCACTACCTCTACTTATATTATGATCATGTGTTTTAATTCTCTAACCATTAAAATCAAAATTAAGTTTAGGGTCATTCTACTGTAGGGACTCCCTAGTAGGGAACTGTCTACGTGGCAGGATCTGGACCACACAGTTTCCTGAGGTGGAATACACAGTGTCCCGTGTGTGGAAATTGTGTGGTCCAGATGCTGCCACGTAGACAGTTCTCTAGTAGGGAGTCCCTATGATAGAATTTTCCTTAAGTTTGATGGTTATTGACTACCATACAATTTGCCCCGTCTTTAATCGAGAATAAACAACCAAATATCGTACTAGATTGAATGAAGGTTTGAAAGGCCAAAATTCCTTTCAAGCTCGACTCTTTAGTTGCTCATGGTAGAATTCTCACAATTCTTACCTGAGCTCAAAGAAAGATGACCAACATTGATTTTATGTGAGAGATGCAATGTTGCCATTGAGAACCAAGAACACTTATATAGATCTTGCTATTATGCGGCTATTATTTGGTCGGTGATGTTGCCTTAATTATCTTTGTTAACAGCTAGGTTGATTTTGCTTATTGGTTTATTATTACAGAGTTTTTATTTGCATCGCTATGACTCTACCAGTGTACCACAGCAGAATCGATTATATGAAAGTCGATTTATGAGTCAAGAATCGACTTTCCTAATGTCGTTTCCAAATCGACTCTGCAGGAAGTCGATTTTTGGCTCTAGAATCGACTTTCACAGAATCGATTCAGTGAAACTGTAGGGTGTACCGGTAGGTGGGACGCAACAGGTGTAGTCCAAATAATAGCCCATATCGTTAACTTGCATGATTCTAGCATTATCCGTATGTCTTCCTTTGGTGGACAGAAACATACCTTGTTCCTTTACACTTTGCATAACATTTGGAAGACTAGAAACGACTTTTATCTTTGACAAAAATGATTTCTAGAATTAAGGATATCTTTAATTCTATTTTACATTGTACTAATAAATATGTTAATCTATGATGTCCTAGCTTGATTAATTGCTCTCACAAGGAAACTCGTTGGATTGCATGGCAATCACCACATGGTGAGTGGATTAAATTCAACACGGATTGCTATCAAAGATGACCGGGGCAAATGGATGAAAGGCTTTGTTGGAGCGATGGGCAGAAACATCATCTTTATTGTAGGGCCACGTGACCCTACTGAGATTCAAGAAATCTTTTACATTTCAGTAGGGTCACGTGACAACACGGAATCTGCTTTGACAATTCTACGAGAGGATTACATCTCATTAACGAGGTGACTTTACGTATTTGTTTGAAAAGTTTAATAAGTGAAAAAAACAACCTCAAATTTTTATTTGAAGAAAGTGTTTACACACGGACACAAAATTACAAAGAGAAAATCTATAGAAACAAAGGTGATTTCTTTCACTCAATGACACATATATAATTTATACCCCCTCCAATGCTTCCACAATACACAAATTAATAATTAGGCAGGTCTACAAAGTGTACACACAGCTTCCATCATCACTTCTTGCAGTTGGATCAAAGTTCTTAGCATTTGGGTCGGTGCATCCTTCTGGAACTGGAACAGCTACTTGTTGTGCTGCATGCCCTGC
This sequence comes from Gentiana dahurica var. dahurica, assembly GCA_024500145.1. Lineage (NCBI taxonomy): Eukaryota > Viridiplantae > Streptophyta > Magnoliopsida > Gentianales > Gentianaceae > Gentiana > Gentiana dahurica. The sequence goes on from CM044901.1 coordinate 10,487,628, forward strand.
ATAAACAACCACAAAAAAAAAAACCATATTATAGTGAAACACTTTTAGCTTAACATGAAAAACTATGACATCTTAAGTGAGGCATCTCTTAGAATAGGGCTATCTTAAAGGCACCACACTTCAGGTTAAATTCGATTTTACAGAAGTTGAAAATTGACATTCGACCTCTTTAAAGTCGAATGTTGAGCTTAGAATTCGACTTTCAAGAGGTCAATTATCGGTCTGGTGCCCTGAAGGTAGATTCGTTGTAGTGCCTTTAACAACCGCCTTTAGAACAAAGTTACTACAACAACCACTCTGACACAACAAATGCCACAACATGATGTGTCAGTAAAACCTCTAATGACGTGGCACTGTCACATCATGAATGGTTTCAGTGACATATCAGGTTATGGTACTTGTAGTGTCAGAGTGATTGCAACAGTAACCTTTCATATACATATTGAGATTGATTAAAGCTTGATAAGGTAATGTAGATATGCAAAAAAAGCCAAAGGTATTAACCTCCTATGAAGACCTCTAGGAAGAAAAGGGCTAACCGTAGAAAGTTCCTCTCTCTTGAGCATCCTTGTTAGCATCACCCAAAGCAGCTTCCTTCAAATATGTCTCAGCCAATTGGACTCTCTTCACATTGTCTTGCTCTTGGACAAGCAAGTTACCATATTCAAGCAATTTCTCAATTGTCATCTTTGGCTTCTCAAAGGTTACTGGTCCATCCCTTGAGTTCACCAATTTCTTTCCTATCCCTTCAACTCCTACTTCTCCAATCCACTTTCTCACTTCATCATCATACACTCTTGCCCTCAATGCACCAAAGAAATCTGCCCACCAAACCACTCACATATGTTAGGAATCTCAATACATGTCATTGGAAAGCTCTCTATCTCAAAAAGGGTGCAATTTGTCAAATCAAAAAGACTTTTTTACACTATTGATCATGACATACGATTGATTGGTTGACCTGGGATTCTAAAATGATCAATGATGGAGTTAAACTTACCAATGGATTGGCCAGGGAAGGTGTCAACAAGCTTGACAATGTCAGAATCAGGAACATTATCAGCCTGGAAAATACCGGTGCAGACACCAATCCGATCCTCACGGGTTGGAGCCCAGTAGAATTTCTCCATACGACCATCACGGATTAGGGGTGCATACAAGGTCGAGAAATCGTTGCCGGTGACGATGATCGGGACACGGGGGTTCTCTTCTTTGTTGTACATACCGGGGAGTTGCACGTTGGTGGGATTATCGGCGATGTTCATCAGTGTAGCGTTAACCATCTGGTTGTTCACTGTGTATTGAGTGGTCCCACCCATACGTCCGGCACCGGCGTCAAGATCGTTGATGAAGAGGACACACATTTTACCCTTCTTGATTATGTCTGCTGCTTCACGGTACCTTTGTCGGATTAGCTTGGCTGGCTCACCGGCGTTTCCACTTTCTAATTCTCCGGCACTCATCATAATTGGGCTGCAACAAAATCGAGTAAATTAAGCAAAAGGGCTTTTCTTTTTTTTGAATTGTGAATGTAATCATCAAGAATTGAAGTTTAATTACTTGATTCCAAGCTTGGCAAAGACGAGCTCGCATTGGAAGGATTTTCCTTGACCTTTTCCTCCCCAGATACCCAAAATAAGTGGAATCTGCAATTGCGAATTCGTTATAACTTCAACAATTCAAATTGTCGACAACAATGGAGATGAATTTGAAATAAAGAAACAATCTTTCACTGTAACTGTAGTTAAAGATTGAAATAGTACCTTGATGCTAGGTAAGTTCATGAAGTTCTTGGAAATATGAACTAAAAGCTTATCCATAAAAGCAGGGGCAATGTAATAACCATTCATGTTGTTGTCAAAATTGTATCTGCAAAAATACATCACGATTAGTAAAACTGTTACTGTATGAATCGATGATATGTAAATCAAATATTTGACTTACGTTCGGAGCCCCTGGCTGATGTATTCGTAACTGTTAAGGACAGCATCATGAGTTCCCATGCCGGTAGGAGCTTGAAACAAGGAATCAGCCATACCCTTTCCTCTTGCAATGTCTTGTTGATCATCAGACGCATCGTAGACAAGACCTTTCCATCTGTCGGCGTCGGTCTGTTTCTTGGAGTTCTCGAAAACAGGCTCAGCTGCAGCGACGATCTTGAAGTTTCCGGCAGCTGCGTTTGGGGCTGTGTATGATGCGTTCAAGTTCTTGAGGCTGTTGCCGAAAAAGGCTGAGCTTGGAGTTCCGGATCCGGTTCCCTTGAGCTGCATAAACCATGTCAATCCACTCTTTCTTATATGAGTTTTGGACATAAATTATGGTATAATTGTTGTGTAAAGATTATACTCCAGCTAACATACATCTAGGTTGAAGGCTTCAAGCCTAGGTTTGCATGGATACATACATACATACACAAAATATGCAGGGGAGGATTTTTGAAGAGAGTAATGATACGGACATAATTTGTTGTGAGACATAACCGGTGACACAGTAATTATCTACATCATCGATCTTGGTGTATGATCTATTAATCATGATGTAGACCCAGTGGCGGACCCAGGATTTTATCTTGGGGTGGTCTTGGTTATTTTTGGGTGGTCTTGGTTATCAGTTTGGTCTTTATTACGGGGGTACTACAAACATATTCTCACTAGTTTTTTTTTTTTTGGGGGGGGCTTGAGACCACCCCAACCCCTTACTAGTTCCGCCTCTGTGTAGACCATCATAATCAACAGTGTAGATGATGATTGTGTCATTCGTTGTGTCTCACAGGTTGTGTTATCATTACTCTTTTGAAAAATATATACATTAATTATACAATAGTTATTAATGACTCATACCAAGTGAATGTTAAGATTAGGTCAAATCACCTCTACACACTACTATTAAGTGAGAAAATGTAAATTTAGATAAATTTAAACCGTTTAGTCGGTATCAACTAATACCTGATGTATAATACCCTCCAAAAAATATATATATATATATAAGAATCAAAATGTACATCATTTTGGAAAGTTCTTCGTTACATTTTATGACATTTTTCATTTCACATAGAATTATGGATATTCATATCTAAGTATCCAATTTTTGAAATTATAAATTCACCTCTAGGGGTGTATTCTACATATCGTGCGTATATGTGTTGGATACACATTGAATACGAATTATGCTACTAGACAAAAGTAACTGCACACATGGGCGGCTTTACATAGTATCAAATGGGTCACCCGACTTGCTAAAAAAATATTACAGTAAAAAAATTTTTAGGTACATATTTTATATGTGTACCGACCCCTTATTTATATATATTGATCTCTATTAATTCGTATTGAATTATAATATATAAAATTAAGCTTAATAATTGTAATATATGACAAATTTCCGACTCGTATCATTAAATTCTTGGAGCCGGCCCTGACCATACATCATAGGCATGTATCACATTCTTTCATTTATTTTTTATTTTTTTTTAGGGATCTTTCATTTATGCTGTATCCGCCTTTTGATAACTTCTTGTATTTTAAGTAAACATACTTACTATATGATATTTAAATCAACAACTTTAATCAATAATCGTAAGGTATATGTTATTCAACCAGGCAGAGTCGACAAATTAACATGTGGTATGTGATGTTAAATCAACATATATGATCTGAATCAAATCAAACAAAATGAAATAAAAGCATTTATGATCAATATATTAACAAACTGTGAAACTAGAACTGTTATTGTATAATAAGTTCAATAATGTAATTGGTACTCATGAATGATACTAAACTACTAATCATGCTATTACTTCTCTAATTAATAACACCTTTTCCTAATCATGATCTACCCTTAAAACAAGTTAATCAAATAAAACGTACCCCTCATATTTCTACTAGTTGAACTAAAATAATGTATGAATACATCGTCCTGACAATTAACTACGTCATTTTGATTCCTCTATCAGATACGTAAACTATGATTAACTACGTACGACAGTTTGATTCCAATATTAGATACGTAGACAGTCACTTATATAACTGACCAGACTTCACAATTACAAAGAAAAAAGAAAAGAAAACAAGTACCGGAACACGGTAGACAGCTCCGACGGTGGAGGCGGCCGCAGCCATGAACACAAGAAAGCTCCGGTACGTTGAGAGTGTGAAGATTGAAGGTGATGAAGAAGATTAGGTGACAATTGGAAAGTGTGGAGTAGGATGGTGCAAACTTATACAAGTATAGCAAACTAAATTGTGTGTACACAAACACAAATCCAATTGGATGGGCTTTTGGATTCCTAACGGCCACACATACAAGATTACAACTCCTGCCACGTGGCATCATTTTGTTGATTTTTGATTGAATCTTACTACCTTATTGGAATCTTGAGGTTACAATTCCTGCTTTTATCCTCTCCACTGAAAATCTGGTTATTATTAACTTCCCCAATATATATCAGTTTAAAAATTAATAATTATCCCCAATTTATAAAATAAAAATAGAAAGAGAACATATATATATATATATACCGTTTCAATGATTTTATGCTGTCGATTGTAGAACTGGAAGGTGCTATTTTGTCTGATTTTTGAAGGGTGTGTGCACCACAAGGTGTGGCTAGCTAGTGATGGAGATTATGACGATTATTATTAATATTTAAAGAAAATCAATACTCTTCAAGAAATAATAAAAAGACTGAAACTGTTTTTCTAATTGATGAATTGATAAAATAATGCTTCTTTATATAGGAGAGACTTCTTAATACTATTATTATTCGCAATATTCACACATTAATTGTAGATATTACGTATTAATTACAGAATAATCATATATTCTGTAATTATTACGTATTAATTACAGAATAATTATATATTCTATAATTAATGTGTATATACTGCTAATATTATTTATTTGAATAAATTATCATAAACACTATTTATTTTCATATAACAACTGTATTTCTTATTTTGACTTCATCTGTCCATCTCTTGTCTTTCTCTTCTAACAATATTGCCTCTTTAAATTTGGTCCCAAGAAATTTTGAGAATTATTTGATTTTGTCATTGGTGGAAAGTACTGGGGAAATTGCTTGGTTCATGTAATAGTGTCATCAATTGAGTTTTTTTATTTTTTTTTATTTTTATAGATTATTTGGAAAATTTTGAGTATTACCCTATGTGGAAGGGGAATGGTATGTTGTACGTACAGTCCATGCTTGCTAGGTATGTAACTATAATAATTCAGAGCACACCAGAACTCAGACCTAAGTAACGACGTTATTTAAGTAATAGTAATTGACTAAATTCTGGTGATATTAATTGATTATAATATTTACAATAAAACTACTTAGATCAATCATTTTGGCTTATCCTTAAATAGTTAAGCTAGTCATCAAATTCATTATGTCTCATACGTGTATGTAAATAATGTTCCTTTCATACGTGAGATATTACATTCTCTCACTCTTAAGGAACTAACGCTCCCCCAAGGACCTTATCAGATGATTCTCGAGGTGGCTTCTTTAGTCTTTCATGATGTGACACTTAGTTTTATCTGAAAGTTGACCCTGATACCATTTGTAACGCATGATAACTTGGAGCTAGCGGCAGCACCTGAGTCATATATAATGAATTCAATAATTGCTTAGGTTCATCGTTCTCGCTTAGCTTAGAATGGTTAACCTAGCTAAATGGTTGAGTTTCGGACATGTGTGGTGGGTTCGGTTTGGTTTATGTATATTACTAGTCGGTTTGATCCGGAAAATCTATACCCAAACAAATGGAAATCCTACGGAAACCAATGGTTTGGTTTGATCTGGTTTCGATTTGAAACCGGTTTTAGGCTGGTTTGTAGCAAGCCTAATTTCTTTTATATGCAAGAAATATTAGAGAGTATATGTTGTAGTTATTTTTATGACAAAATAAATAGTTCATTAATAAAATATTTAGCAAAGCATAATCAAAGTCAGCTCGATATAACCACTAAATACACTAGCAAACAAGCATATCTCCCCGCTCATAATATTTGTTGTTATTAAGCAACTCACCCAATATAATTTGTAATCCAATACTTCTTGATACACACAAACCTCAAAGGATGAAATTTAAATTATATAAGCAAATATGAAACATTGTATATGCCATAATGTTGAAAGAAATATCATTTTAACTATCCTGTTCCACAAAGCCTTTGAATTACAGAGAATCCAAGATAGATTGGAATAATGATATCATAGATTGTGTGTACAAGCACACTAATATTTGTACATTGGTAGCAAATAGAATAACAAACATATATGCTAGATCTAGACAAGTGTCCACAATCCTACCCATACATTTGTAGTACAAAACTAACATAATAATATATCAAAGGTAAGTAATTATATTCTAACAGCCCCCCTCAAACTTGATAGTCTTCTTTCAACATTAAGTTTGTGTCTGAAATTCTGGAAAGCAGCAGTGGACAGAGGTTTTGTTAGCACATCTGCAATCTGATCATAGCTAGGAACATACTGAACCTTCAGCCTTTTTTCAAGCACTTGATTCCTCACATAATGCACATCTATCTCTATGTGCTTGGTCCATGCATGATAAACAGGATTAAGTGCCAAATCTGCAGCACTAGTGTTATCACACCAAGCAATAGGTGTTTTTGAATCCACTGCATTTCAGCTGCCAAGTTTGCCAAGGACCTATATTCCGATTCACAACTGGACCTGGACACAACATGCTATTTTTTTTTAGCTCCAGGACACCAAGTTGTCCCCTAAATAGACACAGTAACCAGCTATGGATTTTCTATCATAAGAACTGACTGCCCAATCAGCATCAGAGAATCCATTCAAACTGAGAGTTGCACTTGGTTTGAAGTGTAAAGCAAGATCAAGAGTTCCTTTAACATACCTCAACAACCTTTTAAGAAAGTGCCAATGAACATCAGATGGTTTCTGCATAAACTGACTCAGATAGTTGACAGCAAAAGTAATATCAGGTATGGTTTGAGTCAAGTACTAAAGGCCTCCAATGGCAGACCTGTACAAATATGGTTCTTTCATAGGTAAGCCATCTGTGGGAGTCAATTGTTTCCCAGTTATCATGGGAGTTGGGCAATCTTTCATATTACCAAAACTCAGTCTCCTCGGCAACTGTTGAGCATAGTAACTTTGAGGGAGAAAGAGGCCAGTCTGATCTCTATAGACTTCCATTCCTAAGAAGTGTGAGACAGGTCCCAAGTCTTTCAAGGCAAATATGGAGTTTAGCAGCTTGATGAACTTCTTAATTGTGCCTGCTGAAGTACTTGTCACCAATATGTCATCAACATAGACAAGGACAAGTATAAGGAGACCAGATCTTTTGAACATAAAAAGAGATGTATCAGCAACAGATTGTTTGAACCCCCACTCATGCAGCTGATTCCTTAAAACTTCAAACCAGGCCCTAGGAGCCTGTTTGAACCCATATAGAGCCTTGTTAAGTTTGCACACATACTCAGGGTGATGAGGATCAACAAAGCCCTCTGGTTGGGGCATATAGACTGTCTCTTTAAGGGGCCCGTTAAGAAAGGCATTGTTAATATCAACCTGACTGATTTCCCAGTTGAAGTTAACTGCCAAAGACAAGACAACTTTGATAGTTGAGGTTCTTGCCACAGGGCTGAATGTTTCTGTAAAGTCCACTCCATACTTTTGGTGGAAGCCTTTGGTAACCAACCTTGCCTTGTACTTAAGAATTGAGCCATCGGGTTTAGTTTTAAGTTTATACACCCACCTGTTTCCCACTAGGTTCTGATTGGGTGCAGGTGGTACAAGAGATCAGGTTTTGTTAACCTGTAAGGCTGTAAACTCTTCATCCATTGCCCCCTTCCATTCAGGACTGATCAAGGCCTCTGATGCACTTAAAGGCTCTAGAGGGTAATGAGGAGAAACTGAAGAGGATAGGGCATAGGTTTTATGTTTGAAGATGCCACTTTTGGCTCTAGTTTGCATGGGGTGAGAAGGAAGTTTAGGAGCAGGGGGTGGTGAGGTGGAAGAGCTAGAGTTGGAATTGACAGGACTATCAAGAGAATTAGACTGATGGTCACCTAATGGTGAAGGAGAACTGGCAGCAGAAAGAACCATGTTACTCCCAGAATTAGAGGATGAGTTGGTGGTTCTTCCACCGCCTCCACCGCCTCTACCACCTCTGTTAGACCTTCCTCCACCTCTAGATCGACCACCACGACCCCTACTGTTACTGAAATTGGTCGATTTACCAGAACTTTGGGCCATTTTGACAGAGAGTGAACTTGAAGCTAAATTGACAGATCCAGTACCTGAATTTCCATTGAAACGATTCAGCAATCGTTCATGTGTAATTAGCTGTGACTGCACATCTTGCCAATTGAGTGAGCCAATTCTTGCTGTCAGATTAACAATAACGGCCTCATATTCACGACCAAGACCTCCAAGTGTGGCAAGAATGAGCTCAGACCGATTGATTGGATACCCAGCAGCAGCTAGGTTATCGGAGTGTGACTTCATTAAGGCGAGGTAATCAACCATTGATTGCGAACCTTTTTCAGATCTGGCAAGAGCAGATTGAAACTCCAACATCTGAGCTTCAGATTATGAGTTAAACAGAGATTCAAGCGTGGTCCAAACTTCATGGGAAGTAGCACATCCAACCACCTCAAGAAGAGCCTGCTCAGTCATGGAGTTGAGAAGCCAACCCATAAGTAAAGAGTCCGTTTGCTGCCACAAATCAAAAACAGGATTGTTCAACCCAGCAGCTGTATATCTAGGGGGAGGAGGAGCAGATCCAAGCAGATAACCTTCAAGTCTGTGTCCTCTGACAACCGGAAGAATTGTGGATTTCCACAAAAGGTAATTGTCCCGATTAAGCTTCACATTACAAGTCTGAGAAAGATGGCCAGTGAAAGGAGTTCCCGTCATAGCAGGTGAAGGAGATCGAGAGAGAGACGGTACAGGAGGAATGGATGAAGTCCCAAACACCGGAAAACTGGGTATAGTCGGAAAAGTGAGAGGAACGCCGGTATAAGCGGCTGAAAAAGGAAAGCCCGACTCAGGATTCGAAAATGGCACTGAAATTGGAAAAGTGGTGGAGATTGGGATTGTTCCTGGGCTGAGAGATACATTTGCAAGGGTTGCGGAACGGTGGGGGGCGGAACGGTGGTGGACGGAGTCGCCGATGACGATGCTCCGGTGGTGGCGCTAGCCATCTAGCTCCGATACCAACAGAGAATCCAAGATAGATTGGAATAATGATATCATAGATTGTGTGTACAAGCACACTAATATTTGTACATTGGTAGCAAACAAAATAACAACATATATGCTAGATCTAGACAAGTGTCCACAATCCTAGGCATACATGTGTAGTACAAAACTAACATAATAATATATCAAAGGTAAGTAATTATATTCTAACAAATGTCAATAACATAATCACGTCAGTGTTGTCTCAAATAAAATTTTCATAATCAATCAAGAAAATAAGTAATACACACGAACTACGTACTTTACATATTCCACAAAAATTCTATTTCAGGTGAAATGCCCACAAAACTCTATAACGAATAAATTGAACACAGATCATGTATTTTGTAATGTAGGTATCTAGTGCATAATTTTAGAGATAATATATTCCAAAAATCATAATAGAGGTTTTGTTGCCGATTTTTTAAGCGTGGATTTGAATTAATTGAATATCTATTTTAGATATTAACCTCATTTTAGAGGCAATATTGCAAGATCCAGATGATAAGAAATCGGGCCGAGAGCTTAATAGTAGAGCATGGAAACCCGAATGATAAACGGATCTTCAGACTGGGGTTCTATCGCCTACACATATTTTACTATCCGCATTCTTTTTTGATTATTCTTTACTTCCGGAACCACAAGGGTATTTTTCTTCCGGCACAACACTATGAACCTGATGCCACCGACGTTCCTTTTAAAAAATAACGTCAGTGGATTTGACGCTACTACTCACTAGTGGCATTTTTATAACTATAATATCAATGTCATTGATTTTAATTGGTTTTGAAAAGTAATGTCAGTGCCACAAACTTTAGTTTTCAAACGTAATGTCTGTGTCACTGATGTTATTTTCAAGAAAAATAATTAGGATGTCCGAAGTAATTTTTTCAATGCTTGAAGTAAAAAGATTTTCATAGTAAAAATTGTGATGTCAATAGAAGTGACTAAAAAAATTGGTTTAGATACACCAATCCATGTGGCAACTTTTGGTGTTTGTAAATTAGCCCAAATTAAGATGCTGGGCCGACGCATGCACCCAGCAATAATTCCTGCCCAATAATGCTAACGTCATGGCGAATGGGAAGTTTCGCCATATGAAAGGGTAAATCTGTAATAAGCGCATTTCTTATGTTCAAAACGAATAACGTACACTATTTTACGGAAAATGAAAAATATTTCATATACCAATTACAAGTGCTTGATGAAGCCTTACGTAAGGGGAAAGAATCATCTAATACAATAAAAAGAATTTTTTTTACTCAAAATAAAAAATAAAAAAAATAGGAAGGTGTGTGGGGGCGGGCTGTGTTAAGAGTAGTGCGGTGGTGGGTGGCTGGTGGCGGCGAAGTTGATTGTAATGGGCAAGTTGTGGCGGTGGTGGATATAGTAGCAGAGGTGACAGTGGAGTAGGTTTTGGTAAAGAATGAGGTGATGGTAGGATAGTCGTGGCCCGTGGGGTGGATGGTAAGCAGGATGAGGTGGTATGAGTTGTAACGAGAAATGGTGTGTTGGTGGCTTTGGTAGAGGTGATGATAAATGGTTGTGAGGTGGATAGTTATTGATTTTTTATCATCGAGGTATTCATCAGTTCCATACATATTTATGGAATCAAAATGCTCCGATGTCGATTGAATGGAATAATATTTCATTGATCACTTGCTTGTATCATCGAAATCCATCAATACGATAAAATGAAACTAAAAAAAATCATTGTATTCTAATTCATCAATCTTAACGTACCATACCCTTAAAAAAAATCTTAATGTACCACTAATAACGATAGAGCTTTTCTTGTTTTTTACTACTACCTCCGTCCCAAAATATAAGTCCATTTAGTTTTTTTGTTTTGTCCCGAAATGTAAGTCCATTTAGAAAACCAATAAAACATTTATTACATTTTTCTCATTCTACCCCTCATTTATTATATACCCAACCATTTTTTACTATTTTGCATTAATACCAATTAAAGATCATTTTAGTCTTTTTAATCAAAATTAATGACACATAACAAATTTAACTAACTTTCTTAATAAGTATGAAAAAGTTCAAATAGATTTACATTTTGGGACGGAGGTAGTATATTTTAATGCTCAATGTCCAAGCCCAAGGGCGACTCCCCCTCCCCCTTTTTACCCAAGAAAAAAAAAACATCGTTTAAGTTATTTCGAAAATGAATTAAAATAACCAATCCACATTGATAAAAAGGAAGAAGTTAATTAATGAAATTCGTGACGGTTTTTTTTCCCATGAATGGACGAAAATTTTATTAATACCGAACATAGACATAGGATACTCTATTTTTTAATATAAAATATAGATTTTATAAAATTTTCTTTACGACTACCGTATTCATTTAAATTCGGTAAATTTTCTTTTATATCTACCGTATTATGTAAAAATAGAGAATCATATGCATTTAATCTTGTATAGAGATTCTTTAAATTAGAAAATTGTTTATTTAAAATTGTAATATAGAGAATTCGTTAAGAATATCTGATGCGAGTGCTCTAAGCAATGTGGATCCGCCTTTAGATACACAAAGCATGTGTCAACAAATGTGTCGCAAAATATAATGTTTAATGTGACATCTTGTTGTGAGAGTAGCATTTCTTTTAAGTAGAGATTGCTAGCTATGTAATATCTCACACTAAAAAGTTGGGAAAAACATTATCAATACATAAGGTAAACATAATGAACTTAATAATTTGAGTTAACAATTTTATGTCGAACGAGAACGATATGCTTAAATAGTTAATTAATTCATTATCCCTCAAGTAGCACCCCTAGACTAAAGGCATGAGACGTTACAAGTGATATCAGATTCGACTGCCTAATGGAAAGGGTCACGCCGCGAGAGACTAAGTCTTACACCGTGAGAGACGGTGTGTGCCACCTCTAAAATATTCCGATTGGGTTCCGACGGCGACGCCTGTTATTTAAAAGGTGAATAATTTCCCAGAACGAAAAGTTGGAAGGAACACTATCAATACGTGTTAAAACATAATGAAATTTATAACTCGTACATGTTAATCATTTTTAGTCAAACAAATACAATTTATATAAGTAATTATTTGATCAATTATGACACAAGTTTTGAGAAAATTCTTCTATAATCAGGGCCGGCCCAAGCTATAAGCCGCGGAAGCGGCGGCTTAAGGCCCAATAATTTCGGGGGTCCGAATTTACATGTTCCGTAATTTAAAAAAAAAATCGTATAGATCTAATCCAATCTAACGTAATAGAATGTGTTAATAAAGGCCAAAAAAAATTTTAATTGACAAAAAAAAATTTTTAGATCGGTTGATAAAGGCCCAAAAAAATTATAATGTCTAAATTATTGAAAAAAAATAATAAAACAAATTCAATCCCCAATGTGCAATCGGACCAATCCTTTTCTAACTTCTAATCCTAATTCCTAAATATGATTCAGCTTTTTCCCTTGCCTCCCTGCTCGCCCCTCTCGCTGCTTTCCTTCTCTTTTTTTTTTTTTTTTTTTTTTTTTTTTTTTTGCAGACTTTTCTTCTCTTCTTATTTCATCTTTCAATCCTCTCCACAAATAAATAATACACCATCTTTAATCTATTCCTTCAAATTCTAATCTCAATCTTCAAGTATGAATTTTGTTTTTGTTTCTAAATATTCTAGAAAACAAATGTTGAATTTTCCTGCTTTGTAGTATATTTTAAGGCTATCAATGAATTGAATTTTGTATCTAATTATGTTAAAAGCGCGGTATTGAAGTAATATTTTGTAATTATATTTTTTAAAACGAAAACTACTTCGAATTAAAAGGCCTAATTCGGCGACGTAGCCGAAGGCCTAAAATTTTCCAGAGCTGGCCCTGTCTATAATGACTCAATTCATGGAGTGACGCAACGTAGCATGAACCTAACTACAAACTGGTGTATTTAATTATTTACATGTCACTCCTCAAATGGAGTCATGACAATGGAAATGGAAGAACTACCCCACTTCTTCTGGGGTGTTACAAGCAAGTTGACCATTAAAAAGGAAATGTTTGTTGTAGTAATTACTTGAATAATTAATTGGGCACCAAGCATCTATGGACTTGTCTCATTATCTGTAGTATATTAATGTGTGGTGCAAAAGTTGCCCATTTATGTCATTTACAAACTTTGAATCAAAATATACATCTATATATGGAGTATTTTGTAGGACTTTAATTGCCTTATGCAGTAAAGATATAGCTAATTTTGCAACTAAAAAAACCCTCTTCATGTCATGCTTGACTGTAGAAATCAATAGGGAGTCCCCTTCTAGCTAGGGTGGCTGGTTGATTTTGGCTAATTATGGGTGCTTAAGTCAGACCTAGCTTAGAGTGTGGACAAAGGGAAGTTCTTGTGTGGTGTCTCCACACGGTGTGGAGACACGTGTGGAGACTTACACACCACACAGTTTCATTCTATTTTTAAACTGTGTGATTCTGATCGTTTCACCCGTCACTTCATCTCAAAATCCCTCTCAATATATAATTTAGGTAGTACAGTTCTTTGTCAATTGTCATAATAAAAAAAATATGTTGATATCTTTTCAATTTTTTATTTTTATTTTTATTTTACGGAACGAAAATGAGTGAATTGCATTTCAATGGAAAAAAATAATTCTTAGATTCATTCGGATTCACGCACAAGAAAATGATAAAATGATAAGAAAACCATTTTATAGTACTATTCTATCAATCAAAGCATTCAGAGCAGAGTCCCCACAAGATGTCATATCTCCAAAATGAGGATAAAATATCATAAAATATAATAATAACATCTAAAAAATTTCTACAACAGTGTCTATATCCACATTTATTTTTAGGGATATGAACGATGCATCCCTATATTTGAGGATGCACTATTCACGTCCCTAAAAATAATTAATTATGAAAAATTATAAGAATAAGGTTAGGGATGATGTCGGAATGAAATAATAAATATTTAAATGTATGAATATAGTTGTGAAGTAGAATATATATTATTTAATAGTATTTGAAATGTTATAGGGATAACGATGTGGATGCTACTGTGAAGTGTTTTGAATTGAGATGATGTAAAATAGAGATATGTATTATTTTATATTATTTTAGGAATAAAAAATGGTTTTTTTTTTGGTTGCTTAAAGCCTCCGGTATTCGGAACCCACTGGTCCGACTAATCTGGAGTTCGACCCAGGTCGTGCCTGCAGAGTCTGACTCTTACTCAGGGATAAGGCTTGGCCAAGAGCTTTTTCAACATGACGCTCCAGAGGAGAATCAAACCAGTGACCTCCCTAGGCATTCTCAAATCACTTACCACTTGAGGCAAACTACTTGATTAAATATAGTCCTTTTGATGTGAATGCCCAAACGCAACAACCAGAGCCATTTATAGTTTTAATGGGCTCGGGACAAAATTTAAAGAAGGGTCTATTTTTTATTTAAAAAATAATTTCTATAAATAAGCAACATAAGTCAAATCACGTTCAAAAAAATACTAATGTGTTTAACAACATATAACAAATGTAAAGAACAATAATATTATTGAATAACTAGAGGGAAAATAACTATATCTGAAACAAAAACATCACTTTTCTCAACAAAAAAAAGAAACAAAAACATCACAAACAACATTTGTTAAGGTGCACACAGATTAAAAAGCAATTCATGTATTGTATTTTAAGTAGTGATGGATATATATATACCCCAATCTAATAATAAATGCTCTTTTATAATATGAAATAAATATATAAACATTAAATGTTATGATAGGGATATGATTGGAAAAAATACATTAAATGATATATTAGTTTTCTAAATTGACATTTTTTATGGGACAATTGATTTTAAAAAATGGCTTTTTATGGAACGGAGGTAGTACAAAATAGCAGAATCGTAACCAACAACATCAAAAGACAGCGAAACACAGATCGACAACATAACTACACTAACAAAAAAAAATTGATCATGAAAGAAATTCTCTATTTGCATGTCTAGATGCAAAATCATCAATTATAGTATCAAGTATATTATCCAACATATCATTCAGTTCGTGGGCCATGAGCGGTCAGTTAAGGCAGATTTTTCATTAGTATCATTATTTTACAAAGTTTAAAGGCAAATTCATATATCATTACAATAAATAAATAAAATCAAAATATTTCAAGTTCAAAAATCGAACTGGAATCGATAGAAGCATATATTCATTGCTTATCTACTAGATTAACTTATACTGTTGTTAAAGTTGTAAGCATGCGCATGCCCCTGGGCCCTGGGCGGTCGCCCATCTCGTCCGCCCCAGAGCCGGCCATGCAAACAAGACAAAACATCATATTTCCACTTGCAATTGGGAAATGAATTAAAATAACCATTCCATAGTGGAAAAAGAAGAAGCTAACTATAACCTCCTATGATTTTTTTTAAAATGACAGATAATTTCTTACACAGAATTTCACTATGTCTCTGTACCAAAAAAATAAAAAATAAAAAATAAAAAATCACAATGGTCAAAGATGGCATTAAAAAGTTCATAACTGCATAACCAAATTGTAATTAAGTCCCCCTTCCTAGTTTATTAGGTTGAGAACTCCAATTGCATTTTACAACATCACATGCCTTTGTCCTCTTATACCATTTTCTTGATCTCAAGTAATTTTAAAGGCAAATCATGTTACTGTCGATGACACAAAAATCGTATCAAAACGTAGCAGGCATCGCGAGCTATCCCAAAGTATTAGCTAAAATATACTAAAGCATCACAACGACATTTGGTACGTCCTCACGATGATTTGTAACACTCGTTTTTTTATTTTTTATTTCACTAACTAGTTGACCGTTACAGATGAAATATGGTAATTAACAGAGTGATGCATTCAATATCAAACTGGTTGTTATCTTTTACAAGGGGTGTGGCAGCAGCCATATGCAGCAGCAGCTGGATGCAGTGGAAACCAACAAAAATGGTGAAGCCAATAGTGGTGTTATTTGTTTGCCTATTGTCAATTTATGCATTCTTCTGCATATTCAAAGGCACTGCTTATCATGATCCCTTCACCACTTTTCTTCATCCTCATCCTCAATCTCCACAAGAAGGTAACCACTAGAATTGTCTTTCATTAATTTTGTTTGAGTGATAGCTACTACCACCACAGTAGCTAGTCAGGCACAACGAATGATACAATTTATGTTTGATTATTATGGATTTACACCACTATGCATGTAATGTAATGTTACTGACTGCATAAAATCAGGTTATGCCACTCGTGCTCGTGTGGCTGAATGGTTGTGTCAGTAACAATATTACCCTCATATATATCATGATGAAAGATGTAAAAATAGATCATCCCTGATTGTGACAGAAAGCATTACCCATTTTCTCGGAAAGAAGGGAGATACATATTAATTTCTTCTTTGAATTTTGCAATTGAGTAACTAATGATCGAATTGAACTATTTATGCCGTTAATTAACTTATTAATTAAACGACTATTTAAATGTTTATATGACAGAAAAAGATCACAAATTTACCCAGGAACTAATAAATGACGATGATGATAATAAGCAACTGGGAGGCCTTCTTCCGGCGCCGCCAGCGACCGGAGGGTTAATCAATGATGAAAACTCATGTCTGAGTAGATATCAATCAAAATTATACCGCCGGAAAAACTCACCACCAACTTGGCGACGGCAGCAGCCGTCTACTTATCTTATATCAAAACTAAGAAAGTACGAAAAACTTCACAAACGTTGTGGACCAAACACTCTTCCCTACAATTTAACCTTACAAGATTTAACAGCCTTCTTCATGAGCACTGGAACTGATCATAATTACGAAGAAAAGTGGTATAATTCAGCAGGTGGTTGTAACTATGTTATATGGAGTCCCATTGAAGGTTTAGGTAATAGAATGCTTACATTAGCCACTACTTTCCTTTATGCTCTTCTCACGAATCGAGTCCTATTAATCGGCGATCCAGGTAACCTGCCCGATCTTTTCTGTGAGCCTTTTCCACAAGTCTCTTGGTTACTTCCTTCGGATTTTCCCATCCGTCAATTCGCTAGCTTCAACTTTTTCTCTCCTTA
Source organism: Gentiana dahurica var. dahurica (assembly GCA_024500145.1). Taxonomy (NCBI): domain Eukaryota; kingdom Viridiplantae; phylum Streptophyta; class Magnoliopsida; order Gentianales; family Gentianaceae; genus Gentiana; species Gentiana dahurica. The sequence continues at coordinate 10,504,936 of CM044901.1, forward strand.
TAGGTATGGGAATATCACAGCAGCGTTGCCCCCACAGGTGGCAGCGCTGCCTACTTCCATGGTGTATATTCATCTAGTACATGACTATGATGACAATGACAAACTTTTCTTCTGTGACGAACATCAAACGCTTCTCAAACACGTGCCGTGGCTCGTTCTCAAAAGCGATCTCTACTTCGTGCCATCCCTTTTCTCTGTCCCGTCTTTTCAACACGAGCTAACCCGCCTTTTCCCTGAAAAAGAAACCGTTTTTCACCATCTGGGCCGTTATCTTTTCCATCCAACTAACTCCGTCTGGGGGCTTATTACAAGGTACTATGAAACATACTTAGCCAAAGCTGATCAAATGTTAGGAATACAAGTAAGAGTCTTTGAACATGATGATGATCCTTTCAATCCTATTGTCCTACAACAGATTCTGGAATGCACAATTACCAAAGAGAAACTACTTCCTGATGTAATCTTAACCGAGACGTACCCGAAACCATTCGTTAATCTCATCATGGATAATTACAGCATAGGAACCACAAGAAAACAACTTCAAAGAAGAAGTACTCATCATCACCATCATGTAGCTGTGATGCTGACATCATTGAAACCGGGCTATTACGAAGAATTAAAAGATATATTTTGGTACCATGAAACAGTTACAGGAGAAATGATCGCAGTTTTTCAACCGAGCCACGAAGAATATCAACATAGTGGGGACGAAATGCACGATAGGATGGCATTGGCGGAAATGTATCTGTTGAGCATGTCTGATAAGCTGGTGACGAGTGCACAGTCGACGTTCGGGTACGTAGCTCAGAGTCTTGGAGGTTTAAGGCCATGGATACTTAAAAAGGTTATGGAGCAGGGAAAAATAGGGCCTAATAATAATCCGCCTTGCCAACGTGCATTGTCAATGGAGCCTTGCTTCCATTATGCTCCGGCGAATTATTATTGCCGGATATATAATCGGAGTAGTGGGGTTCCGGCGGACTTGATTGTACCGTATGTTCGCCGTTGTGAAGATGTGGTTGATGGACTCAAAGTGTTTGATAATTAAGCCAGCCCGCCATTGTTGTCTGTCTTTGCATTTAGGGGTAAAATTTTAAAATTTCAGCTATGATAAAATTGAATGTACCGAGGTTTTTTTTTCTTACAAAGCAAAGCCTTTATTCGTACATACATTTGTGATAGATTCGTTTTATTAAATAATTATGTTCAAAATTTGTTGAATTTGTCATGTTTGATTTGCGTAAAAGTGTATATATGTTTATGATCTCTATGATTTTTTATATAAAAGATATTGAATTTGATGAAATCAAACTGAAATCAATTCAAACCAAATCATTGGTTTGTATATTGTTTTGGTTTGAATCGGGCGTATAATAATATTCTCCGATCAAACCGGTCATCAAATATTAAAACCATGTCATAATCACTCCGACCAGATCAATTTGAACTTGTGTATACCTACGTCTAATGTAGTTTTGTATTGGAAATATAGAGGTTTTTGTTATTGATTTCTTGAGTTAGGATTATTTCAAATTATAGCTAGTTTTAAGTGATTTCTTAAATAAAAATGATTTAACCACAAACGCTACGGGGGCCTAAAATTTCCTATAATTAACTAAAATCTTTCGGGTGCTTATCAAATCGTATTGATCATTCATATAAGTGTACATCAACTAAAAGAAGTTTTGCAAACTTAAAATTAATGAAAACTACTTGAGATCGTCCACGACATAAAAAAACGCAATGTTTAGGCTCTTTTTTCATGTTGATATGTAAGACAATATATATTTTGAAATTATTATCGATGATTTTTCATCTACAAATGCACCAAGATTTTTTTTTTCATTATCAATTTGTTTTCTTGTTTGTTGCTAATTGGTGTTTCGCAATCTGTTAAAATTGCTGATTATCAGTACGTTATTTTTAGTTTTTACTGGTGTTAATTGTTTATGTTATTTGTATGTTTATGCTATTGTTACAATAATTTTATTGTTTTCGAAATTTATAACATGTCAAATACTATTATGATAATTTAGCGTTAGTGTTTTCATAATCATGGCTTGAGAGATGTTACTTATGAACGCATTTAACTTTGTTAAATAAAGGTCCTTCATCTAATTTTGCCCTGGGTCTATTGATGGTAAGCCTAAGGGGCGGACCCATATGGGCGAAAGGGTCCATGGACTCATTCAAATTTCCGTGTGAATTTACTAATATACCATTTTATTAATATTAAAAATGTGTATGTATATTATTTCAGAATTTTTTTAATTTAATTGTTCAATTGGTGGGATGCATTATTAATGACCAGAAGGTCACTGATTCAAAACCCGGCTCATAATTCTTGGATCCGCCTTTGATAAGCCTAATTTTTTTATTTTTGGATTTGATTCCCGCTGAAAATAATTCATGGACCCGCCAATTGTTTAAATGTTTTTTGGATTTGGCCCACACTGAAAATAATTCCTGGATCCGCCACTGATAAGCCTAATTTTTGGATTTGACCCTCACTGAAAATAATTCCTGGATCTGCACTGGTTTGGATTTTTTTTGGATTCGGCCCCACTGAAATAGTTCCTGGATTCGCCGGTGGTTTGGATTTTTTTTGGATCTGGCCCCCCACTGAAAATATTTTAAACTTCCCAATGGAAATAATTACTGGATCCGTCACTGGTAAGCCTAACTTTTTTTAAATGGATTTGGCCTCCATTGAAAATAATTCATGGATCCGCCACTGGTTAGAATATTTTTTTAGATTTGGCCTACGGATTTGGCTTCCCACTGAAAATAATTCCTGGATACGTCACTGATTTTTATTTTATTTTTTTGGATTTGGCCCCCACTGAAATTAATTTTTGGATCCGCTACTGGTTTGGATTTGGCACTCACTGAAAATAATTCATGAATCTACCACTGGTTTGGATTCTTTTTTATTTGGCCCCCTACGGAAAATAATTTTTGGATCCGCCACAGGTAAACCTACCATGGCCTCTAGAAGTGTAGACACTTGGGGTTCCTGATACACAAGAGTAATGATATGGGTACAACAAATGAGACAAATGTTATCTTGATCGTTGATAATGATGAGTCTAAAATGACCAGTCTAAAAAGGTCAAATTTTGACTTTTGCTCTGCCTTTCAAAAAGTCGATTCATTGTGTTGTAACCCTCCGTTTCGAAATAACTGAGGCAGTTGCCAATTGCACACAGATTAAGGAAGCAATTTATTACATTGACTTTGATATGATATAGACTAAAATACCCTTATCAAACCTTTGGAATTTGTTGTTTTCTTCTTTCAAAAAAAACCTTTGGAATCACTTAGTAAATAGGAAAGAGTAATGATAGAGCCACAACGGATTTAAACAACGGATTGACACAACAATCATCTACACCCTTCATTGTTGTGGGACTTATATTGATTGATCTAGGTCCCACAACAATGAAGGGTGTGGATGATTGTTGTGTCAATCCGTTGTGTAAATCCGTTGTGGCTCTATCATTACTCAATAGGAAATGTGTTAATAATTCGCATTTAATGCGGTGGAAGAAAAATTCAAAAAAAGTAAAATGAGAATAATACATTAAATATTCTATTGAAATATGTATTGCTTCAATTATTTTGGAACGAATCTTTTTGACAAATACTTCAGTTATTTCAGAACGAAGGAAGTATATAGTATGTGTGGCGCACCGTTATAACCGGACGTTGCGATGGAAATGAAGAATTTTTTTGAATCAAATCGTGTTTATAAATTAACTCAACTAATCAACTTAATCTCCGGGATAAAGCCTTTTTGGCGAAGACACTTCACTGTTAAGCTCAAAAGTTAGATTACAGTTCCATTTTTATTTTATTATTGTTTGTTCATTTTTTTTTTTGTTGTTGTTGTAAACAAATGACATACTTGAGCATTTAGATAAGATAGGAAAGTTCATGTTTCATTTTACCTAAACTCGCAAGTTTTGTCTCTCCCTTTCTTCCCATAATCGGCGTTTCTTTTTGGCACTTTGCATTCGGGTGCGGTTCAGGAATTTAATGATACGGGTCAGAAATTATCATATTTTACAATTACTAAGTTTAATTTTATATATTATATTCAATACGGATCAATAGAGATAAATATATAAAAATAAGGGATCGGTGTACCTAAAAAAAGAATTCCACTATGATATTTTTTTTAGCGGGAGGGTGACCCATTTCTTTTAGTATATAGCCGCCCCTGCTTTGCGTCCAAAGCCATTAATCAATACTAATAAATAAATGATGATAAGAGAAAAATCGTTGTGTTACAAGGAATGATATAACGGTCGTCTACACCTTGAATAAAGTGACGATAAAGTGACGATGATAAAGTGACGATGATAAATTGTGTCACCTTGAATAATTCGGGCCCTAACTGAATCTAGTGATGAACACACACAAAAACCATAATTAATGCCTGAAGAGTGAGATAGTGGATTTTAGTATTTGCGGCTGAGTCTAAGACTGTATCTTAGATTGCCTACGTATCCTGTTAGGTTCCAGGAATCAAGCCTTACGTAGTTCCTGGAATGAGGTATTTATAATGACAACACATGCCCTAACCCTAATGTTAAGTCGGCTTATGTTATTGTCATCTTTACCCTTTAATGGCCTTAATCCTTGCCCAAGCTATCGCTGTTACTGGGCCTGGATAGCTGGTGCGGACTCTGTCCTCCATGTCGATATTGCCGACCTGCGGTACTCGACTCTGGGACTTATTATCCTACACTGCTTAATGGTCGATCGTCGTAGCCCCGAGTCTGGGCATCGGCACGAGTATCTTGGAGTTAATTCATACTGCGATGACCAACCGATAGACGACACGTGGAGGGAGTAAAACCCTGTATCATCATAAACCTATAATGGTCGACGATACACGTAATCGTTGTGTGATCAGGGGCGGACGCAGGATCTCGGGCATATAAGGGGGCAATAAAATTTTTAAAGGCAAATAAAAATTTAAGGGAGAGCAAACGATATGATTTGTATATATATTAGTGTAATTTTTTCAGATAAAGGAGAGCAGTTGCCCCCTTGATTGTATGTAGCTCCGTCACTGTGTGACTTCTTATGACAAGTTATACCCGTACCATTACTCATTAATAAATTGCATAAGATAGCTTTCTACTGTCTACAGCCTTCAGGGTCATATATTAGTATCTTATTTATGTTTATTTTAATAATGATGATAGATATTCCATGAAACGTGTGATATTATAAATCCACAAGTAACGTGAGTAGTTGAAATGTTTGTAGACATTTATTGCGTTAATTGGCAGAAACACAGCCCCTTCCATTTTTGTATTTCCAACGGCAAAAAGACCCCGACATACTGTTCAAATGGCCATCCGCCAAACCGACCACCAAAAAGAAAAAAAAAATGTCACTCGTAACATACTACATCCGTTCTAAAATATAAGTCATCCTAAAAATTTTCACACAGATTAAAAAAATAATTGAATATCATCGTATTGAAAATTAAAAGTCTAAAATACCCTTTGACTATCATTAATACAATAATTGTTAAATAATAAAAAGTTATTGGATTAATAATAAATTAATGATAAGATAGCAAAATGAACAATAAATATAGCATTGGTAGTTTAGAATGACATATATTATGAGATAAATCAAAAAATGTAGAATGATATATATTTTGGGACGGAGGAAGTACATAAATGAATGATAGTCATAGTAAGTAGTATATATATATATAAGTTTTTTTTTTTGTTTTTTTGACGGAGATGTATTTTTGGCTTGAATTTTCTTGATTACGTTTGTCACTCATAGGTTTTAAGTTTTAAGAAGAGTTAGTTGTGTCTCATGTTTTCGGTGAGGGTGCTCTAAGACGTTGACACCTCACAAATTAATCTAGTGTTAAGTACTTTTTTCTTTTTTTGTTTTTATACTCTATTCCTTTAGACTGTTGGGATAATGAATACTCATTTCATTCCAATTTCTATGATATATATAATTGTTAAAATCACACATATAGTTAATGCAATGTATTTAAGAGTGAAATGACTATTTTTTTTTTGATATAATTAACGTGACATTCTTTATTATTCTATCCGTTTCGAAATAACTGAGGCAGTTGATAGCAAAATAACTAACCGCTAACTTTGACCGACAGAGTATCGGGTCAACGGTAGTATAGTGGTTTCAAGATCGAATCCACATGGAGTAATATCTAAGTACCAAAGCCGACGTTGAACTTAGTTTAGGTCAAAATAATGGTGGGAATGTATTATACTAATGCAAAAGTAAAGATTAAACTAATGGTTTTACTTATATGATTAAAAAGCATAGCCGAACTACGATACTTTTACCCCACAGGAAAGACTTGACAAGGAGCGTGTCTTAACCAACCTACCTATCCAATTCAGTTTATATGACATCCACGGGTGCCAACTCCTAATTCTGGTGTTAAGGTCTGAACAACTCTCTCTTAACACCCTAAGCCAGGCTAATTAACCCTCCCTTTAGAAAGCCAACTAACCTAACATGGTTCACCAAAATCTAGGCCGCTCGGAAAACCGATGAAAACCTCACATAGGGCACAGTCCTAACAACTAGCTAGGTTGTCAATCTAGCAGCTAGGCTGTGTCTACGCAATGATCCTAAAAACCCCTTATCCCACATCTCACCGCAAAATACATCATAAGTTCGATGTGTGTATGACAGTGAACTAGGTTGTCAATCTAATTCAAAGCTATAATCTTTATAAGAACAAGTTTTAGAACGTGGATTATTCATACAAACGTTTCATTAAGCGCTACACTACTCCCGTCTAATCCCCCTTAGTGCGTTTCACCCGCTTTCACATAATTCGACTACACAACGGATTAGCTACTCATGGTAATAATAAAAGTGCAGAAATTTATGAAGAAATTAATAATAAACATGATAAAGAGATTGAATAAAATTTACCAAAAGAAATCGTAGCAATCCACCACGCGAATCGTCACTTCGTTGCGTTCCAATTGCAAAATAAAATAAATAAAAGGGCTGATGTTCTTGCAGAAATTGAAAGAGAAAAACAATAGATCTAAACTTAAGAAAAGAGATAAAAACTGTGACGATACCGGGTTACGCACCTCGATACACAGTCATCGAGTAGGTCCTACAGTATGTACACGTGTTAAGGAAATGCATGCCAGTTAAGGCCAGCAGGTCGAACTATCGACATGGAAGCCATGGCAAGCGTATCGACCCTCGAGACCAACGCAAGGCCAGAGATCCGAGGGTATGATGATCGACTTGCGAGCAGTGCGGGGCGATAGTTCCAGATTCGATCACCCTAAGTCGGGCAGATCTCTAAGTCGGGAACAGAGTCCACACCAGCTACGTTAGCCCATTTATCCACAGGATAACTTGGGCGAGGGGTAAGGCCCAATTAAGGGTAAATAAGACAATAGCTCATAACCGACTCATATTAGGGTTAGGTCATGCATTGTCTATATAACTACAACGATCCAGGAACTACGTACGGCTTGATTCCTGGACACATAACAGGATACGTAGGCAATCTGAGAATACCACTTAGATTCAGTCAAAAACACACCCACGCCCCTCTTTGTTCTTGAGCGAGGGTTCTTGGTTATTCATCATTAATAGAAGAATAACCCGGATCTGAGATAGGTGACTAATTTGTCATCGTCATTGGCGCTAGAAGGAGGGCCCTTCAATTGTTGAATACGCCGAGAACATGCCGCCCAAGGATAAACCACCCGGAAGGACCACTTCCAAAAACACAGATCCGCCAAATCTGCGGTTAGAAGAGGAAGTAGGCATGGATACGCAGGGTGAAAAAGAGCCGAATCTGGAACCGATCCAGGAAAACCCTTTGAAGCAGACGCAAGGTCTGGCCCCAGAACAGCAATTGTTGGTGGATCAACTGGCAGGTCGGGACATTAACGCCCTGCAAAAGATCATGGAAGAGGTTCTCAGCAGACAGAATCCGCAACAACAACAGGCTGGAGGAGGTTTAAATATCAATATGCCTAAACCTAACCCGGCCCAGTTTCAAGAGGTCAGCGCGTCCTCCAGCTCTGTTGAAAAACGGAGAAAGGAAATTCATCAGAAGCATCAAAGGGATGCAGAGGATAGCGCCAGACGCGAGTTGGACGTGATTCTGGGGAAAAGCAAGGTTTCATTGTTCTTAGAGTCTCCTTTTACTAAGGAGATTGAAGATTTTCCTAAACCCAAGGGGTTTAAGATTCCAAAGATAGAACCTTATGATGGCACCACCGACCCGGAGGACCATTTACACAGGTATCTATCGCAGATGAGGTTGGACGGGGCACCAGACGAGATGCGGTGCCGGGCATTCGAGACTCTGCTCGTAGGTCGGGCTAGAGAATGGTTTACGAAGCTGAGGCCCGGGTCAATCTCCAGTTTTTCCGTGTTGGCCAGAAAGTTCAGAGACGCCTTTATCGTCAACAAAAAGTTCCAGTTAAGTAAAACGCACCTCATGAACATGAGACAGCTTAGAGATGAAACGGTGTTAGAGTACTTAAGACGGTTCAATATCGAAGCGATGCAAGTAAAGGACCCTCAAGACAGACTTTTGATCACCTCGTTTGTAGGGGGTTTGAGGAACACCAAATTATACGAAAAGTTGAGTAGAACTCTCCCGAGAACTATGGACGAGTGTGTGAATGTGGTCCACAGATTCTGTCAAGGCGAAGAGGCAGTGCGTAGACACACCCAAGCCGAATGGATGGACCCAAAGAAAGAGAGTCGAGGGTCGGGAAAGAGCCAACCTCGACAGCATGAAGCCGAGAGAAAAGCTTCTATTTGGGATCGAGTCGATAAACCTTCTGTGTTTAATCGAGTTGAAGCACCTGCCTCGGATCGGTCAGAGAAAAAAGGAGGAAAGAAAGATAAAGACTTTGTCCCTCTCAACCGATCGAGATCGGAGATACTGTCCATCATGGTATCAAAGAACCTAGCAAAAAGGCCCCCACCGATCAAGAAACCTCGAGAGAGGCGAAGGTCAAACAAGTTTTGTGAATTCCATGAGGACATAGGCCATGCGACTGATGACTGCATGGATTTGAAGAGAGACATCGAAGCCTGCATCCAAGAAGGCCAGCTGGATGAGGTCATCGACAGAACTCGTTACACAGAGCCCAGGGGGCATAGAAACAGTAAGAGGAAGAATCCCGACCAAGATGGATGTCGAGGAAGAGATCATCAGAGACGGCGAGATCGGTCTCCAGATGCTGACAGAGATAACCACGGTCGGGACAGATATGAAGACAACCGGCCGAACAATTATGTTAACACCATATTTGGGCCGGGGGAAACGGAAAAAGAACGAGCCAGTCAAGGGACGGAAGCCAGCTCGAGATATGGAAAGCAGCAAAGACTTTCGACGGAGGTCGGGTATGGGCCAAGAGACGACGTTCCAAAGTCGAGGAATCACAGCGAAGGATTAGTATAGAGGCAGTAATAAGCCGCACCAGGGTGTCGAGGGTATGCATCGACAATGGCAGCGCAGTTAACATCCTATATTACTCAGCCTTCCAAGGAATGAAGCTGAAAGATAAAGACTTGATCCCTATAGCCTCCCCACTGTTTGGGTTCACAGGGCAGGCGGTCCACCCGTTGGGATCCATTAAGCTATTAACGACAGTAGGAGATGGGGAAAGAGGGAGAACGTTCGAGTTAAGTTATGTGGTCGTGAAAGCCCCCTCCGCGTACAATGTAATCTTAGGGCGACCTGCCCTCTTCGAGTTACGAGCCATCATTTCGACATACCATAACAGTATGAAGTTCCCAACTCGGAATGGTTCCCACGAGGTCAAAGGGGATATTGAAGTCGCCAGAGTTGCAATTCAATTATTATGAATGGAAATCTGGCGGTGCAGCAAGTCCTTATCGAAGAACCGATCCCAGAGGACGAGGAAGATAGATCTTGGGCCTCAAACGAGGCGGTCGAAAATGTTGATCTATGGGGAGGTGCAGAAGAACAAAATGTCCAAGTCGGGGTTTGGATACCGACTCAGGAAAAACAGTCACTGATCGACTTGTTGACGGAATTCGAGATGTTTTTGCGTGGAAAGCTTCAGATATGCCCGGCCTTCCAACGGATATTGTGATTCACAAGCTCGAAGTTGACCAGGCTAAAAGGCCAGTCAAACAGAAGAAAAGAAATTTCGCATCAGATCGATTGGAAGCTATTGAGTCGGAAGTCGGTAAGCTGTTAGCGGCCAATATAGTAAAAGAGGTGCTATATCCTGACTGGCTGGCCAATCCAGTGTTAGTGAAAAAACCAGATGGCGGTTGGCGCATGTGTGTGGACTTCACCGATTTGAATAAGGCCTGTCCCAAGGATTCTTACCCATTACCCAAAATCGACAGGCTAGTGGACTCGACCATCGGTTTTGAGGTTTTTGCCTTTTTAGATGCGTACAAGGGGTACCACCAAATTTTAATGGATCCTCGAGATGCAGACAAGACGGCGTTCATCACAGAGTTTGGCACCTTCTGTTATGTAACCATGCCTTTCGGACTTAAGAATGCCGGAGCTACATACCGGAGGGCGGTCAACAAAATTTTTGCGAAACAGATCGGCAGAAACATGGAGGTATACGTGGATGATTTGCTCATTAAAAGCCGATCATTGAAGCGGTTCTTAATCGATACACGAGAGGTGTTCGAGGTGCTAAGAAATACGCAAATGAAATTGAATCCTAAGAAGTGCACCTTCGGGGTACGGTCAGGCAAATTTCTGGGATACATGATATCGAGAGACGGGATCCGAGCTAATCCAGACAAGATTGACACGTTAAAGAATATGCCTGCTCCTCGAAATACAAAGGAAGTACAGAGACTCACAGGTCGAATGGCAGCACTAAATAGATTCCTATCTCGATCATCTCAGCGTGCATTGCCCTTTTTTAAGATTCTTCGAAAGGCCAGTCCTTTCCAATGGGATGATGAATGTCAGACAGCCTTCGAAGAATTAAAGACATATCTATCAGAGTTACCTACCCTCACCTCACCTCGAGAGGGGGAAAGATTGTTGGTTTACTTATCGGTATGCGAGGAAGCAGTGAGTGCGGTCTTGGTCTGAGAAGGGGACAAGGGTCAGGTGCCCATATACTTTGTGAGCAAAGCATTACACGGTCCCGAGGTCCGGTACTCACCAGCCGAAAAGCTCGCATTAGCCCTGGTACATGCCTCGAGAAAACTCAGACCCTATTTCCAAGCCCATCCGATCTTGGTAGTCACAGACCAACCACTCAAGCAAATACTTGCGAAACCAGACACATCGGGTCGACTTGCGAAGTGGGTAATTGAAATGGCTCAGTACGATATAGAGTTCACTCCCCGAAACGCGATTAAAGCTCAGGCCTTGGCAGATTTCTTAGCGGAAGGTATTTCAGTACAAATCGACCAGGAAAAACAGGGCCATGAAGTCAAGTGGATTTTACACGTCGATGGGGCGTCGAGTAAAGAAGGAGCCGGAGCAGGTATGTTGCTAGTCAGCCCGAAGGGGGAAGAGTTTCCTTATGCTCTCCGATTCGACTTCAAGGCAACTAACAATGAGGCCGAATATGAAGCAATGATAACCGGACTAAAACTTGCTCTGAAGCTGGGGGTCGAAGATCTGACGGTTTATAGCGACTCTCAACTGGTCGTTAATCATATGAAAGGGGAGTACGAGGCCAAGGAAGAGACAATGAAGAATTATTTAAGAGTTGTTCAAGGCCTTATAGCAAGATTCAATTCGATTCAGATCGAGCAGGTACCTCGAAGTCAGAATAAGAGGGCCGATGCACTCTCAAAGCTCGCCTCGAATTTTGTCTCAAGTAAAAAAGTTCTGGTGGAATTGCTAAGTAACAGAAGTTACGAAGAAAAAGAGGCCCAGCCGATCACTCAGCAGGCCACATGGATGGACTCGATTGTTCTATACCTCAGGGACGAGATCCTACCGAATGACAAAGTACAGTCAAGAAAGATCCGACTTCAGTCGGCAAGGTACGCATTTTTCAATGACATACTTTACCGCAAATCTTTCACAAGTCCGTGGTTGAGATGTGTGTCCGAGTCGGAAGGCAATTATATTCTCGAAGAGATTCATAAAGGAGCCTGTGGAAACCATTGTGGAGCCAGAATGTTAGCTCGGAAAAGCAAGTTAGCTGGATACTACGGCCTTCAATGCAACGAGATGCGAACAGCTTAGTTCGGAGGTGTAACACATGTCAAATTCACGACAACATCTCACACCAACAAGCGCAAGAAATGAACGTTATCTCGTCCGCTTGGCCATTCGATATGTGGGGAGTCGATATTGTAGGCCCTTTACCTCGAGCTCCATGAAATAATCGATTTGTAGTGGTCGCTGTAGATTATTTTACCAAGTGGGTAGAAGCGAGGGCTATACCGGACATCAAAGCAACCACCATCAAAAAGTTTTTGTGGGTCGATATTTTGTGCAGATATGGAATCCCAAAGGTCCCGATCTCGGATAATGGAACACAATTCGAAGACCGAAGAGTTCGAGAGTGGTTGGCGGAATATCGGATCGATCAACACTTTACCTCAGTAGCACACCCGCAAGCAAACGGTCAGGTCGAACAGACCAATCGACAGATCAAACTGGGGCTGAAAAAGAGGCTGGAGGAACAGGTCGAGACTGGGCGGTTCAACTTCCGAGCATCCTGTGGTCATACAGGACAGCTCCGAATTCATCGACAGGCGAAACACCTTTCTCCCTAGCTTACGGGTGCGAGGCGGTTATCCCTGCTGAAGTCGGCGTCCCTTCCCCTCGAGTACTGGCATATAATATCGAAACGAATGAACCCGATGTCCGACAAGAGAAGGACAATCTCGAAGAAAAGAGAGAGATAGCCTCGGCCAGAATGGCAAGGTATAAACAAAAAATCTCTCAGTACTATAACGAAAGAGTCGGATATCGATATTTCAAGGTCGGGGATCTAGTTCTCGGGAAAAATGAAGCCGATCGACAAGAAGCGATGGGTAAACTTGCTCCGAATTGGGAAGGACCATATCAAATTCTAAAGGTTCATCCCAAAGGATCCTACCAATTAGGTCGGGCAGACGGAACAACCGTACCTCGGCAATGGCATGCCAACAACCTTCGGAAGTATTATGTTTAAGTGTTAGATCGACTAGCCCATATTTACTTTGATCTTGTGAAACTTGTAATCAGTCCAAGGGACAATTCAAGAGTTATCATAATAAAACAGTCTACTTTTATGTTTATTGTGTTATAACTTTTATTTAACTATAATATTCTAAGTCCAAAAGGACACGAAGTTATAGTCGAGAATTTAAAAAATTGAGCAATCCGAAGTCGTAACTCGATCCCAAGCCAGAGGCCAAGTTAGCCCAAGAGGCGACAGAGCTAAGGCAAATTCTAGAGTCACATAGTCGGAACTCGAGGACAAGCCATAAGCCAAGTTAGCCCAAGAGGCAACGGAGCTAAGGCAGAGTCTAGATTCGCATGGTCGGGTCAATGTCCAAGTCGAAGCCCAACGACACCTAGGGTCGAATAAGGCAAAGACAAAGGACGGTTCGCAATGTCGGGCCACCGTGTAAGTCGGAAGTCTATACCTACATATGGGGCAATACGACTGAGACAAGCACAATTCGCAATGTCGGGCTAACCTACCCAAATCGATACCTAATAAGCCGATTAAAGTTGAAAGGCCAAGGCAAAAGGTCGATTGGGATTCAAATAAATCCTAAGTGTGTTAAGAACCAAAGGTCCAAAACAACACTTGGGGGGCAGAATACTCAGTAAAATCAAGTAGCGAACAGAGTTCCGGACTCGACAAGCGAAAAGCAAACAACAAGTAAAAAGCCGATAACACTCGGTTAAAGCAAGTAGCGAACAGAGTCATAGACTCGACAAGCGAAAAGCAAACAACAAGTAAAAAGCTAAGGCAAAAGTAAATAACATGAATAAAGGGAAAACAATAAAATTCAAAAACTGGGCCAGGTCGATAAGACCAACCCACAAAGTATGTTAATTACAAAATGTCAATAAAGATCAAAGTTGCAGATAAAATTACAATGGAAAGGTGTAAAGAGCAAGAAAAACTAAGGAGCAGCATCGAGACTAGAACCAGCATTGCCGGAGGTCGAAGTCGACCCCTGAAGATACTTTGCAGAAAGAGAAACACCTTCTTGGAACTCTGCAAAGCATTGGTCGTAAATCGCTTCAAAGTTGGGGTCGTAAAGCCAAGGCTCTTCAAGCTTTTCTACGTCGACCCCAACCTCGGGATATGCCCTCCGAATCTGATCTACAGCCTTGGTGAATCCACCAATGATGGCTTTGTTCATGATTACGGTTAGGTCATCACTCACTGCGTCAGACTTCCGATACTCGGCAACAGCGTCGGCCCTAGATCTCTCAATTTGACCAGGGACTTGGCTCAAGTCGAGTTTTAATGTATCCCGTTCTTGTTCCAGGTCCGCACTTCTTTCCTGCTCTTGCCTTAGGGTCTCTTGGACATCTGTCAGAGTTTTATCTTTCTCCCCGGAAGCCTCTAGAGCCTGGGCCAGATTGGCATTCGCAGCTGCCAGCTCATTCTCGAGCCTTTCCTTCTCAGAGACTGCCTGTGCCCGAAGCGCGTCGAACTGGCCCTCGAGAGCAGCGTACGCGGCGCTTTGGGCGAGCTTTTCAGAGATGAGTTGCCGAACCTCCTTCTTCAGCCCTTCTACTGTTTTGGAAGGCGCATTCAGACGCCGAGCGACCTCCTTACCCATCAGATAATTCCGCCACAAAAGAAACGCAAGTCATAAGTTTTAAAACGGAAATGACAAGCGTAAAAAGGGGATCGAGTGAAGAAAACAAGTAACTTACTGCGCGGCCCGCTTCTCGGAAGGAGCTAAGCAAGACCTTGTCCTCCATGACGATATACTCCTCGGCAGTCATAGCTCTTAATTGCGAGTCGGAGGAGGGAACCTCAGCAGACTTGGCCTTTTTGGCCCTTCTCTGTTGCTCTCTAAGTAGATCTGCGGGAGTCGGCCTCTTTACCCCGGACATCTCGACTTCCTCGACTCGATCTCCCTCTTCGGGAACAGCCACAGCATCATCGTCTTCATCCCTCAACGAACCAAAGCGGACCGTGAGCTCACCAGAAGTCGATGGAGGTATAGACGTATCAGCAAAGGTACCCTCAGTCGAAGCTACGTTAATAGAAGATGGATTCCCCTCGACCTGGGAAGCGATCTTGCCTCCTCCAGCCTCTGTAACCTGAGGAGGAACGACTGAGCGAGGGATGGAAGGATTGACAGCTGCTGCAAACTTTCCCACTGCAAGGCAACAAAGACAGAAGAAGTCGGGGTATGATAGAATGAAGAGATACAACATTGCGAAAAATAAATCAAAATTGAAAGTGTTAGGTTTCTTACAGCTCTCTGTATCGACAGCAGACAGTTGAGTGTAAGGCACAGGCCCGGCATCATCTAGACGAGCCAGAGGATAGAGCAGACTCAAGTCCTTAGTAGTCACCTCGAACTTGAATTTCTCGAGATGACGTGCCTCGTCGGGTATCTTCCCAGGGCCCAGCTTGTCATCGACACCTTCTCTCGATCTCCAGTTACCGATATACGGATTATCCAGTCCGTGTCGGAGGAAAAAGAACCTAGGCTTCCAGTTGCCATGAGATGTAGGTCCTTTAGATACGAACTCGCGTCGAGAAGGTCGCCTAACGAAGGAAAACCACATCTTATCTGGTAAGGTGATAATCTTGTACCACCAGTGAAATAAAGGGATTGAGAAGCAGACACCCGCAACTCGGCAGGCTACTAAGAAACCCATTACAGTCCTAATGGCGTTCGGACCTAATTGAGATATGCTAATCTCATAATGGTGAAGAATAGCAAGAACGGCTGGGCATAAGGGGAATCGGAGCCCACTTACTAGCTGGGCCTCATATACAGTGCAAAACCCTTCGGGAGGCTCATCAGCGAATTGATGGATGCGGAAGGAAGCTGCACCACCAGTTGAGGAGCAGAAGTTAAGTATTTCCGCCGTATCCTATCTAGATCATCCTCAGTTAAAGCAGAAAGACAACCTTTTGCCCCTTTCCCATCCATCCTAGTAGACATCTTTTTCGGTTCCCTAATTATTCCTAAGGGTTGATTGGGAGAGGAGGGCTGGGGAAGGTGGTCGGACAGGGCGGCGGAGGGGGTTTGGCTACTGGAAGGGGAAGCCTCAATCCTATCAGAGATGGTTGTACTACTTGACATAGGGATTTAAGCGAAAGAAAGGCGGGAAGAAGAAGAATACTCCACAAAATGCAAATGAGAGAGAGGACTTGCTTACTTGTATTTCACAGAAGAAGGGAGAAATGGATAGCAGAAATTGTGTGCGTCTGGACTCCTCTCCTCCTCTTTATGCGTTTGGATTGCGAATGATTTTGAAAGGACGTGATTAGGGGGGTTACTTGCAATTATAACCCCCTAAAAAACGCACAAATCTAGGATGACGCCACTTGTGTCAGAAAACGAAGCGTCACGATGAACGGCCACGATTGGCTACGGAAAAGGTGGTAGGTGAAGCGTTCACATTACTTTCCCGCCCAAGTTTTCATCCAACTCGATGACTGGTTCAAAATAGGCAGATTTGACCTCGGACAACGGAAGCCGCCTCTATCAAGTCTGGGGGGCTTATGACGATACCGGGTTACGCACCTCGATACACAGTCATCGAGTAGGTCCTACAGTATGTACACGTGTTAAGGAAATGCATGCCAGTTAAGGCCAGCAGGTCGAACTATCGACATGGAAGCCATGGCAAGCGTATCGACCCTCGAGACCAACGCAAGGCCAGAGATCCGAGGGTACGATGATCGACTTGCGAGCAGTGCGGGGCGATAGTTCCAGATTCGATCACCCTAAGTCGGGCAGATCTCTAAGTCGGGAACAGAGTCCACACCAGCTACGTTAGCCCATTTATCCACAGGATAACTTGGGCGAGGGGTAAGGCCCAATTAAGGGTAAATAAGACAATAGCTCATAACCGACTCATATTAGGGTTAGGTCATGCATTTTCTATATAACTACAACGATCCAGGAACTACGCACGGCTTGATTCCTGGACACATAACAGGATACGTAGGCAATCTGAGAATACCACTTAGATTCAGTCAAAAACACACCCACGCCCCTCTTTGTTCTTGAGCGAGGGTTCTTGGTTATTCATCATTAATAGAAGAATAACCCGGATCTGAGATAGGTGACTAATTTGTCATCGTCAAACTGCTGTGTAGAAAGAAATAAAATCTCATGTAAAAACTGTGTTGAAATTTGACCTAAAGGGCTTTTTATACCAATATTCGAACCCGTCGATTTCCGTCCGCAATTAAATAGAGCTGGGGCAAAAATATTATCATCCATTTGACTTTCAAGCGTGGACCCCGCCTCCCTCTCATTGGCTGTCCATACATTAATTAAATGCTCCTCATATGTGTTCCGTCCTTTTGCTTTATTTTGTATTGATAATATAATCAAATAATGCCAAACAAAAACAGCCTCCGTCACACCCTGGGTATGATACATTCTGTTTTCAACACGCGATTGTATTGAAATTATTTATTTTTCTTCGAACACCCGAACATGAATCTTGCGTCATTTCCTCATACGAACCCCGTTTTGGATGATTTTTGTACCGTTGTGACCCCCGTCACGCCCTCTATCACGCCGTGCCTATAATAAACAAAAACAAGAAAACCGAAGCGTGACAAAGCCAATAAAACACACACAAATCACCCAAAAATGCTGAGATTTCAGACGTAAACGTCCTATCATCTTATGATTCAACTAGTGGTGAGATGTGCCTATAAAAACACTTAACTGCCCCAAAATTACATCGAATAGGCTACAAATAAGGGGTAAAATGCACATGAAATTATAGCAAATTTGACTCTCATCAACTACCCCCCACTTAGCTTTTGCTCGCCCTCGAGAAAATCAAGCGATTCATAAATAAATCATGAGGTTAACGTTGCGATCATATGAGAAACCAAAATATCTAATGAGTAAAAACTAGCCAATAAGCGAATAAACACGAGCCAAAACGTATCTTATCATGGAAACAGAATGTGTGTGTGTGTGCATAGCTTCTCAATCATTAATCACGGTCAACCGGCTCAGATTATAAGTGCATGACTAATGGTGTCACACCATAGGCTTATACTTCATAATCATCTCCACTAATCGAGGTCAAATCAAGGCTAACTAAGGTCAGGTAGGACGTGCACGGTTGTAACGTTTGGCTAGGGACGGGGTTAAACGAATGGATAGAAGGAATATCAAAAGAGAAAAACGAGTGAGTCTAATCAAAACATCTTGAATTTGCCGGTGTTACAGCAGTTGAATACCCCTCTTTTTAACCAGGGAGTAGGAATTGGACAGGATAGGGGAAGATAGAATCTCCAGAATTTCAGGCCAGAACTTAACCAAGAAACTGTGAACCGACTGCTACAGATGCTAGAAAATCAAGGAAATCAACAGGGGTTCCAAAACCCGTACCCTCAGCAACCCCCTGTGCATCAGTTCTATCAACAGCAGCAACAACAGAATTATCAGCCACAGATGGCTCAGCAGGTGCAGAGACCGAGAGTCTGTCGAGACTATGTTACCACCCCATAAGAGGTTATCGGGCACAATCCAATTAGAGTGCCCTCAATTAATGCGAACAACTTGGACATCAAGCAGAACATTCTGAATATGTTGGGGGAACATGCCTTGTTCCACGGGAAGTCGACTGAGAACCCAAACAGCTTTCTAGATCATTTTCTGCAAATTTATGGGACGATGAGATATAATGGGGTTAGTGACGAGGCAATAAAGCTTATAGTTTTTCCGTTTGCACTGAGAGGAGCCGCAAAGGATTGGTTCAATTCATTGCCCAATGATTCATTGCATACCTGGGCAGATGTAACGAGAGTGTTTCTGAAGAAGTATTTTCCTCCGGCGAAGATTCTGGATCTGAAAGAAGAAATCTCTTCGTTTGACGGTCTCGAGGGAGAGACCTTAAAAGAGTCTTATGAGAGGTTTAGGGGTCTACTGAAGAGATGCCCTCCTCACGGTTTTTCTACGGTGGAGCAAGTTATTATATTACTCAGGGCCTTAGAGCCAATGGATCAGAACAAGCTGAATGCCGCAAGTGGCGGAGATATCATGAATCTGCCGCCTGAACAAGCTATGAGACAGATAGAGAATGCGGCAGATGGAGAAGGACAATGGGGGTCGAGCAGAAAGAAGAAGAAAGCCCCAATGGAAAGTGTAAAGCCACTGAAAGAAGAGCTTGATAGAGAGACGGCCATGCATGACAAGATGCAAGAAATGGTGCTAAAGATGGACCGAATGGAGTTAGAACGAAAGAAGGCACAAAAATGCCAACTTTGTGGAGGTGGACATTCTGCAATGGAATGTGCATCATCGAAAAAACCCACTTATCCACAACAGTTGACGCCTACTCCAGTACAACAGCAGTCTGGCAATCAGAATGACCAGCAGCGGATGAATGTCTATGCAATGGGGAAAATGAATATGAGTCAGCAAGAGTTTGGCCAGCAACAGTGGAATCAGAACTTTGATAATCAGCAAGGGCCGCAAATGGATTATGGTATGGGTGATGATTCACAACAATATGATGTGAATTATGTTGGACAAGGGAATCAGGGGCAGTGGAATCAGAATCAGCAGAATCAAGGTTGGAACCAGGGGCAGAATCAGAACTGGAATCGTAACAAAAATCAAAACCAAAGTTTTAGGCAAAACCAAAGCTCATACAACCAACCTTGGAACCAGAATCCACAGAATCAGAATTCATACCAGAATCAGAACCAAGGTAGCTATCAGAATAATCAGAATCAACAATCTCAATCACAGGGCCAACAGCAACTACAGAATCAGAATTAGGGGCAGAGTCATGGATGGAACCAGAATCAGGGCCAGCAGGGTAATCAACAAGCAAATCAGCCACCCATAAACAATAATTCTGGCACCTATCAGCATCCGAATGCTCATCTTCACCAGAACAATCAAAACACTCAACAATTGAACAATTCTGGTGCTCAGAAGACGTCCGTTGAGATAATCCTAGAAAGACTGGATAGGATTGTATCTGAATTGAATAAGAATGCTGTTGAGCAAAAAGTGGCCACTCACTCCGTCATTCGGAATTTGGAAACCCAAGTTGGGCAAATCACGAACACAGTGAAGAAGAATTTGAGTGATGCTGAGCAGAACCCGAGACAAGTGAATGCAATATTCACTAGAAGTGGTAGAGAATTGGGAGTGGACTAGCCAAAGAGAGGGGTCGAAGCAGAGAAATATTTGGATGAAGAGAATGAAACTGAGGCAGTAGAGAGAGAAATAATGGAAATTGAGTTGGAAGCTGTGAGAAGAGAGTTAGCTGCTGCTAAGAGAGATCTCGCGATTGCTAGGAAAGAGAGGGCAATGGAAGCTGAGAGAGAGAGCAAGCAGCTCAATCCAAGAGAGCTGAAGCAATGGAGAAGCGGGATTTCATAGTTGTGGATATAAAAGAGGAGGAACCGAGCAAGCCAGCAACGAGACAGGAAGCTACATCTGGGCCTCCAAGGCCAAAAGATCGAGGTAAGCATGATTTTATGCCCCCTCCCCTTCCTAGTTTTGATGAGAATACTTTGCCATACCCACCTAAAGGCCCTAAGAAGCCAGTTCTTACTGAAAATCAGCATAGGTTCCTCGACATTCTTAGGAAGGTAGAGATCAATGTCCCTCTGTTAGAGGCAGTTGCTAGTGTGCCTGAGTATTTTAAGTGTTTGAAAGGGATGTTGGCAAGTAGAGAGAAAATGGGTAAGGTAGTTAAGCTGAGGGAGGAGTGTTCAGCAGTTTATGACAGCAAAATTCCCCCTAAGATGAGAGATAGAGGAGGTTTCACCATTCCTATTACCATAGGCAATACAGTGATTGAAAATGTTTTATGTGATTTAGGAGCTTCTGTGAGCTTGATGCCTAAAGCGCTTTATGAAAAATTAGGTTTAGGTGACTTAGAGCCTACGGGAATGACCCTACAAATGGCTGATAGGTCGGTGAGGAAACCGTTGGGGGTAGCTGAAGATGTGCTAGTTCAGGTAGGCAAGTTCGTGTTCCCTGTGGATTTTGTGATTCTTGACATAGAGATGGACTCTAGGACCTCTGTCCTATTAGGTCGTCCCTTTTTGACCATTAGTGATGCTCAGATAGGAGTAAAGAGTGGAGATATTTCGTTTGGAGTTGGGGCGAGAGAGAGCGTTTAAATGTCTACAAGGATAGAGGCCGTCAAGCTATAGCTGATGAATGTTTATACACAGAATCTTTGTTTTCTTGTGTTGTTGTGCGTACTGACATGCAGGACAGTCAGAGTTCGTTGAAAGGAGATGCGGTGAAAGTACGAGAGGTCATCGATCAGGGCAAGATCGAGACGAAGAGTAAATCGGAATCGCCCGTTGCACCGGTGCTCCCAAAGCTAGGGAAGTTGCGGATTGATAAACCGCATGATCATAAGAAACCTAAAGGGAAGCCATCTAAAAAGCCGGAAAAGAAAGAAAGTGTGAAGTGGCAGGAGAAAGCGGCGCAAGTTGCAAGAGGTAAGCCGTTCACTAGTTCGAATCTTTTGATGTTTGCACTAGGTATATCTTTGGGCATGCTCAAACTTATGAATGCTGAATTTGGTTGACATGCTATGTGCTTATTTGGTATGTTATTTGAGGTTGTTTTGAGTTGAGTCAGTTGAGCGTCATCCGGTCGAGCCAACGACGTAAAACAAAGGCGCTCGGTGGGAGGCAACCCACTTTTTTTCTTAGGTTTTTAGGTTTTTTTGTTTGTTGAGAAGTGATGAAAATTTGACCACGCATCTCGCATTCCGTTGCATGCTTTGTGATAACCTATATTTTATGTGTATATACATCTCCATACTTGTGCTTACCTACGCTCGAGGTTTCGGCCTCTCGTCGTAGTGGATTCTTGGTTTCTATGTTATGATTGCACAGGTACCCTGGGAGATACATTGGAAGTTGTCACTTTGCATGGTTGCGCCCTATTTCCAGTTCAGCTAAGTCTTTCTTTGTTTACTTTATCACTCACACACCGAGGACGGTGTTCCGTTTTATGTGGGGGGGTGGTAGACTTAGCTTCACTTTGCTACCATGTGCTTTAATTTTATGCATCGAATAAGTTGCATGCTTGGTGTTTTTGGTCCATTCGAGTGACAATTGAGCTATTTTTAAAAAATTTCATGACTTCGACGTTGTGAATCCTATGCGAGCCACTATATTCTTTGGTTAATTATTAGTCAAGAGTTGAATGTATGCGAGTCAAACCTTTATCTTGTTGTGGAAATAGAATTCCTATGCACGTAATAGCTTTGCTTACATGAGTTGTGGTTGGTTAGTGAATGATTATAGATGCCATAGACATTAATCTGTTACCTAGAACTTATATCATTAACTTCGAGGCGAAATAGAAAGGTCAATCTTGGTAGATTAAGGGATGACGGTCCTGGCATTTCTTTGACCCTACCAGAGCCAAATAGCCAACCATGTACATAATTTCCACAGAAACCCCTTTAAGCCTTTGCAGGGTGGTTAGACCCCCACCCGAACGTAGCCATTCGTTGATTAGCCTATAATTACCGACCCTTAGCCTTTATTTGTGGTCTACATTTCTTTGGCAACGGCGCCAATTTGATAAGTAGCGATTTCGCAATCCGGCTCGATCAAATACAATTTATAAAACTCGAAACCTTCGGCAAAACTCACTTTCTAACCGGCAGTGAACCGGGTTGATCGTAGGTAGTGCGTTCAGAGTCCGAGGTCGATCCCACGAGGAGATTGAATCGAATACATAACTTGTGTTAAAATCAGAGGGCAAAGAGTATATGAACAAGACAAAAGATCAAAGCTTTTATTATTTCACGACATACACAAGGATCTGAATCAAGACTTTTATCCAGAGTAAATTTCATCAAACTAATGATCTACATAATCAAAACCATATTGAGAGCAAACAAATCGAAATCAGAAAACTCACAATAATGAAGATCTAAAGATTGCAGATCAAGACTTTTGAATCCTAAATCAGCAAAAGATATCAACCTTTAATTCATACAATGATCCCAGGCACAAACTCCACCAAGCCATCGATCGAATATCGTATTCTACTCCATATTTAAAAATCTAAACTAAGAAATTGAAATACGGGGCCTAGTCCAGAGCTCTAATCCGGCTATTTAGATGTCAACCTGTCATAACAACCACCGAAGCGGCTGGTTTGAGCACCTAAGCCGGTCTCGAACTCAGTCTAGGCCAATAAAAGTCAGAATAATTGTTTCTTAGGTTTAGCTGCTCTTAAATAGGTAGAAAATCGCGACCTTGACCTAGTTGGGCCGACCAACTTGGCCCATTTAACTCGTCTTCAGTAAACTGGTGATAACTTGTTGTGTAGAGCTCCAATTTGAACGATTCAAGATGTGTTGGAAAAATAGTTCAATTCCCTACAACTTTCATGAAGACAACTTGACCAGAAAATGCCTTCAAGATGGGTCAAAATAAAATTAATGAACAGGCACGGTGAAATACTGCTGTCGGCCACAAACGCCCGTCTGCCTCATGTCAAACGCCCGTCTGCCTGGAGAATATGATGATATTAGGGCTTCTCCTTCCATGAACGAGCGTCTGGCCTGCCTTGAACGCCCGTTTGTGTTATATGAGCTTCTTGAATCGGGCTGAACCTGACCAAACGTGCATTTGGGGGTCATTTGGACGCCCGTCCAGCTGAAAACCCAACTTCCTGAATGAAGTATTAATTCTGTGGACGCCCGTCTGAACTGGCCAAACGCCCGTCTGGGGTGTGCTTACTGCAGACGCCCGTTTGGGGTATGGCAAACGCCCATTTGCCTTGTCTTCACTCCAAACTTGGCTTTTCTTCCACTTTCATCCAACTCTCGTGCCTTGATAAACTCTTTCACTTTAAAATATCGCCTTCCGGGCCTCGAGTCACCTAAGTCCTGCAATAAACACACTAACAAAACACCACGCATAATTCCGCAAGACAAAAGTGCTCGGAAATGAGGTAAATATCGCTAAAAAGGCGGAGTTTACTATCGATGTGACAGTTTAACTCCCCGTGCATATAACTCTCGATATTACTCTCAAACAGGTCTATATCTACCCAAAACATGCCAATAACGTGATAAATGGGGGCTAGATCACATACAAAAGTGCAGTGGAGTTGACTCACATCAGCAGTTGCCAAAAAGATTTGTTCCAAAATTACCCAGACAGTTATATTTCCAGTGCAACGTTAATTTTGATTTTCCTACATCTACCCCTATTTATTAAGGAGTGAGAGAATATATATACAACATTGTATTAATTATAGATTAAGGGTTTTTTTTTAGTCATTTTGGCATTCAAATTAAAGTATTAACTTACATTCTTAATATGCGTGTTTATGACAACTGTCTCACTTATTTCGGAACGGAGGGAGTATCTATCAAGTTGTAATGGTAAAACAAGGAAAAATACAATAAATGTTATATTGGAAATATAACTACATCACATAAAATTTAATGAATACTTTTGGCAACTACTCCCTACGTCCCATAATATAAGACATTTTAGTTTTTTCACAAAGTTTAAGAAATCTAATAAATAAGTTTTTTTTTCCAGCAAAAAAACCAACTGCAAAACAGCAATCCAGCATCAAAACAGATCCCATGTCAAGGCAGCATCACAAAAGCCTGCACTAGGCACCAGTCAAGAAAATAACGTGCAATATTGATCTGGAAAAGCAGGAAAAAAAACTGGGCAGTACAAGAAAAGATACAACATGTTTGCACTTTTCATAGCTTATGAAGAGTGC
Source organism: Gentiana dahurica var. dahurica (assembly GCA_024500145.1). Taxonomy (NCBI): domain Eukaryota; kingdom Viridiplantae; phylum Streptophyta; class Magnoliopsida; order Gentianales; family Gentianaceae; genus Gentiana; species Gentiana dahurica. Next base: position 10,529,839 of record CM044901.1, read on the forward strand.
TTCCAGGAATGATGAGCAAAGATTTAACCCATTCTCAATGTTGCAGATAGCACAAGGATCATCACAAAATCAGATTCCAAGTACCATTGCTGCCTCTGAGTCTTAGATCAAATGTATCAGATGCTGACTTACCCGGTCAGACATTTGGTCGAGCACTTGCATATGAAAACGGTTGAGAAGTTGTTGGCAACGGTTGTAGTAGTTATAACAGTCTAGAGGTCAAGTTGAGTGTTTAAGGGGCTTATATAAGCTGTGATTCGAGATTGCAACAAACTAATTTTGCATCATTATTGATCAAAGCAATGAATAAAGATTTTGAGTTTTCCCGCTCTTTTCTTTTTCAAATTTTCTGCAGCTTCGTTCATCTTCTTCGTTTTTGTTCTTTCTTCTTTGTTTTTCATCATGGTATCAAAGCACGCTTGTTGATACTTTGATTAGTTCTTGATAGTATATGCGGTGTGGAGCTGCAGATCTTCATTTCTTGTAGTGTGGAGCTGCAGATCTTCATTTCTTGTAGTGTGGAGCTACGTTTTTCGTGTTATTTCTGTAAAAATTCTCAAGAATGGCGCACGAAGTTGGAAACGGGACAGTCAATCCTTATCAGATTCATCTCGGGGAGAATCCCTCAGCCGTTATTGTTCAACCGCTTCTCAAATGAGTGGAGAATTACCACTGTTGGAAGAGAGCCATCTCTATGGTTTTGTCAATGAAGGGAAAATTGAAATTCGTTGATGGTTCCTTACCAAAGCATGCTGAAAATGACAGGAATTTTGAAATCTGGTGACAGTGCATGATATGGTATCAAATTGGTTGGTTAATTATGTGGATACTTCGATTCAACAGAGTATTTTCTGGTTAAACACAGCAATGGAATTGAAATATGATCATAGATTTGGTACTGGAAATGCTTATCGATTGTCCAATCTACAGGAAGAAATTTATGGTACCAAACAAGGTACAATGTCTGTGGCCCAGTATTTTACAAAGTTGAAGAGTTTGTGGGATCAATTGCTTGTTTTAAGGCCTTCCTCACCCTTCACTTGTGCAGCTTTGCTTGTTTATAGTGAACAAGATGAAACTGATCGTATAATCAGATTTTCAAAAGGTTTGAATGATGTTTTTAGTAATGTCAGATCTCAAATGGCCAAACCTATCCCAGATCTTTCCACAGTCTTTAACATGGCATTGCAACATGAAAGTCAAATCAATTACTCAGAAATAACCGCAGTAAAGACTGTTTTGTATGTTCAATCATCTGGTTCTGGACAAGATGGCCAAGATTCTGTGTCTTACACAAATCAAATTAGTGCTTCATATGGTATAGGTGGAGGAAGAGGTTCAGGCAGATGCTATACTGAAAATTCAAAGAAACCTCAATGTACTTATTGTGGGAAAGAAGGACACACAATAGACAAATGCTATAAGAATTATGGTTATCCAAATGGGAATAAAGGCAGAGGTAGAAGTCAGAGTATGGCAAATCATGTCATTTTGGATCAAGGTTTCATTCCTAGTATAGAAAATTTGGAAGATACTTCTCAAGTTCCCCTTGGCAGTAAAAAATCTAAAGCAATACAATCCAATCCCAACATGACAAGGTCACAATATGAACAAATTATGGATATGCTGAGAAATGTTCAAGTCACAGAATCTTCTTCCAGTCAACATGTAGCTCTTACTGCTCATACACATACTTCTTCACTGTCAGGTAATATCTGTGATTGGATTGTGGATTCAGGTGTCAATGATCATGTGATTTACTCATTATCATTAATGTTTAATGCTAAGCATGTTTTTGGTATCACTGTAACATTACCTGATGGCACACACACCACCGTGACACACATGGGACAGGTCAGAATTAACAAAGATCTGGTGTTGAATCATGTCCTATGCGTTCCTCAGTTTACATACAACTTGATGTCTGTTAGAAGACTGACTGTGGGCAATAAGTATTCTTTATTTTTGGAGCTGATGGTTGCACTGTGCAGGAAAATGTGTTGAACAAGATGATTGGTTCAACTAGTCTTATCCAAGGCCTATACATAATGAAAGCAGATCCTGTTGTAAGCAATCCAGTTGCACCAGTCATTGGTACTTTTACTACTGTTCCTGCATCCCTCTTATGGCACTATAGACTTGGCCATCCATCTCCACAGAGATTACATATTCTGCACAAGTCTATACCTGCCATAAGTACTTGTCTAGACAATAAATGTCATGTTTGCCCCTTGCTAAACAGAAGATGCATAGTTTCCCTCTTAGTCATTTTATAGCCATTGATATCCTTGATTTGTTGCATGTAGACATATGGGGACCAAATAAACATTGTACATACAATGGATAATTTTGCATTTTGACAATTGTGGATGATAAATCTAGGTTTCTTTGGGTGAATTTAATGAAAACTAAGTCTGAAACCAGATCTCTGCTACAGAATTTTTGCAATTTAGTATATGCACAATTCAACAAATCTGTCAAGAGGTTCAGGTCTGACAATGGAATTGAATTCAAGATGGATGCTTTCTATGCACAAAAAGGTATCATTCATGAAACCTCTTGTGTCCATACACCACAACAAAATGGTGTTGTGGAAAGGAAGCATCAACACTTGTTGAATGTGGCCAGGGCACTCAGGTTTCAGTCAGGTCTTCCTATGTCTTTCTGGGGTCTATGTGTAAAACATGCTACCATGTTAATTAATATTACTCCCACACCCCTCTTAAATGAACAAAATCCTTATTATGTATTGTATGGAGAACGACCTAACTACATGATGAGAGTCAAATTGTAGTGTATTTCTTATATGAGATTACCTCCTTTTACGAGTTATTCATGGTTATTTTGGCCTAGTATGGGTAGGATATGAACGATATTCACTAATATGCATGTTTCGAGACTAAAGGCGTTTTCGTCCTAAAAACTCGTGTTTTATGTTGATTTCGTTACGTTTCTGTCAATGTATATTATGCCTTGGTGTTCGTGTCTTTGTTTTCAGGCTTAGATTGATGTATAAGGTCGAGAATAAGGAATATATTCTCGAGAAAGAACGAGATTTGGGGCCAAGGAGGAGAAAAGAGTGAAGAATCATTGACGAAATCTGAACCAGTCACTTCAGGGGCATTTTGGTCACACCTGGAGACACTTTCAGGAAGAGTTGTCTTCATGAAAGTTGTAGGTAATTGAACGATCTTTCCAACTCATCTTGAATCGTTCAAATCGGAGCTCTACACAAGAAGTTATTGCTGATTTACTGAAGATAGGATCCAAACGAGAGTTTACGGAGCAAATTTACATACAGCGTGTGGGATTTTCTGGCAGACGGGCGTTTGCCTTGTCCCGCACGCCCGTTCGCGGTCGGGATGCGGCAAAAACCTATAAAAACCCATTTTTTTCGGTCCCATATTATATCTATTCAGTACTTAGACGTTTTAGGGTTTCTTAGGGGCGATTTTAGGGCGATTTCCATTAGTTTAAACGTTGTTTCAATCCTTAGATCATAGATTTAATTCCTAGCAACTTTATACAACTTTCATAGCTTAGATTTTCGATTCGTGATCCAAGATTTCATCTTTTGAAGGAGATTTTCATACAATTCAAGGTTTCATCTTTTATGGTAATTATTTCTATGTCTTTCAATTATTTGATTATGTCTTTGATTGTTGCTTTCATTATTATTTCATTTTTCAATCCCATCATGAGTAGCTAATCCATTGTGTAGTCGAATCATGTGAAACCAAGCGAACTAGCCATTGGATAGATGAGATTGGAAGTGTGTAGTGCGTAATGGAATGGTTAATGATTGTATTCACGTTCTAAAACTTATAATAACCATAAGTGGATTAGATTGACAACCTTGTTCACTATCACACACATCAAACTTATAGATGTATTTTGCGGTGAGATGTGGGATAAGGGGTTTTAGAATCGTGGCATAGACCCGGCTAAGTTAGTTAGCCCGGGCCCAATATGAGGTTGGACATCGTTAAACGAGCGACTCTAGTGCATATCATGTTAGGTTAGTCAGTTTCCTAAAGGGGGGATTGGTTAGTCTTGCATAGGGTGTTTATATCGAGTTGTTCGGTTACTCACCAGAACTAGGAGTTGGCACCCGTGAATAGTCTTAACTGAGTAGGGATGGTTGGTAGGATAACGCACACTTTCCATTGAGTCTATCGAGGGGGTAAGAGTAGCTTGTTGGATCATGGTTCGACTATGCCTTTTAATCATATTAGTATAATCTCTCGTATAATCATTACTTTCTGCATTAGTATAATACCTCTCCACCATATTTTGGCCTGAACCAAGTTCTAAGTCGACTTTGGTACTTCATTGTTACTCCCTGTGGATTCGACCTATGACCACTATACTCCCGTTGACCCGATACTCTGTCGGTTAAAGTTAGCGGTTAAGTATTTTGCTATCACTACACTGATTTGAGTGTCTTTGGATGTTTGGCTTATGCCACCACTATATCTCATGGCAAGGCCAAATTTGATAGCAGAAGTAGGAAGTGTGTCTATCTAGGCAATCCTCCCCACACCAAAGGTTACACTCTATTAGACATGCAAACCAGGGAGTTCCTAATCTCTACAGCTGTAGTCTTTCATGAAGATTATTTTCCTTTTCTAGCAGATACTTCTTTAGCTACTGATTAATCTGTCTTATCAGTTCCTTATTTTCCTAATGAGAATTATGATGTGTCTTCATCAGATTCTGATGTTCCTTCTTCACACATCAATCTTAGGGATCCCGGGGATGTAGATTATGATGCAGCACATGATCCATCAGTTCCTACTACTAACCAGCAAGTCAGGAGATCCACCAAAGAAAGGAGATTGCCTGCACACTTGCAAGATTATCACACAACAATAACAGCTAGTGTGACCACACCTCATACTTTGGACAAAGTTCTTTCCTATGATAACTTGTCCATATCTTACAAAGTCTTTTCCTGCAACCTGATGACCTATCAGGAACCTAGAACTTATAAAGGGGTTGCCTCAGACTTTAATTGGCAAAGGGCTATGCAAGAAGAATTGGAAACTCTACATAAAACACATATATGGTCCATTGTTTCTTTGCCTCAAGGAAAGAAACCTATAGGTTGCAAATGGGTGTACAGGATCAAAAGGATGGCTGATGGTACAATTTACAGATACAAAGCCAGGCTTGTAACAAAAAACTACACACAAACAGAAGGAATAGGTTTTTTTGGAAACTTTCTCTCCTGTGGCCACAATGTCCACTATCTGACAGTTTTTAAGCTTGGCATCACTGAACAAATGGCATTTACATGAAATGGATGTATATACAGCATTTCTTCATGGAGATTTAGATGAAGAGGTGTACATGAGACCACCCCTAGGTCTTCCCCTCTCAGACAGTACTCAGGTATGCAAATTAACAAAGTCTTTATATGGATTAAGACAAGCTAGCAGGAAACGGAATGTTTACAAGAGGGATTAAGACAGGTATGACCACTGCCTGTTTACAAGAGGGACATTTTCTACTTTCATTGCCTTCCTTGTTTATGTAGATGACATTGTAGTGGGAATTAGCAATTTGGAAGAAATTCAGAAACTCAAAGATTTGCTGCACAAAGCTTTCACCATCAAAGACTTGGGGCAATTAAAGTACTTTTTAGGTTATGAGATAGCTAGTCAGAAAAAGGCATCCTCATGAACCAAAGAAAGTATTGCCTAGATCTTTTGCATGAGTTTGGATATCTAGGTGCAAAACCCTCAACTGTGCCAATAGATTCTAAAACCAAATTGGAGCCTAAAGACTCCTCTATTCTCAATGACAACAAGTACTACAGAAGTCTAGTAGGTAAATTACTTTATTTTAGCAGCACTAGACCAGATATAGCCTTCCATGTTCAGCAACTCAGTCAATTTCTAGATGCTCTTACAGAAAATCATCTAGCTGCAGCTCACAAACTGCTCAGATTCTTAAAAACAGTACCAGGACAAGGGCTCTTCTTTCCTTCACATGGAAATCCTATTCTAAAAGCATTTAGTGATTTAGATTGGGCAGGCTGTACAACTACCAGAAGATCAATTAGTGGCTATACTGTGTGTTTAGGTGATTCCTTGATTTCATGGAAGAGTAAGAAGCAAACTATAGTTAGTAGAAGCAGTTCTGAAGCTGAATATAGGGCAATGGCATTGACAGCTTGTGAAATACAATGGCTCATCTACCTACTGTCAGATTTTCAAGTTAAACATACACAAGTGGTTCCCTTATTTTGTGACAATAAGAGTGCAATTTATATTGTTGAAAACCCTGTATTCCATGAGAGGACTAAGCACATAGAAATAGATTGTCACTATATCAGAGAGAAGTATCAAAACAAGGTTTTAATCCCTTTACCAGTCAAATCTAAGGACAATTTGGCATGTATTCTTACTAAACCAGTTGACAAGGCTACATTCACTAGATTAGTACCAAGATATCCCTTACAAAACATCTTTGCAGCTGCACAACAGACCAGATAGCACATGGATCATCACAAAATCAGATTCCAAGCTGCAGTTTGTTCCAAACTCCATCTTGAGGGGGCATGTTGCAGATAGCACAAGGATCATCACAAAATCAGATTCCAAGTACCACTACTGCCACTGAGTCTTATATCAAGTGTATCAGATGCTGACTTACCCAGTCAGACATTTGGTCGAGCACTTGCATATGAAAACGGTTGAGAAGTTGTTGGCAACAGTTGTAGTAGTTATAACAGTCTAGAGGTAAAGTTGAGTGTTTGAGGAGCTTATATAAGTTGTGATTCAAGATTGTAACAGACTAATTTTGCATCATTATTGATCAAAGCAATGAATTGAGATTTTGAGTTTTCCCGCTTTTTTCTTTTCCAAATTTTCTGCAACTTCGTTCATCTTCTTCATTTTTGTTCTTTCTTCTTTGTTTTTTATCACTCAAAACTGGTAATTGGAGCTTATCCCGCAAAACTAACAACCCAATCATGCTACTAAGCCTCATACATTCAAGATCCTGTGAAGTTCGAGTTACACTTGCAATCTTGGCTAGATGATCAACAACAGAGTTTCCTTCATGATAAGTATGCACCAGCTGAATGTTATATGTGTCAATCAAGTGCTTCAGATCATGTATTTATTCCAAATACCTCAATGAAGTACTGAATTTTTGTACTAGAATGTTAATTAACATTAGAGAATTCGTTTCAAAAATGGTCTGATGAGTGCCTTTGTATTTACAGCTAATAATACACTGCTTCATGGCTTTAATTTCTATTGCCATGTTAGTTCCATAGCCAAAAGCTTCATAACCACCTTGAAGGACTTTTCCAAATCCATCCCTAATCACAAAACCACCTCCTGAAGGACTAGGATTTCTGAGAGAAAAATCTATCACAATTGATCTTAACATGTCCAACTTTAGGAAACTGCCATTTGACTATTGTAATCCTTTTCAGGCCAGGTTTGGGAAGGTCTTTTACCAGCCCACAGTCTGTTAATATACTATCCTCTGAGTTCTTGTGATGTAATTTCATTAAAGACGCAACATATTGCACGTTTTGCTGAATAACTCTAATAGATTCCTTCAAAGGCATAATGGTATCCTCATAGATTCTCTGATTCCTATTCTTCCACAGCTCCCACAAAATGAAGTTGAAAGAATTTTCAGAATCCTACCAAGAGCTCCAGTATAAGGATTTCGGAGGCACGAAAACATGAAATTATTCCAAGAGGTACTGCCTGGTTTAAAAAGTAGAAATGCCTTGAAATTGCTACCAAATGCTTGAGCATGACATTTCCAAAATGCATGTAACATAGAATCTTGGTTAGAACAGAATCCACATTTAAATGGCCCATGTTTTCCCAAACGATGAAGTTGTGATGGAAAATGTAGCAGCCGGTTATATAATCTCCATAGAAAAAAAGATACCCTAGTTGGGATATAGGGTTTCCAAATCTCACCAAATTCAAACCGGGTTGGCTTCTTCTTCCATAAGACGCGGTAAGCGGAGGTGATAGTAAACTTTCCAGAATATTCAGGTAACCAGATCCATTTCTTTGCAAAACCACCCTTGTATCTTGTCTGATCCTCCATACACTCCTGCGTGGATGCAAGCAACCGCCAAGCATGCAATTTATAGAGAGGATATTTGCAGCTCATTAATTTTTAAGATTTTAAGGGCAAAATGTTGTATTGTTTTTTTTTGGAGAGGTACCTATAATATAACATTGTTTAATGTGAAAGAGAAAACAATGCGTTTAATATCTAGTTAGGATGTGAGAAAACCTTATATTATGAGACAAAACCAAAAACCTAAAGGGCCCTCTATTTAGGGACGGAGGGAGTACAACAAATAAATTGAAACAGATGAAGTATGCAGTATCTGCGTTTAAATTTTTACTCAAGTCTTTAATGGGTTCTTTAATTCATCAAATAAATTCACAGGGCATTAGAACATTTTTTTCAAGACTCGAGTCATGGAACTTGTTCCATTATCTTCCAACGCTACTCCTCCGACCTTTGAATTCCACAGTCTACATCTTCTACCGGGGGTATCCATGGCGGAACAACTGGATCTGCTATATAACTTGAAAATCAATGAAAATTTATCTTTCCATAAACATTGTTTGTTTGGAAAGGCACATGCTCTCCCTTACACCATATCCTCATCTCACAATACACATGTACTTGAACTCATTTACAGTGATTATTGGGCCCCTTCCCCTGTTCATTTTACTATATGTTTCTCTTACTATATTCATTTTATAAATGATTCTTCCAGCTACAAATGGATTTATCCCTAATATCAAAATCTGAAGCCTTACAAGCCTTTCTTGACTTGAAAACACTAGTATAGAAATTGTTGTCCAACCTATCAAGTGCCTACAAACTGATTGGGGTGGTGAATATCGTTCCTTTGAACCAAATTTCAAGACTCATGGTATTATATTTATGTAGATGACATCCTTGTCACTAGTTCCTCACCCTCTTACATTAATCACTTTATTAAGATTTTGGACTCTAAATTAATGTTGAAAAATCTTGGTCACGTCAGTCATTTTATAGGCCTTGAAGTATACAGGGACTCCACAACCATGTATTTGTCACAAGCTCATTACATATGCAATCCAACTTCTTCACAAACTCCATATGGAGATATTGAAGGCGTATCATACTCCTATGTCAGTTTCCATACACTTTGTACCTCAAGGTCAACTCATGGACAATCCTACCCTCTATCAAAGTGCAATCGGAGAGCTTCAGTATCTAACATTGACTATACAAGACCCGTCCTTCTTTGTAAACACATCAAGTCAGTTTATGCAAGCTCTTACAATGAAATATTGGCAGACATTAAGACGGATATTATGTTATCAAAGGTACGCTTCACTATGGTCTACAATTCAAGCTACATTGCTCACCTACTTTAACTGAATATTCTAATGTTGATTGGGCTACTTCTTTGGCTGATAGATCTGTGTGTGGCTTTTGCATCCACCTAGGTGATTCTTTTATTTCTTGGTCTTCGAAAAGCAATTGGTGGTTGCTAAGTCTTGCAGCTGAATTCCACAGTCTTTTCTCAAGCATCTGCTGAAATGCGTGCACTAAAAGAAATAAAGCAGCTAAAACATTTGCAGTGATGATATTTTCATTGAAGAACATTCATCCAGATCTTACACCTTATATCCCCAAAAAGGGTAACAAATCTTATCCATCTTGAGATACACACCATATCATCCAATGGCTCATAATTCTCCACATATAAAACAGAAAAGTGACACATTCACTACTACATTTACTACTAGCTAATAATCACTTATCATTATAAGACACTCTACTTATCTATATCTTTATCATCCCCCCTCAAACGAAACTTGTTATTTATCAGGTTGAGTTTGGCTCTGGCCGAAGTAAAAGTTGTAGCAGCGAGAGGCTTGGTTAAAGTATCAGCAAGCTGAGAGTGAGAAGGCACATATCTGACATGTAACTGTTTACCTAGGACCTGATTTCTGACAAAGTGCACATCTACCTCAATGTGCTTTGTCCTAGCATGGGACATAGGATTATGAGTAAGAAAGGTGGCACTAGTATTATCACACCACAGAATAGGAATCTGAGATATAGACAGATGTAAGTCATTCAACAGAAACTTTAACTAAGTAACTTCAGCAGCAGCCTGGGCCAATGATCTATATTCAGCTTCAGTGCTTGACCTATCAACCACATGTTGCTTCTTGGATGTCCAAGAGATAAGTGAGTTGCCCAAATAGATATAATAGCCACTAACAAACTTCCTATCATGAGGTGAAGTGGCCCAATCAGCATATGAATATCCTTGTGTTGAAATAGTGTCCTAAACCCAATCGGGTTGGACCGGATCCGACTGGGTCGGATCATTTCTACTATTTCTTTATGTTTATACATATATTAAATGGATTTTCTGTTGTCATATATATGTTCTTTTAAAGAACCAATTATGAATTGTTATGTGATAACGTCCTTAGTATTAAACTGTGATAGAGAAACCATGATAGGCGATTATGGTTGATGAGATCTCTAATCACTTTAATAAGCTTGATACTTAAATGTCTCTAGGCTGATGTACTATTAAACGGGACATGATAGTACGAACAGACTAGCACGTATTAGATGTCTTCTGTCTTTAAGGACATGGATAGATCTCGTCTATCGAAGTGTAGAGACACTTGGACTGTACGTGGACGTGTATTAGAGAATGCGTACGTTAGACTGACCCACTTACATTAAGTGTCGCACTATGTGGCAGTTGTGTAATTATCCTTTAGACCAGAGTCTTCATGGCATCACGGTGTGGATTGTCATGCTTTGACACTATTGAGGTTTTCCCTAGCCACGGGGCGATCATGCGGTAGTGATTGGGTGTGATATTGAAGCATGCGGAGTATACATGTTTGGTCGTCTGGGAATCGCGTACCCTATCAGTAGGGGTGAATATCCGAAAGGGCCTTCTTATAAGGAATGTCTTACTCTCATGAATCTTTGCAAAGTGGAAGTAAATGTGTTATTTCGAGAGAGCTTGATATCCAGATTATAAGATACGGTCGTTGATGTTTGACACTCGACTAACGACCGTATGGATATTTTTTATTACAGCGATAGGATTGTAAGTTACACGGTTACTGTTTCACATGAAAGGTAGTAGTCATTGCATCTGACTCTTCCGATGATTGGGGGTCACGGTGTGTTGCTAGACGCTATCTCGTGATCGTTAGGTATGGAGGGCATTTTCGTAATTTGCACTTTGTGCCTACGGTCAACATATTCGGAAGCCTATCGGGTCACACACACATGAACATCTAGCTGGATTAAAATGTGGTTATAGATGATAACCATATAAGAAAAGTTTATATCGAGACTATAAAGGTTATAGTGGTAAATTAATATGCTGGTATTTATTTATTATGAATAAATTAAATACAAGATATTAATTATATTATTAATTAAAGAATATTCCGGAAGCCAATTATTGGCTATAAGGGGCGCAGATTTGTAGTGTATAAGATACACTTGGATTGTGCAATTTAATTAATAAGATTACCATAATATTAATATTAGATATTAATTGATTTTGGAAAAATATATTTTTGGTAATAAGATAAATATAGTCAATATAAGATATTGACAATATATATGATATATTTGATATAAGATATTGAATATTAATGAGATAAATCAATCAATTATATTTTCCTTATTTTACTAGTAAAAGGTTTTCTTCCTCTCTACTCTACTAGGGGGCGCCCCTTCCACTATAAATAGGAGGTGGGCGTCAAGCTCTTTTGTACATCACAACTCCAAGAGTTAATAGTTCTTGTGAAAAATAGAGAGCTTCTTAGAGAGAGTTTTGAGAGAGAGAAAAGGCCGGTCTAGCAGCCGGATTTTTCTAGTAGCAATCCAATGGTGGATTCCTGCAGGTTGTTCGTGTGGACTAGCGGTAGAGGACGAACGCTTGGGCGGCTCCGTGCATCGCTACTCTCCTTAGACGGTCAAAGCGTCGATCTTATAGATCAAGCAAGGTAACCACCGTCTACTAGCTTATTTGTTTATTGCTTAAACGAAGTCGATCCTGGTTAAAGGAAATTAATTTTTGAATTCTGCTGCGTTCCCGCGTAGATTTCCTAACACCTTTTACATGAAGATCAACAGAGGATTTGAACTGCAACCCTAGATGAAGGGTGCCTTGACATATCTAAGAAGCCTTTTGACCCCCTGCCACTGAACCTCTGTAGGGGAAGCCATACATTGACTGAGAGTGTTCACACTATAAGCTAGATCAGGTCTGGTGAGTGTAAGATACTGCAGAGCTCCAATGGTACTTCTGTATAAAGTAGGGTTTGCCATTAAGGGCCCAGAACCAGGAATAAGCTGCTTGTGTGAGACTATAGGAGTGCTGCAAGGTTTGATGTTGTCCATGCCTAGTTTGTGTAAGAGCTGTGCTGCATAGTGAGCTTGAGTAAGATAAAGACCGGATGCATCTCTATAAGCTTCAATCCGCAGAAAATGACTGACTGAACCAAGAGATTTCAAGGCAAACTTGTGATCCAGCTTGTGAATAAAAGTAGCAATAGCAGAGTTAGAGTTTCCTATAACCAAGATATCATCCACATATACAAGAACATATAGCATAATATTAGAATCTTTAAAAACAAATAAGGATGTATCAGAGGGTGACTGTTGAAAACACAGGGATGATAGATAGCTTCTGAGAGCATCAAAACATGCTCTTGGGGCCTGTTTTAATCCATATAGGGCCTTCTTTAAGTGACAAACATGATGTGGCTTGTCAGGATCAACAAAACCAAGTGGCTGTGGCATGAAGATATCTTCTTGCAACTGACCATTTAAGAAAGAATTGTTCACATCAACGTGTTGTATATCCCAAAACATATAGACTGCTATAGCCATGATAACCCTGATAGTAGCAGGTTTTATTACAGGACTGAATGTATGATGAAAATCAACACCATAATTTTGACTGAAGCATTGAGCCATAAGCCTAGCCTTGTGCTTGTTAATAGTCCCATCTGGATTCAACTTTAGTTTGAAAATCCACCTGTTGCCAATCAATTTCTGGTGATGAGAAGGGGGAACAAGATCCCATGTTTTGTTATTTTGTAGATCCTGGAACTTAGACCTCATAGCATCTAACCATTGTGGTTGATTCAATGCCTCAGTCACTGTGGTAGGTTCTGGTTTAGAAAAAGATTAAGCAGCAGCAAGATAAGAATAGGTCTTAGGTTTAAATATTCCACTTTTGGATCTGGTTTATATGGGATGACCAAGAGAAGGAGGCTCAGGAATATGTGGTGGAGATGGAGATGGCTCAGGATTAGGTGAAGGAGATGGGGATAACTCATGATTAGGTTGAGGAGATGGAGATAATGCAGGACCAGGATTGATATGTTAGTGAAGGTATCAAAAGAACCAGGACTAGTGCTTGGAGCACTGGAGACTGATGCACCAGGTGTTGCAGCAGTAGGTAACACAGGTGAAATAGACATAAGAGTGGAGCTATGGGACTGAAAGGGATTTAGGAACTCAGAATAGATTGGAAGGTTAAAGGAAACAGCTGAAGAGATATTAGAAGAAGAAGAGGTATCAGCAGATTGTGGATACCCTAGTGCATAAGGAAATTCATTCTCATTGAAAATAACATGCCTAGACACATACACCCTTCTAGTTGGATCTAAACACCCCAACCCCTTGTGACTATCACTGAATCCAATAAAAACACACTTTCTGGTATGAAAATCAAACTTATGTCTGTTGTAAGGTCTAAGAAAAGGGAAGCAAGCACATCCAAAGACTTTAAGATTTTTGTAAGACGGTTTGATGCTGTATAACTTCTCAAAGGGGGAAAAATGATTCAAAACTGGTGTTGGCATGTAATTAATAAGAAGAACAGCATGTTGAAAACTCTCCAACCATAACTTAAGAGGCATTTTAGCTTGTGCCATTAAAGTGAGCCCTAACTCATATGCCTATGTTTCCTTTCTGCTTTGCCATTCTGCTCATGAACATGTGGGCAAGGATGCCTCAAGTGGATTCCACTATCTTTTAAGACTGGAACAAATGACCTATACTCTCCTCCCCAATCAGATTGCACAATTTTAATCTTAGAAGAAAACTGATTCTCTACAAGTTTTTTGAAATGTAAGAATGCATGTAATGCATCAGATTTAAGTTTTAGAAGATAAATCCATGTGAATCTAGTATAGTCATCCATAAAATGTATATAATAGGTGAATCCAGCCACATATTGAATTGGTGATGGCCCCCACAAATCTGTGTGTATAAGTTCAAGATGGCAAGTAGTAACAGATTCAGAGTTTGAAAAAGGCAATGCATGATTCTTTTCATATTGACAGGCATCACAAAATGTTATTTCATTACCAAAGGAAACATTACAATCTTTTAAAACATGAGTCAGAATTCTAACAGAGGGATGTCCTAGCCTCCTATACCACAGGACATCACTATTAGGTCTAGTTACACTACTGACATAAGACCTAGGTTACCATAAGCCAATCTGCTGATCTGACACAGTCTTGTAGCTGGAATTGAAGAACTTGTTTCTGGATTGAAGGGAGTTCTGGAGCTGAGGTAAAGGCAACTGATAGAGACCATTCACCACTCTACCTTTGAGAAGAGTTTGACCTGTTGTTTTGTCCTTAACAAAATACAATCAAAATCAGTAAATTCCACAGAAACAGAATTATCAGAAGGAGTTTGGAAATGCTAACAAGATCTTTGGTGATAGAAGAAACATGTAATATGTGTTTAAGGTGCAACGTGGAATTGGAAACAAGGAACACACTAGAGCCAGAATGGACAATTTTAAGTTGAGAGCCATTACCTACACCAACAGTTTCTGAACCATTGTACTGATTCCCCAGTTGAATTTTGCTAAGGTCTGATGTGATATGGTTTGTAGCACCACTATCAGCATACCAATTAGGATCCGCAAGAGTTTCTGGACCAGCCAAATATGCAGCAGCAGAAGATTGACCATTGCCTTGATTACCCTGGTTTTGAGCAGGATTGAAGTTGGTATCAAACCTATACCAACACTCAATCACAGTGTGGCCAAACTTATTGCACAGTTGACAGGTAGGTCTAGCATTGTTGTTGCTGTATCCAGATCTGCCTCTTCCTCTAGACCTTCCTCTTTGATTTGATCCTCCTCTACCTCTATTCTGACCTTGATAATTGCTATTTCTTCTTCCTCTGCCTTGATAGGAATCTGATCCATTGGTCCTAACTGCAGCATTGGCAGAAGCATGAGACAAGTCCAGATTCATGGTGGGATTGAACCTAGCCAATAACCTCTCATGTGTAATCAATTAAGCTTGAACCTCAGGCCATGACAAGCCTCCCATTCTAGAGGTCAGGTTGACAATAACAGACTCATACTCTTTACTTAAACCCCCAAGAGTGGCTAAAATAAGTTCTGGACGAGTAATTGGATAACCAACAGCACTTAATTTGTCAGAATAGGTCTTCATTTGAGCAAGATAATTAGCCATAGTCTTAGATCCCTTCTCAGCCTTAGTTAATACATCTTTATATTCCAACATTTGAGCCTCACATTGATTATTAAACAGTAGTTCAAGGGTTTTCCAGATCTTATGTGATGTAGTGCATCCAACAAACTCAACAAGGGCTTGTTCAGTCATAGAAGCTAACAACCAACCGGTTAATAAGGCATCATTTGCCATACATTCATCATATGCAGGATTCACAGGCATAATAACAGCTGAGGTCACATTTGAAGATCCTAGGTACTTAGGAGGACATGTCAATATTTCAAATAGAAATCCTTCTAACTTATGACCTTTAATCACTGGAAGAACAGTGAATTTCCACAGCAGATAGTTGTTCCTATCTAATTTGACTGAACAGGTTTGATTGAGATTACCTCATAGCGTTTGTTTAGGAAGAGCCATCGGAGATCCAGGTCCAGTTCTAATTTGAGTAAGAGGTGAGGTTAGAAAGCTCAGATTTCCCATGTATCCAGTTGCAAATGGACTCTGCATGAATCCATACATGGATGATGAAGACAGACCACCTGTGAATCCAAAAGTGTGGGGCATGGACATCATCGGCGAACTTGGAGCTGATGAAGCTTCCATGGATATCACAGATGAAACTGGTACAGCTGAAGCAGGGATGGAGGAGATACTACTCTGTCTGGCTTATTGACCGGAAACTGAAGATGGTGAAGGTTCCATCAGGCCGAGCTACGGTGGTGGCTATGATACCAACTAAAAAAAATAAAGCAGCTAAAACATTTGCAGTGATGATATCTTCATTGAAGAACATTCATCCAGATCTTACACTTTATATCCCCAAAAGAGTAACAAATCTTATCCACCTTGAGATACACACCATATCATCCAATGGCTCATAATTCTCCACATATAAAACAGAAAAGTGACACATGTCACTACTACATTAACTAATCACTTATCATTATAAGACACTCTACTTATCTATATCTTTATCACGCGCGATGGATTCGTCGCTTGTTACATGAAACTGATGTCAAGCTGCCTACTACTCTAGTCTTATTGTATAACAACTTAAATGTGATTACTTAGCGCACGGCCTAGTCTATCATGCTCATACAAAACATATTGAATTTGACACTCATTTTGTAAAAGCTCAAGTCTTAAAGAGCCCATTCTTAATTAAATATGTTCCTTCAAGTGATCAAATTACATATGTCATCGCTTTCCATTGTCACACTCACAATTTACAACTCTTCAATACAAACTCAATGTGACATTACCATCATTTCGGGCATATTAGTTGTGGGCTCCATGTTTCATATATATCGTTTGGACCAAAAATAAAAAGGAAAAGCTCCAGCCAGCACTAGTCAGAGATGTATAATGTTGTTCAATGTTTTCAACTCTAGATATATTTAGCCTACTACTTTAGTCTTATTGTATAACAACTTAAATGTGATTACTTAGCGCACGGCCTAGTCTATCATGCTCATACAAAACATATTGAATTTGACACTCATTTTGTAAAAGCTCGAGTCTTAAAGAGCTCATTCTTAATGAAATATGTTCCTTCAAGTGATCAAATTACATATGTCATCGCTTTCCATTGTCACACTCACAATTTACAGCTCTTCAATACAAACTCAATGTGACATTACCATCATTTCGGGCATATTAGTCGTGGGCTCCATGTTTCATATATATCGTTTGGACCAAAAAAAAAAGGAAAAGCTCCAGCCAGCACTAGTCAGAGATGTATAATGTTGTTCAATGTTTTCAACTCTAGATATATTTAAATACTAATTGCAGTTAAAGTCCATTATGTGTGCAGTCCCATAGTATATATTACCTCCGTCCCATAAAAAAAATATCTAATTTTTGAAAATAAATTGTCCCATAAAAAGTTTCATTTAGAAAACTATTACATGATTTAATATACTTTTTCAAACATACCCTTATTATAACATTTTTTTTTGCCCCTAACGGGGTTCCAATAGAGCATTTGTTATGTGATAGGGTGTATTTGTCCATTTATACTTAAAATACAACACATTAATTGTTTTAATAATCTGTATACACCATAAAAAGTTGACACTTTTTATAAGACGGAGGTAATATATTAACTAAAGAAAATAATACGACATGTGATGATATTACGTGGCAAAATATAGGTAGATAAATTAAATATATGATGAATGTACAAATATTTGATACCACATATTTTATCTCCCTGTATTTATATACATACACATTTACTAGTTTTCACTTTTCCTGTCGACAAAGTTGATTACGATTTTACGAAGCATTATAACCCTTCTTTTTTTAGATTATAAACAAACACACTTCCTTTCATTGGCTAACAGGCTAAATATATAAATAAATAAAAAGTGACACGATTGGAACTTTTGCCAAATTTGTGAATGAAAGTGTTGCCCACAAAGGAGACCAAAATAGTACTTCACTTTTCCATATTAGTATATTTAGAAGCTCAATATATGTATATTGGTTTACCATTTATTCCCTTTTTTTTATAACTTTTTATCCTTAGAGAGATTTAGGCGCGCTTAATCCAAGGGTTCGTATTAATTTTAGTTTCTATTTTCGGTATTTATCATAAACATTATATGGTTTGAATATGCAGACTTTGTGTGGACAAATTATGTGTACAAATACTGTTCCTTTATCCTGCGTTGATAGCTATAAATCAAACTTTCAGTTCTCAACTGCCCTATTCCAACAATCAATCCCAATATATATCAGAACACCCCCCATATAAAAAAGAGAAAAAAGAAAAAAAGGGATTAATTAAATAAAAGAGAGGGAATAATTAATATGGGATCAGCATGTGGAGCATGCAAGTTCTTGAGAAGAAAGTGTACAAATGAATGTGTGTTTGCACCTCATTTTAGTTACACAAATGCATCTACTCACTTTGCAGCTGTGCATAAAGTATTTGGTGCAAGCAATGCATCCAAGATTTTGATGAATCTT
This sequence comes from Gentiana dahurica var. dahurica, assembly GCA_024500145.1. Taxonomy (NCBI): domain Eukaryota; kingdom Viridiplantae; phylum Streptophyta; class Magnoliopsida; order Gentianales; family Gentianaceae; genus Gentiana; species Gentiana dahurica. Next base: position 10,548,375 of record CM044901.1, read on the forward strand.
CCTTTAGAAAGAAGAAGTGAAGCAGCTGTTACTATTTCTTATGAAGCTCTTGCAAGATTGCATAATCCTGTTTTTGGTTGTGTTGCTCATATCTTTGCCCTTCAGAATCAGGTAATCCCTTTCCATTCCATTCATTTCTCTCCCCCAATACTATATATGAAATTGATCTTCTTATTTTTATGTATTGACCACTTGTTTTTTTATCAATTGCTTCGTAATTACAAGTATAGAATTAAATAGTCAAATATATGTTTGATACGGGAAAAAAATATTGACCAATTTCTGATTCCCATATCAAAAATTAATCTTGCAGCCGCCCCTGACCACAACCATTCAAATACAACATGTGTCACAACCCGGTCGATATATCAGTAAAATCATTCATGATATGACTCTTTGACCCTTAAAATAATCGTCGCATGCATCATTAGAGGTCTCACTGCCGTATTAGGAAAGTTGTTACTGTGTTTTGTTTGTTGCTGTAATCCTTTGTACGTATAGCCTTTTTGGCCTTGTTTTGGGGAATCTTTAAAGGCACCACACTAAATCTACCATTGTCCTTAAGGGCACCATAATACACGCTATTTTTAAACCTTGTTATGGTGGCCCAAGTAGATCGATTTAATAAGGTGCCCCCTTGTTTTTTAACTTGACTTGGCTTGATTTCACTTTTTTATTTTTTGAAGGAAACCTTTGGCATGAGTTTTTAAGGAAAAAGTTATAATTCTTGTTTTTTCTCCTTATTATTTTGGCAAAATATAACAACTACAACTTAAAAGTAGTCTTTGTTCATGATGAATGTTGCAACAATTGTAATTTCATAATCTTAATGATCATTAAGAATGTTAATAATCTTCATTTCAATTTCATAAGTTGAAACCCAGATTTTATGCCTATTACAAGTTTATTAATTGTAGTATTCCAACTAGGGGCGGACCCAGCATGGTAGGGGTGGGTGCATAGACCCCACTCAAATTTTCGGGTGAAGTTACTAATATACCCCTCTAATAATATGAAAACTGTGTATGTATATTATGTTAGCCAAATTCTAGTGTAATTATCCATTTAGTTCAAATGGTTAGATGATTTACTACATATCATAAGGTTACGAGTTTGAAACTTTGCTATTGTGTCTTTTTTCAACTTTATTTTATTGAATTTGGCTCCCACTGAAAAAATTTCCTAGGTCCTCCCACTGATGTCAACGACTGAGGTTATAATTAATTAGACATATATTTATATATGCAGGTGATGAGTCTAACGGAGGAGATAGAAATGATGGGGAGACAGTTGGCTGCAACAATTCAAGAGTCCAATAATTATTATATGACAAGTAATAATAATAATTATTTGTTTGATAACAAAATGAATATCCTCCAACATTTGGATATATTTAGTAGTAATACTGGCATGAATCTAGACACATCATTTCTTGATCACCAAACAAACATGAATAATACTCAACAACTCATGCCTCATCATCATCATCTTCCTCAAGCCTTTAGCGATCAGATGATCAATAACGACACGGACATGGACACGGCGCATACTACTACTACTACTTATCTGCAAAATCCATGGATTCTTCTGCCTAATGATGTTGTGTTCAATTGAGCTTTGTGAATCAAGACTACTCCGCCCTGATGAAATCATCTATTGATTGATACGAGTCTCAATCATGATCAACGACGTCTTAAAAGTGTAACGTGATCTTTTTGTTGTGAAACTAGCTAGCTATCATTTTTGTTGATATATATCATTTATCACGTTCACCAGAAATGCTACTTTTATAATAAAAATATCAACAAAAAAAAAAGACAACGAGTACAATATATGATCATATGATCATCGTGGACCTCATATCAATCATTAAGGTCTACATCATGATCAATAGTATAATATTGATTTATATCGTTTTGTTGCGACAATTTGTTGAAGAATAAACAGTACTATTGCAATATTACAGCGGAATGCACTGCATGTTGTTTTGGAAATGCTATTGCCACAACGTCTCTGTATGTTATAATGAGTGACATTGATCATGATACAGACCAATGTAATTATCTTGGTGTAATTATGAGAATAAATCCGACTACTTGCTGTTCTTACCCGTTGTGACAAAACCGTTGTCATAATAGTCGCAGTAATTACCTAGTTTCAATGCACTTTTACATATATGGTAAATCGATACTTTAAAACCACATGAAGTATGGCCTTGGACAAGTTAAGATTATATTGTGTTTAACCGAAAAATGGTTAAACCCTAACGAGTTTTATTTCAATTGGCTTATGATCAATTTTAGTTTTCAAAAGATTAAGTTTTGGACCTTGTAGTGCCTTTTCTTTGGGAAAATGACAGGGCATAATATTGTGTATGTATAGCCTTCAAAAAAAAAATATTGTGTATGTATAAACATTAATCCACTGGACATTTATTTATAAATCATTGATCAATAATATATGGTCTATAATTCTATAGCGACATTATTATATATTATATATATGACATTATCATTTTTGTTGGCTTAAATAAGTCTAGATTTATTGTTTTCCTTACTTTGTGGGCGAAATGCTTATACGGTCAGAGTTACTAAGCTCATCCGCCCAAGTTTTTATTGGCGAGTTTATTGGCACAAGTTAAATATTTCGACATGCCATTTTACACGTAAATTTTTTTATATGAAAATTGTATTGAAAGTGTTTATGTGGTGTCAATAGAACTTATATTTTTATTTTATAAAATATCTTATTTGACCCATCAACTAAATGAAACTCATATGTATTGTAGAAGTTTAAGCCCAATAGTTAATCCATTGCCCATTGGGCTTCCCCTTTATCCAACTCTTTTCTTAATATACTTTTTGACAGTTTATTATTATTATTATCAACAAACTTTCAAAACTATAGATAAACCTAATTAATTAAAAAAAAAAACTATGGACTTGTTTGGTAAACCAATTAAGTACTTATTCTAAATGTAGTAGTGTTTTTAATATTTTTAATACATCTTAATTAATTAAATAACACTAAATTTTACATCGTAAAAAATAAAAAGTTTTCAGCACCTATAGACATGCTTATCGCTGAAAAACAAATTGCTGCCCCATTTCCACGCACGTTTCATCAAACTTTCTTTCATTCATTGTTTTTCTTTTCAATACTCTTTTTTCAAAAAAAAATCTTTTGTCGTACGTAATAGGTACATTGCTTTAATGGTTTCCACTAGCGTCTAACCTGACTACCCAATGAGTAGACCAGATTTCGAACCCCGCTTGGGTGTGTGTCTTTTGTCTCTGAAAAAAAAAAAAAACCTTTTATCATACTCCCCTTTTATGCTACTCATATTAAATAATTACTTTGATTAAAATATATTTATATTTAGTATTTCCAATGAATTTATTAATTGTAAAAAAGTAATGTAAAATAGGTAATACTTTTTAGTTATGAATGTTTATTTGAAATATAATCCCGCTTGGGGAGTATTAATAGATGTGTGTCTTTCGTCTCTTAAAAAAAAAATTTATCATTCTCCCCTTTTATGCTACTCATACTAAAATAATTACTTTGATTAAAATATATTTATATTTAGTATTTCTTATGAATTTATTAATTGTAAAAAGGTAATGTAAAATAGGTAATACTTTTAAGTTATGAATGTTTATTTAAAATATACATAAATAACTAAACTTATACGTGAAATCTAGCATAATAACCATAGCATTAAACATATATTTATACATTTATATATGAGAGTGAGAGTTTGTATATATGTAACATACTCTGATTTCAGATTTAAAGTGTTACCAAACAGTCTAATTGATTTCAACACTTAAATCATTCAATTACTTAATGTATTCAGACTTCAGATTTAACAAACGGCACTACGTCTTCTTCTACATCTTCATATTCATCTTTCCAATATCAACCAAACCATTTTCCGATTTTTTTCATGTATTTTTAAAATACAAATTTTGAAGATTTAAAAAGACTTTTAAACAACATTGGATCGAAGAAATTAGATTTGAAGTGGATTGATGAAAAAATCATTCGCCTACATACATTTGATTTTCAACGAAGGTCGATTATACGAAAATTAACCTTCAGAAGGGTGGTTTTAATGCAGAACTAAACGTGCTATTTGGGCATGTATGACATTATCTTATTTTCTCTTTTTCACAATCATGGTATACAAAACATAAAGTAAATAGCAAATTTAGTCTTCTATCTTTCCAAAAAAAAAAACGGAGGGACTTAGCCTCAACTTTGATTTTGGTTTGACCGGTCTCTTATCTTGTAAATCTTTTGTAACTTTGGTTCCTTTAACAGCGAGACAACAAAAAATTGAGGGAAAACCTATGAGTGTCCTTCACGCGCTCTTAGGATTTAAAAATATTATTATTTTAATCAATTTCCAAAAAAATAAATAAATTATCACATTAATGTTATTACCGTATAAGGTGTAAAACAAAACCTTTTTTCACCATTCTTCCTCCCATCGTTTTTCGTTCATCTTTCTCAGCCTTAATGTAGTTTGAATTCAAGGGTTTATCCCCAATTTCATCTTCTTTAAATCATTCCTCTATATTTAATTGAAAATCACCGAATCGTTTTCCAAGATGAATGATTAGAGGAATGATTTAAAGTAGATGTAAATGGGGATAAACCCCTAAATTCGAGCTAAATTATGGTTGAGAACGATGAAATGCTGAGAAAGATGAACGAAAACGACGAGAGGAAGAACGGTGAATTTTTTTTTTGTTTTACACCTTATACAGTAATAACATTAATGAGATGATTTATTTGTCTTTTTTTTATAAATTTTTGTTGGGAAATTGATTGAAATAATAATATTTTTAAATGCTAAGAGCGCGTGAATGACACGCACAGGTTTTCCGTCAATTTTTTGTTGACGGACTGTTAAATGGATCAAAGTTGTAAAAGATTTAAAAGATAAGGGACCGGTCAAACCAAAATAAAAGATGAGGGCTAAGTCCCTCTTTTTGAGGAAAGAAAGGGGGACTAAAGCTGCTATTTACTCACATAAATTTCTTCCGGTTTTTCACAGCATACAGAAAACAACAGGGTATTAAATACACGTTTATCATAATTGAACATGAATTAAAATACTTAGAAGCGATTACATCCCCATACTTGGATTCCCAGCAGATTTTGCAACAATACCGGATTCTACAACGAAGACTCTTAGGGGCCGTTTGGATTGAAGAAAATAGATAGAAAGGAAAAGGAAAGATAGTAACAAAAAAGAAAGGAGAGAGGAATGAGAGATTGCGATGTTTATTTTGAGTTTTTGGATAGAACTAGACGGAAATGAAAGGAAGGTTTAAAAGTGTATTTGGAATATCAATGGAAAAGAAAATAAATCTCAAGATTATAAATGACAAGGTTATTTTAGTCCATGTATAAATCCCAAAATTATAAATGATAGGGTATTTTAGGCCATGTATAATATTTCAATAAATTATGCCTCGTTTCCTTCCAAATCTTGTGAGATATGACTAGGGGTGTACATAGTCCAGTCCGGTCGGTTTTTTACGATTTTCTGAACTGAACTGTAGTTACGGTTTTGATATTTTCTGAACTGAACTGAATTGGTCATTTTTCTGAATTGGACTGAACCAATACAGTCCGGTTCGGTTCAGTTTCGGTTTTCAGACTGTATTTTATTTACCATAAAATTTTGATTTTTTTCTTCCAAAAATGAGACAAACACCATTATTGGCACAATAAGCCAGCGGGTGGTCGTTGTAACGACAATTTCAAAGGTTGATTTCAGCCTTTCACGATCAAAGGATGAAGAATATTAGAAGAAGCAAGAACGGCCGGTGAACTCAAACGGCGGTTATAGGCGGCTGGGAAGCATTTTAGGTTTAGGTTTAGGTAGAAACGGCAGAAGTATAAGGTTTAGAAATTTAGGGTTGTGTGTGGGGGGTTTTTTATAGTAGGAGCTAGTGAACAAATTAAATTTTATATATATATATATATATATATATAATTAAAAATGAAGTATAACCGGTTCAGTTCGGGTCATACCGGTTTTTATGGATAAAACCGAAAACTGAATTGGATTTCCGGTTCGGTTTTTCTTCAATTAAAAAACCGATTGGAAAACCGCGGTTCATTATTTTCCAGTCCGGTTTAATCCGGTTCAGTCGGTCAGTCCAGTTTTCCAATTTCGTTGTACACCCCTAGATATGACAAGAAATCAGCCTTCTAAAATTCTGAAGAGCCTAATCCCTTTGTCTCCCCCCATCTCCTTCCGTTTCCTCTCCATTGGAACAATCCAAACACTCAAAATATTATCCTTTCTTTTCCTGTAAAATCTACCCAATCAAATAGGGTCTTAATCTCCCACAACATTTAGTATAGGCATCAATATTACGATACAGAAATTCAAAGCCTAGTCTGAAATTCAGTGCCAATTCGCTGAATTTTTTTTTTTTCATTTTGTTTCTTAATATCAAACAATGTAGCATATATGTATCTTTTATATTTGATCATCTACACATGAAATATAACAAATCAAGTGTGAAGCAATTCATCATCATCATTGTCCATTTACTAGGATGATTCTCAATAGTCCATTATCACCATATATAAAACCAGTCATCATATATATATATATATATAGAAGAGTATGGCATGAATATCTTTAGTTAATGAAAAAATCTTTAATTTGACAGTTTTCTTTAAAATCTGGGATCCTTCAATTGATTTCTTCATTCCTATTAATTATTGCTTTGAGACCACCATTCAGAGCCATTCAAATTTGTTTCAGGACCAAAACAAAATTAATGTGCATATACAGAAAAACCAAAATTAGTATATTAATCAAGATGAACTACGTACGTACCTTAAGTACCCAAAAACATAGAAAGAAAAAGAAGTGAGAAAATGAGTCACAACCATGCATTAGAATTAGAAACTAACATCAATTCTACATACAATTGGATCGATCTCCAGTTTTTTTTTTTTTTTTTAAAGTACTACTTTACACACTATTCTTGAGAATCTGGAAATTCTAACTCGATCAAAACACTTATCAGTATATTATAAGTTAACATAATTCTCAGAAATGTGATAAAAAAAATCCATTTAATTTTATCACCATATGTCAATATAGTCCGGTAAATAAAATCTAAAAAAAATTTCCCATGTAGTAAGTACCCTTTACGCTTTAGACTTTTTTTTTTATTTTTTATTTTTTTTAATTTTTTTTTAAGTTTATGATCAACAGTACCATGCACAGAGAAATCTGTCATTAATTAATTTTCTTGTCAAAATCAAAAAGGAGGAAGAAAACGAGGATTATTCCAATGAACATCGTGAGAAATTTGACCGCCACCGCCAACCGTACTTTGATGCAGTTGATGAATCCCTTCACCACCGCTACTGCTCTCGCCGCCGCCGCCGTCGTCTTCCAACGGCAGCCTCTCCAAGGTTGCCCCATCAAATACTGCAGCTATTATCACCGCCGGTCCTGAAGCTACTAACGGCCCTGCCACGCTTCCACCCATTACTTGTCCAGCTTCACCTCCGGCTAAGAACACCGTCAGTCCGGTTGCTCCTGGCGGCGATGGCCCGGGCAAAAAAGCACCTGATAGTGATAAAGCCATGATTTTAAGTATTTTTACAGCGTGAATTTTTTTAATCATTTTAGAAGTTTAAATCTCAATTTACGGCGTTACCTGATAAAGATAGAATCTCGAATCTACCCTGGAGGTTGATCACACCACCAGGTGCTGCCGGCTGACGTAAGCTCACATTGTTTACATATCCGTTACCGGCGAGAACCGATACTCCACGGTGACGTCTCTTAGAATAGGTAGCAATGCAACCGGCGATATCATTTCCGGTGCTAATCTCCAACACATGAACGCGAAGAGCATCTGGGGCTTCTTTAGTTATCACAACAGGTGGCTTTGGCTTGTTCTTTGAACCCGGTGGCCGGCCTCTTTGCCGGCGTCCTGAAAACCCACCGGAACTGCTACCCGGATCACTGATTTGCAAGGCACCTGCCGGATTTCCACCGTCAGTCTCTCGGCTGTCTTCTTCGTTAATCTCTGGTATATGAAACGATGGAGGAGGTGGTGGAACAATTGACGACGACGAAGACATGGGGTTCACCGGCGCCGGATTCCCGGTTGACCACCACCGGTTGCTTGCCATTAGCTTGAGTTGAGATTGACTAATTATGAGAAGATCTCAGTAGGCAGATATAAACAAAGTCGCCAATAATAAAATTGGTGAATCTATCAAACTCTTATAAATATAAATCCAACACAATCATGCATCCACAAAATCTAGGCCGTGGGTCGAGGAAAAATCATCATTTGACTTGTTGAATGAATAAGGAGTGTCCATTTGAGACATATTTAACACAAATTATTATGAAATAACATGTTTTACATCATTAATTATATATGATGAACATACGTCATAACCAGTGGGTTTAAGTGAGTAATGTTACGAATACAATAAATTATGCATCGGATTTTACATTATAAATAATGTTATATTTATGATAAAATGTCAAACCGAAGTTATATAAGTACTTTATATCATTTATTATCATGTCAACATATTATACATTACATTTTACGCCATAGTTTATGTTATAGTCATAATAAAATAGTCAAAACGAAGTAATATAACATACTTTACACCATTCATTAATTATGACGTGAGATATCATAATTCATGTGGACCAATAATGATCAATGTTTTCAAAGTTGTGTTGTGTTGTGTTATTTTGTTCTGAGTATTTTGTTATCAACATAGCATTTTTATTACATCACTAATCATACAGTAATGCATATTAATTTATTGAAGTCCTATCATGATCAGTAATTTAAAAATGTGATGTGTAACGTTGATGCGATCATTTTGATATAAAGATAATATTTTTGGAACCTACATATTGTGTAACGCCCATAAAACTGTGTCGGACAACGCTAATTGAATAATAAATGATCCGGTTAACAACTAAATGAAGAATTTATGAAGATTGAAAAGAAATGTAGAAAGTAGCTTTACTGATCATTGAGAAATTTGACTGAAAGAATAGTGTTACATTCTGTAAAACTGAAAGCTTAAGTTAATCCTACTTCTAATGAGGCTTATATAGAAGCTCCTAGTTGATAACCGCCTAACAACCTCTAACAAACTCCTAACTAACTTTTATATTGTATACAATGTACACACTTCACTTGGATGAACTTGAACTTGTGTTTTAATTCCAATACCCCCCTCAAGTGAGAAGTACTAGGAAGCTTGAACTTGAACTTGTGTCTTAATTCCAGTAGGCTGTAGGATCTTTTCTGTAGACTGTGATGGATGGAAAACAGAATAGGTCCCCAGGTTGGAGAGAAAATATTTGAACAGAGGTGCATCTAGTGGTTTTGTCATGATATCTGCCAGTTGGTTGGTTGTTCTGACAGCCATGAGCTTTAGAAATCCTGCTTGTACCTTTGCCCTTGTGATATGGCAATCAAGCTCAATATGTTTGGTCCTTTCATGAAATATAGGGTTCTTTGCTATGTGGATAGCACTTGCATTGTCACAAAACAGTAGTATTGGTAGTGGGACAGGTATATGCAGGTCTTGCATGATATAGACAAGTCATTGAAGCTCGCATGTAGCATTAGCCATTGCTCTATATTCAGCTTCAGATGAACTTTTGGCTATGGTACTTTGTTTCTTGGACTTTCATGAAACTGGTGTTGTGCCAAGAAACATAATGTAGCCTGAAATAGACTTTCTGGTGTCTTCACACCCTGCCCAATCTGAGTTTGTGTATCCCTTAAGTATTAGATCATTGTTTGCTTGAAATAGTATTCCTTGGCCAGGATTGCCTTTTAGATATCTAAGGACTCTTTGTGGAGCCTGCATATGGTTGATTGTAGGATGAGACAAGTATTGGCTCAGCTGCTGGACAACATATGCTATGTCAGGTCTTGTAAATGATAAGTAAATCAGTTTTCCAACAATTGTTCTGTATATGGTGTTGTCTGTTAATAACTCAGAATCTCCAGCTGTGAGTTTCTGTTTGGAATGCAATGGTGTGCTTACAAATTTAGCATCCAGAAAACCATATTCTTCCAGCAGGCTCAGTGTATACTTTCTCTGGTTGATGTAGATTCCTTTAGATGATCTGGCCACTTCAACTCCTAGGAAATACCTCAAATCCCAATGTCTTTGATTTTGAACTTGTTATGAAGGACTTGCTTGACTTCATCAATTGGTGCCATAGATGAGCTTGTGGCTATTATATCATCTACATAAACAAGTAGGGCTATGAAATCTGTATATGTGCCTTTTGTGAATAAAGTATGGTCATGTTGTGACTGTGTGAATCCCATTTCTTTAAATGCTTCTGTCAGTTTTGAATTCCACTGTCTACTAGCTTGTTTGAGTCCATAAAGTGACTTTGTGAGCTTGCAAACTTGATTAGGCTTGTTGGACTGTAATCTTAGAGGCAGTTCCATATAGACTTCTTCATCTAGTTCACCATGTAAAAAGGCATTGTTGACATCCATTTGGTGTATGTGCCAATCCTTAGAAGCTGCAAGGGCTAACAGAGCCCTTATTGTGGTGACATGTGCAACTGGTGAGAATGTCTCTTGATAATCAATTGCATAGGTCTGAGTGTATCCTTTGGCTACTAGCCTAGCCTTGTACCTCTCTATAGATCCATCAGCATGATATTTGACTTTGTACACCCACTTACACCCTATTGTAGATTTTCCAGGTGGTAGAGCTACAACTTCCCAAGTCTTTGTTGCTTGTAATGCATCTAGCTCTTTTTGCATAGCCTCCCTCCAACACTCTTGCCTTATTGCCTGGTTGTAAGTCTTTGGTTCTGGAATATTATCCACTGCACAGACAAATTTTTGATAGTTGTTCACCAGTTTATCATAGGACAGCACATTGTTGATAGAATATGGTGACTTCTTTGTAGGTACTACATATTCTTTAAGATATGTAGGAGCATGCCTCTGTCTGGTGTATCTTCTTGCTTCATTCTGCACTGGTTGAATATGAGGATCTTCAGTGTGTGCGGAATCCTGAGCTACAGCTCCAGTTGTTGTATGATGTTGAATATCCTCACCAGTTGGGATTTCATATGGTATAGGCAATGGCACAGTGACCTGTTTCATATCTGTGGTTTTTGTATGTAAGGGAAATATTTTCTCATAGAATTGTACATCCCTAGACACAAAAATGTCTCTAGTATGTCTATCAAGCAAAATGTGACCTTTTGTAAACTTAGGCACTCCAAGATATATGCACTGTCTAGCCCTAGGATCAAATTTTGTCCTGTTGTGAGATTGTGTGCAAGCATACACAAGAGAACCAAAAACCTTAAGTTCAGTGTAGTCAAATTGCTTGTTATATAGCAAATAATAAGGTGTATGAAGGTTAATCACAGGTGAGGGAGTCAAGTTTATCAAAAAAACTGCATGTGCAACACAATAGTCCCAATAAGTGAGGGGTAAGTTAGACTGAAATTTCAAGGCTCGTGCAATATTCAAAATGTGTTGGTGTTTTCTCTCTACTATGCCATTTTGTTGTGGTGTATCCACACATGATGTCTGATGTACTACACCTTTTTTTGCATAGTAGTCAGGCATATCAAATTCTGCACCATTATCTGACCTTACTACCTTAACATGCCTGTTAAACTGAACTAAAGCATACTGAATAAAAGACTGTACTAACTGCCTTACTTCTGATTTTGCCTTTAATAAATGTATCCAAGTAAACCTTGAGTAGTCATCCACTATAGTGAGAAAGTAGGCATGGCCATGTACAGTTTTTTGTTTATAGGGACCCCATATATCAAAGTGTACTAGATCAAAAACACCATTCACAGAAGAAGTGCTCAAAGGAAAATAATTTCTCTTTTGTTTTGCTAATTGACAAATGTGACAAGGTTTCTGATAAGTACAAGAAGCATCAATGTGAAGTAAAGTCTTTTATTTGACAGATGACCAAGTCTGTAATGGCAGACTTGTTCATCTGTGATACAAAAATGATCATCTAGTAAAACATTATTAGCAACTACATGCTGTTTGACAGTCTGTTGTGAACTATGCAAAACATAAAGGCCTTTACACTTTTTAGCTGATCCAATCTGATTCCCATGCTTCTTGTCCTGAATTTGGCAAAAACCAAGATAAAAAAACAACACTCAAATCAGGGTTAGCAGTTAGTTTAGCAAAGGATATCAGATTGAAATTAAAATCTGGTATATAAAGTACATCTGTAAGTATCAAGTGGTCATTTACATACACTGTGCCTATGTGTGTGACTTTCACATTGGCACCATTTGGCAGTCCAACATACATATTATGAACAGGCCTTGGAGATTGTAGATTATCAATGCTACTAACTATATGGTCTGTAGCACCACTATCTATAATCCAAGTCACAGTACTAGAGGATTTAGACAGACCTGATGTGTCAGTAGTTGGAGTAAAGCTAGTTGTCAAGACAGTGGCTTGATTAGCTACATGGTCATAAGAATTTGCCTTCTGAACATCCAGCAACCTCATCAACTGCTGAAACCGGTCTTTACTCAAAGTATAGCCTTCTGAATCCTGTGGGTTAGACAGAGGATTACTAGAACTCATAACTTGTTCTTCTGGTACAGACTTTGTCATATTCACTCTACTCTTAGGTTTCCAGCCAGGTGGGAATCCATGCTTTTTGTAACCACAAAACGTACATTGAACCTTTTTACCATTTGAAACACCACCACTTTTCTTGAAACTAGATCCTCCATTAGTTGACATTCTGCCTGAATTTTGTTGATAGCCAGAATTCTGTGTATTCACTTGCAAACCAGAACTTGCATTAGGATTAAAAGCCCTGTTATATAAAGCAGTAGCATCTGGAAATCTGCTGTCAGATTCTTTCTGATCTTCCAATTTCAAGGCCATGGCAAAAACTGTGTCCAAGTCTGGGACAGGAACCATTAATTGTGCTTGTGTTAACACATGAGAAAACTCAGAATTCAGTCCTCTCAAAAACTTAACAACTCTTTATGTTTCAGCATAACCAGTAAAAACCTTGATAACATCACAATGACACCTAGGATTACAAGAACACACAGGGTCGGGCTTCATGATGGCTATTTCATCCCATAACGTTTTGAGTCTTGTAAAGTAACTAGTAACATCAGAATCTCCTTGCTTAAGGGCATTAACCTGTTCTAACAAATCCCCCAAACGAAATACATCCAATCTTGAAAATCTAGACTGTAAATCCAGCCAAATCTGCCTAGCAGTTTCTTTGTACATTACACTTTGTGCAATCGAAGGCATTACCGAATTCAGAATCCAAGTCTTCACAAACGTATTACACTATAACCAAACTTGAAATTCTGGGGAATCTACAGCAGGAGCATTAATCGTCCCATCAATGAAACCAAGTTTATTCTTGGTTATCAAGGCCATCTTCATGGAATGACTCCATGGATGATAATTCTTGTTATTCAACAAAGGTTGTACCAATACTAAAGTCAGATTTTCGCTAGGATGTAAATACAGAGGATTACCTGGCAAAATGCCATGGTTTTGAGCTGCAGAATCCATGGAGAAGACTAGTTGAAGCAGGAAGAAGCAAACAAAGCAAAACCGCTCCAAGAACTTCAAACAACAGAACCAGAATTCTGTAAAACCGCTCCAAGAACTTCAAACAACAGAACCAGAATAAAGTGTCCCACATAGGGAACTTGTGGTATCGGAGCCACCCTTTATTGTGCAAGTGTTGGGCCTATTTGTTGGCCTTGTGTTCCCGGCCCACACTTGAGTTGCGTGTTAAAGTGTCCCCATAGGGAACTTGTGGTTGTTTCACCCACCATATTAAGAGATGGACTTCCCTCATCTCATAACCTAGGTTTTGGGGATAAGGCCCCTCCTCTTATATGAGTTTGGGCCTAAATTTCTACACTAAAAGACTGTCATCATCGCTTGGTCTAAAAGAGCTAACCTGAGTTGATAAGATATTTATATCTCATGCGCTTTTCCCACATACAATGTGAGATATCGCATTCTCCCCCCTTATAAGCAAAGGGAGTACTTGCCAGGATTTGTCACAGACTCGTCTCTACTAGAGGAATCTAGAGGTATGTCACAGATTCGTCCCTACTAGAGGACTTTAGAGGTAGCCCATCACCGTCTGTTACAGTGGAATCTAAATGTGGCCTCCATTGTCTCTCACGGTCTCGTATGGTAATCCTCTCTGATACCAATTGTAACGCCATTAAACTTGTATTTAACAGTGCTAATTGAGCCATAGTCATTGAGTCATAGTCGTTTCTGATAACAATTGTAACACCCTCAAACATGCCTCTGACAGCGTTACTTGAACCATAAAGGATCCAGTTAACTACTTAGACCGTCGTCCTCGTTTGGTCTAAAATGGCTAACTCGAATTGAAAAGATATTTATATCTCCCATGTATAAGAAGGTGATACGTTTTTTCCAACATTCAACGTAAGATAGCACATATTGAGTTATAATATAAAAAAATATTGTATCACCCCCCCTTTTTTTAAATCGGACGTGAAAATTTCCTTTCATCCGGCTCAAGTAGATACACAAAATAAATATCTCTCACAAACGTTCATTTGTGATAGCATTTCTATAATTAAAAAATAATAATAATAGAATTTTGTAATATCGAAACGTATAAAAGTAAAATTCATTGTAATAGATTTCTCATTCTCTGTCAACAAAGAAAAGGACAAAAGAGTTTGTTTGATGTTCTCTTCCGTTACATTGGACTGATGAAAATGATATATTGCGGTTGTATTATTATATTTACAGATTTTTTTTATACATATATATTTTTTTTTTACGTTGGACTTGTTATTCTTTAACTCTTGTTTGGCTATTTCTTTGTTTTGTTTGAATGTGTAATTGGCAGCTAAGAATCCCCGCCTAATTCCAAACAATACACTCCAAAACATTATTTTAACATTATTTAAAATTACATATGCTTTTGGTGCTTTTGTAACGCCTATAACTTTTAACCATAAGTGTAGAGTTGTTTCACGTTAAGAGTTGAGAGATTGTTTCGTCATCGTATTAAGATGATTCCCTCATCTTACTTCTTAGGTTTTGAAAATGATATACTTCTTCTTATATGTTTTTAGACTAGATATTGTATATGATATCAAAGTCACCTATTATTCGAGTGTTGATTTTTTTCATATATGTTCTCACACTTAATGATGATTGTTAAAGTTGTCGCACATAATCTACATGGTATCAGAGTCACCCGTTAATTAATCAAGTGTTGAATTCTTTGTTATAAGATTCACACTTGAGAAGTCACTTAAAGTTGTCTCACGTATTTTACAAGGTATCAGATTCACCATTGTTGAAGTGTTGGATTCTTGTTATAGGTTGCCACTTAAGGAGTTGTTAAAGTTGTCACACACTTGGGATTTGACACCGTTTCACCAATAATATTAAAAGATGAACTTCTTTCATCTCATATTAAAAGAATTGACGTTTTCGCTAGGACACTACCAGAGAATTCAAATGTGACACTATCTCTTACGGCATGACACCGAGTTTCATCGAGTAATTATCCGGCTCTTGTAATGTCCTAGAAATTTGGTTTAACGGTGCAATTTGAGTCATAATAGATCTAGTATCTACTTAAACTCATCATTCTCGGTTGGCATAAATTAAATGGTTAACCTAAATTACAAACTTCATTATGTCTCAATTTTATATTGAGGTAAATTTATCCTACTTTTTCAATGCAGGATATCACAGTTTCAAATTCAAACATCATTAGCCTATATTTTATAGAATCTATATTAATCACGAAATACACCGAAATCAACACATATAAATTGAATACCGTGATACTCCATAAATTCACAAAAGGTCGATTATATCATTTCCGGGATTTAATGAGAATCATTACATTTATTGCCACTTAAATTAAAAAGGAAAAATGAGTTGGGTGTTAGTAAGGGCAATTTGGAACAAACAAATCTCCCTACTACCCTCAAACCCAAGCCCTAAGTCTCATCCTTGCTTTTTCATAAGAAAAAGATGCTAGAGAGAAAAGAGGGAAAAGCGAGGAGAAGAGAAGGAGATTCATCTTTTGAGATCAATATAACTGGCGGATTTTCATATCAATCGCACCAAGATATTCACCAAGAAGATAGCTTCGATTTGACATAAGAGCTTATACGGCTCACCAACTTCACTTGCCTCTATGGGAGGCTCGCTTCAGGCAACTTCGAATAACTTACAATACATGCATCTACGAAGGAAAGGGTGGAGTTAGAAGGGTTTTCAATATGATTATTTTCCTTTTACGATGAGAAATGCAAGTCTCTTTTGTGCACTTTCCCTATCCCCTATCAAAATGATCAATAAGGAAGGGCGAGCTTGCTTTTTATTCCCTTGTTCTCTTTCATCTCTGAAGTGATTTGATTTGTGGATCTAGGAATGACAGTATTTGATTGATAAACTCCTCAACACAACCACAACTTGTGTGGAAACTCCTTGGAATCGCAAGCTCCTCGACACAGTCTCAACTCGTGAGAAAGCATCTCAAAATTTACCTTGACACTTAGAAAACTTGTCTCTAAGCACCTTGGTATTAGGATACCCACGAGGGTTTCTTAAGCCCTTGCTAATCCCGATTTAGAAACCTCTTTCCAGAGAATTTCACACACTTTTCCAAGTGAAGAAAAAATGAAATTTTATTGATAACAAGTTCTATGATTTTCAAGTAAAGTACATGGTATTTATAGGACTTTAGGATACATAAATATGACTAAATACATGCAAGAATTTCGTGCTAAGCTTCTCCCAAGGTTCAATGCATCTTGACCTTCATCCAAGAGTTGGAAATCTTGATGTATCTTGCATTCTTTGATGTATCTTGCAAATTCTGGTACATTGAACCTATATTCTTGACTTTATCTTCAAAATGGCCTCCATCCACGAATTTGAAGGACAAAAATTAGCTAATATGACATAATAAATCATATAGTAACATATCAAATCACACGCCATTATGTGCTTCAAAATTGGGACATTATTCGAGTTTCTATTTTGCGTTGACGTCTAGTCTTGATATGTCGTCATTTTCATCTTTGGATTGCAATGTATCTTCCTTGATTAATAATAATGTATATAATATCGTACTATAATTGATGATTTGATGTTTGCTCATTATTTAGCTATTTATTGACCCGGAATCATATCAATCTCTGCCTCGCTCGTTGTCACCTATGTTGATCGGGTGAGAATTTTCGAAACTCATTTTCTAGATCTAGAATGTTTCTTGAGTTTTTCTTGAAGATTAGTTGATTGGAAGGTTGTAGTACCTTAGATCTTCGTCTTTGTTGTAGGAACGAAGGAAGATCTTGGATTTTGTGGATATTCAAGATTGGATTTTGGATCTAAGATTTTTCTAAGATTTGAGGTAAAGGAGTGTTTAACCAAATCTTTATGTGTTAATCCGTGTTTTAGATATTGTTTCTTGTTATGAGCAACTATGGTAATGTTTAGATATGTTCAAACATGTTTTTGCTATGAAATTTGGGTGTTAGAATGATGAAAATCGCTTTGGAAATATGTTGAAAGTTGCAGATTTTTTGGCTGTTTGGGAGGCAGGCCCACCTGAAAGAGACAAGCTCACGCCTGGCGCAAGGGTAAAATGCTGATAGAATGCTCAGGAGCATGCCTGGGTGAAGCATGCCTACTCCTGGCCTGGGCAGAATGATAAGAAAAAGTCACATAATGCTCTGGAGCACGTCTATCAGTTACAGGCGCACTCTGATGTATGTCAACCGGGTGATGGAATTCTACGATATTTTACTCCCATTTCTTTAGTATTTAGTGATAATTGGTATCAATTAAAGTAAATTTCGTGACAAATCGAATCACTTTTGTTTATGTAGACACTATTTAAGAAACTTATCATCTTTTAAGAGCTTACTAGTTTTATTTTATTATCAGAATTACTCGTGGTATGTTCGTGGTAGTGTTTTGCAGTGACTATGGACGCAGGGAGTGAAAATATAAAAGTCAGACCGAACCTCGTGACACCATTGGAGCAATTGAGGAAGTTTGGGAAGAAATGGGCTCGATTCCATATGTTTGGCAATGCAAACTGAGGTCACGGCATGAACCGAGACACCCACGGCGTAAACAGTGACATCGATGGCACGCACTGAGACATCTATTTAGAAGTGGTTGCATGGGCATTAAATGCTGAAGTCATTTCTCAACTACCGTGTCAGACCCCGGCGCACACCGAGATACTCACGCCGCACGCCGTATTATAAAAAGCAGCGAATTAATTAGGATTTGGAGCTCTTTTCGGGAATCATATCTCATAACATATCAACAGAGAAGAAAAACACCATCTTCTTCCTCTCTTGCAGGCACCTCCATCTCAAGGCTCCCCTAGCCAAAATTTCCTCATTTAGCACTTAAAATCCATTGTAAAACATTGTAGAATTATCATTTGATGTTTGAAGCTCCTTGGTGGATATGTAGGAAACAACTATTTTGTGTTCTATCTTCATTGAAGCACTTTGAAGGTTAGATGAACCCTCATAATTTCGAGTTCGTAGCTTGAATTAGGTAGATTCTTAATCTTTACTTTGATTTAATTGTTCTTGTTGTTATGAATGCTAGCTTAAACATGTTGGTAGTTATAACTATGAGTGGCTAGTCCCCTGCTAGCTAAGATGATATAGTTAATCCCCTTGGTTGTTTGGAATTGGTTGTTTGTTCATGTTTCTAGCTTCTATTGTGTTGAAACTCTACTTACTTTCATTGATTGATATTGTGTATGTTTGAGTAATTAACTTACATACGCACCTACACAACTCGTAGATACCGAACGGAGATATTAGTTGTGAGAAGAGAGTAAGAAGAACGAAAGGTAGAATCGACCCTAGTGGAATTCGGTTCCTTATCCGGGGAATTTTGCATTCAAGTGTTTACCTTGTCGATTCATTAGGTTTAAGGTACTTAGACCAAGGAAGAGACAAAGAGCGGTTTCATACACTCGTATGAGGGGAAACCACTTGTTTAGGAATGCACCATTCACACATTAGAACACAATTGGAAGGAAGTAGTTAAAGGGAGATAACTTGAACTATGAATCATCTTGGCTAGATTCTTTTATCATTTGAACAACTTTTGTAGTTAAGTATTAGTTTCTTAATCAAACTTGTGATTCGGATCAAGAAAATAATAACTAATTAGTGTTTGACCTCACATCCCTGTGGGATACGACCTTGACCACCGTACTAGACTACAATTGACCCGGTACACTGCCGGTTAGATGGGAACCCTAGGAAAGTTGCATCACACTTCCGACCCTGTTTTGTGTAGAAATTTGTTTTTCACCTTATTTAAGCATGTCTTGGTGTAAATCCTTTTATGTTATATTGTAAAGTGAAATGTAAGTGTTCTAGTGGCTCTGGATCCGCACCGTGATACACGGGATCATTGGAACACATTTCATTGGACCTTAGGTGGTGGTGACTTCCTTGTTATGTGGCATAGTTAATGGTTTAGTTTCTGGTGGATTTGACTCAACACCTTGAGGATACCCTCTAAGGGAGATACTCGGGATCGTCGGAAACCTTATGCCTTAGCCTTGTGGATATTGGATTAGATGTCAATGTGTCTGTGCAATGTGCTAAGTAGTGTAATGTAGAGTTGGTCGAAGGTCTAGTAGTCTTTAAGGAGCTTTTATGTGCAATTGATAAATGGATAGTTAACAACCTAAATACATACTTGAGAGTCTAAAAGCTAAAACACATTGGTCTTCGGTGAGACACGTTTTTGTATCACTACTTGGAACTATTACCCTCTAAAAGGTCAAATACCGAACTGACTCGGGTAATATTCCACATGTGGTTAAATATCGTGCCCTTAAGAAGTTGAGGAAATGTCGTGGTGCATACTGATCATGCAAAATGTCCTGGATCAAAGTGTAACAAAGGTTTTTGTTGGTTGTGTCTACTAGTGAGACTAATAGAGGGGAGTGATTTACTTGAACATATGTGCTATAAATGATAATCTTGTATTGTTAATGTTTGGATTCGATGTTTCTACCATTTACTAGTACTTTTGTACTTACATCTTAATTGTTGTTTTCCCTACCCCGAGAATGTGGTTGTTGTAGGTAGAGTTCAAAATCGCTCAAGGGTAATTCGCGAAGTGTGCTGTTGAAGTTTATCTTCCTTTTATTCTCTTGTATTTTTGGTATAGATCGAATCTTCTCTTTTCTTTTGTAACTGAGTGAGTTAGTAAGGTACTTTTTTGTTGTAAAGCAAGAGTTGTAATAGTCGAAAGGAACTTCGATCATTGTGTAATATTTTTGGAATTTGTTTTAGATGCAGTTTGTGTTGATTTCTGATCGTTTGTAGAAGTCTTTTAGTTTCCTGAGTTCATCTTTTCGTTTTCCGTTTTGTTCTATGATGTTGAGGATGTCAGATTTACGTATATAATTGATTAATGTTAATTATATACGTGTCGGACGTTCTTTTTCCGGTTAAAGACTTAGTATCTGCAACGGTGACATCACAAATACAAACTCAATATTTATACAATATAAGCATCGTATAATTTGAAAAATGCGTATGGTACAGATATGAGTAATGCTCTATCCATATGGTCTCATACGTATATGATAATTTGAATCTCTATTTTACTGATTTCCATTGTTTTGCCACAGCTAATGCATTGCGAGCGAAGACGTAGCCATATAAAGGTCTTAGGGTGGCTAACTTCATCCAGTTGTTATTTTTGGTACACCAATAAACCTTAATATTTCAGTTCAACACAATCATTTATCTTAATACATCCAAACCGACCATATATAGATAGTCCACGAGCCCACCCAAAGATAAATTCCTGACTTCGTCATTGAATGCAAGTAACCTAACACGTATCAGCTATACCAATCATTTATTAGAATTTAATAAATCTAAGATGATGCATATGATGGTTGTAACTTGTAACTAGGTGATAAATGTAACTAAACGGTTATATATATATAGCCAGCCTGGCCTCCTATGATAATATTAGAGAAAACACTCTGTATGCATGTGTGATTTATATAATCACATATATACATGACTTTTAATTAATCTATCCACTTGCCTAGCTTAATGACAAAAGACAAATTAAAGTGGTTAAAAGATTCTCAAAGAAGATGTAATTAATAAGCTTAATAGATCAAACTAGGGTAAATTAACATAATTACATGGACAAATTTTTTTTTGGTTATATGTGTGAAGACAAACCTTAGATAAAGAGCATATATATCATTGGTTCCTTTCGCATTAAAAGTAAGAAAATTACAAAAAGTAAAACAATCATTTGACTGATATCCAAGTTAGTCGAGGAATAATTATGATACCAAACTTTTGTTGTAATAAGGTTGAAAGTAAATAAAGACGGATGAAAAGAATAAAAAGAAATAAAGTGTTTGCATTTACAATGTTGAGGCACATCTTTATATATACGGATTCTAGACCAGAGAAAATCCTTCTACGGTGACTTCATTTATGGATTTATCTCATCTGGAACCATTAATTCTGTATGCGCGTCGTAAATCATCGATCAGATTTAATTTACATGTGTTATCATAAACTAATAATATGGAACAAAAGTTGTGTCAATTAAAAATTCTTGTATAATGAAAGCAACATGGTATATATCACTCAAATGATGATTACTAATACATATAAAGACACTTTGAAACATAATTACCCTTCCTAAATAACATAGTAATAACTAAATACTCTTACAATGCCTCTATAATTCATATTTAAGGTTTTTTTTTTTATAAAAGTTATTCTTTTTTTTTTTCATAACTTTAGCGAAGATAAGAAAAAATGCATATACAAAAAAACAAATTCATTCTTAATATTTTAAATGAATTATACCTTGCCATTGTTTTACTGTAGCAGTACTACAAATGATGTCAACTACTACTAAAAAAACTAAGAGCTATTTTAAAAATAAAAACCTAAGTAATATATGATCTGTAATTATACAAACAAATATATGCAATTATTTCGCCAATTGCCATACATGGATCAGAAAGCTTTGCAACTGCTACCGCCGGCAACCGGCTGAGCTCAGATCCCACCACCGGGCAGTAATCAGTGAACAATCTTTTTTTATTTTATTTTTTAACAGATAAAAATACCAGCGATCATTCCAACGTAGTACTAGTATATTAAATAAAATCCCACTTGAGTTCTTGAAATAATAATCAAACTGAAGCAAATATTATTCCTGAATTTTTTGGAGTTATATGTGACCTGCCAACAGTATGAGTTGGAATTTTTTATTCTTTACGTACCTTTTGTCTTCATCTTTAACATTATAATATTGATACAAAAATAATATTGAAAGGGCATAACTTGGATGTGTTTGTTAGTCCTTATAATATAGGATTAAAAAAAGGTGAATTAAAAACTTTAATTTCCTAATCAAGTAATCACTTCTATTTTTCTTATGTTTGAAAAATGATGTAAATAAATTGTTTAGGAATAGATTGTTCCATGATATGTGGTGCTGCTTCATTAAATATGGTTGTGGATAGCAACATCCATTGTTTAAATTTTTTAAAAAACGTTTTTATTATCATTTTTAAAATAAAAAAAATCCACTAAACATTTCTATGTTTTTTTTTAAAATTTGTTGGGTTTGTTTTTGGGCTTCCCACCCCTCAAGTCAATCAGCCCACGGCTCTTTAGCCTATTCACCGCTCACGGCCTATGTGTCTTTTCCTGCAACAAATGTCTCGGCCGCACATGTATATCTTTCTCGATTAACCCTTCAAATTATTTTATCAAAAAAAATAAATTAAACCCTTCAAATTATCTCTTTTTTTTTTTTTTTTTTTTTACCCAAAGGACGAAAGCTTTTATTACTAACCCGGAGAAACCCGGCACTACCCGGGACTAAAAAGAAACCCGGGACCAACCCGGTACTGAAGTCCCGGCACTCGGCCGGAACAACAACAAAAAACAACAACAACAACAACAACAACAACGTCAACAAATAGATAGAAAAGCCAGGGAGTGCTGAGCCAAAAGAGAAAAAAATTCCGATAAGCTGGCCAACAGACACGGATTCCCCGGGTCCATCCATCTATTGACAACAAAAACAGACTACACAACAAACTAATACTAATACAAAACGAAGAGCTAAAACAACAAACTAAAAGCAATAATAACAACGTGCCAACAGTGCCGCCGGAGATCAAAACAAAGCAGCAAACTGAAGCCATGGACCGAGAAAAAACGCCACAAACTCCCACCGCCATCAGCCGCCGCCCCCCGGGCGGAGAGAGAAGCCCAACCGCCAATTAAGAGCCCGAAGCCTTAACGGTGTTATGTAAGCCACACAACGATGAGTAGCATCATCCCGATAGGGAAACAGTTTTGCCGCCCGTCTCAATCAGAAGCGAAGAACCAGCAGAGGGGAGGGACGACGAGCCGCCAACAAAAACCGCAGGAAAGAGCGACTGCCACCGGATCACCGCCGGACCTCCACCGGAAACCGTCACCACCGGCACCAGATCTGGGCAAAAAAGGCCGCAGGTCCGCAAAATCCCTACTGAAACACAGCTCCATCAACCCGAACACAGCACCACTATCGTCACCCGATCGACACCACCACCATCATGACCCGTCACATTTACTTATTTTATCTCAAATTTAGACAAATTTTGAATTCTTTCTGCCCATATTTGGATCAGAATGTATGAAATATATTTCTGACCAATATTCAGTCTAGAAAACACTCAACTTCTGACTCAAATTTGATCAGACTAGTCAATTATATTGTGACGCATGTTGGATCATAATAGTCAACTTCCAACATTGTGTATAAAGGCATTATTCAGAGCGACACATCATAATAGATTTGCAATTCCAAATTAAAATCGAAAAAATCAACTTCAAACTACACCCAAAAAAAATGAAACTGCATAAATACTATAACAATTAACTAATGTAAAAGTAAACACCTTCAATCTAGACACCCGTCTTTCGGCTATTAGAGAGCGGATTGCATTTTGTAACAGTTTGCGTTCTGCAGAAAGAAAACTTACTATGTGTTTTACATACTACTGAAGAATCACAGGATGTGAGAGAAGGATCCGGATTCCTGCTATAGACGAGTGCACTATATAATGCTTATTACCAACCCACCCCACCCCACCTCTCTCCAACCCCCCACCCCACTGAGCTCAACTTTACAATAGAGACCTCTGGGAAGCTACCATCAATCAATGGCATGACGTTACCCTACTAAAACTGCACCTCCATGAGCTTGCAATTCAGAAGCTTTTAATGACCAAAATAGCCCTACACAATTACCAAGTAATAGACTCTGATCTCCTGCATTTCCTAATCCTCACTTTAAGTACACCAGCCTTTGAACTTTTGATCTCACAGCAATGCCTCCGCGGATTCTGCACGATCACCGTTCGTACATTAATTCGTACATAATTGCAAGAATAGTTAATATATAGTGAACACGTGATCTTAATACTGTCACAACCACTCACAACCACTCTGACACAACAAATATCACAACATTATGCAATGTGACCATAGGGTCCCACTGTCGGTGTCTGAAGGATTGTAGCAGTAGCAGTAGCAGTAGCATTATTCAATAATTAATGACGTTTAAACACGACAGTACCTGCTTCCATTCCTCTAGGTCCATCTTCAAAGCCGTGACAACAACTCTCTCAACAGCCGATGCTCGAGAATGATGGCGTTTCTTGCATTTCTTCTCAAGGGTATTCATGGAATTATTGTAAATACTAATAGTGCCACCACTGTCGTTGCCATCTTCCTTAACCGAACCCAGATGGAAAATAACCGGCTTTTCACAAGGGTCCGAACTCACAGGCCGAGTATTGAACATGAAAGGCCCCGGCCTATAACTCCTCCATGTTTGGAATGTCTGTAAAGGTTTCTCCAATTCTAAGGTTGTCAGAAGTGTAGGGTATATCTGCACTGAGTAGCCCCATGAAACGGACACGGACCATTTGTATCTCCGGTGGAAGCAGAAACATTGCTGTAATAACCGGCCCGGGTCAAGACGGTAAGCTTGAAACAGAGTTGTTAGTGAACTGTATTGTGTCTGATTTGGAAACAATGGTGCTACATAGTCCAGGTGGTGAAGTGACACTATAGGCGCCATTGGGTGCGCGGACAAAAGACCAAATATATCGCCTCGAATATCGATCTGAAATGTGCATATTTTGGGAATAATACAGAACCAAAAGGTATATCAGGTTTGATTAAATGGTCTTTTTATTTTTTGTTATATCATCGGTATGCAACAAGAAAAAGGTAAATGAATAAGAACTAAATTTTTCCCTTTTTAATCAAATTAACTCTTCTAACAGAATGTAATAAAGGTTTTCTTGCTAATTTTAGCACCTTGAAAATATAAATAAACACAATGATAAAAATAGAATTACCATAAATCTTAAATTATAAATCAAATAGTTTAGTAAGTAAAGATTTACTAATTTTGGGCTTTATCAAATACCCCTTTGGTTTGGTATGGAAAGAACTTACAGTACATATAAAAGATATATGATTGACCAACCTTTTTCATACCTCATATAGGCTATTTTTATCAAACAATACTTTTTTTTATATTAAATTATTAATATTTACTACGGTAGGTGTTTATTCATTATTACAGTACAATAATAAATTATTGTTTGGCCCATGATTGATGATTTGTGTACTGGTTGTTCCCTCCTCAACATGTGTTGTTGGTTTCAGCCTAGTGTTTTTCCAGTCAAAGTGGAGATGTAGACAACAAGAGCAAAGTTTGTCACGTGAAATTCTTTTATTAATATAACATTATCAAAGTTTTGTCTTATTTCACTTTTCTAAGGAAAAAATATCTAGTCCAAATAAAGTCCGGAAAAAGAAATAGCAATGATTCACTAACAAGTTTGGTTTAAATATTCGTTTTGTCAGAATGGTTATAGCTATAGCATTACTCCATCTAATTAAGAGCACTTGTTGCAGATACAGTAAAAGAAGATAAATCTGTAAATTAGAAATCTAAATCACTCAGATTCATTTAAAATCATCGATCTGTAGCAAAATGTCTACACAAATATGTAAAATCGCCACTACACAAAATATATTCTAGAGATTCTGATACATTTCAATTTAAATAAAGATTATATAAAATAAAGAAAGGTGGATATTCAATAATGTAAAGTAAAGAATATGTTCGAATCGTTGATGCAAGTGCTCTAAAAAGGCATAATATATGACCAAACCAGGAGGATCTTAGTATATGTGCATACCAAAAAAATCAATATTACAATATAACTAACATATGATAGTCGTCGATATTACAATATAACTTACAAAGTCAGATATGCCATAAACGTGCACTTTCTTAAGACTAGGCTATGATGTGTTATAGGATGGTCAGATGTGATAACGTCATAAACGTGTACTTTTCTAAGACTCTCTATGACGATGTGTTATAGGATAGTCAGATGTAATAATGCAATAAACGTTTACTTTTCCAAGACTAAGCTATATGATGACGTGTTATAGGCTGAATGTTGATTATTTCACAGGGGTCGTTCTACTGTAGGGACTCCCTAGTAGGGAACTGCTTACGTGGCAGGATCTGGACCACACAGTTTCCTGAGGTGGAATACACAGTGCCCCGTGTGTGGAAATTGTGTGGTCCAGATGCTGTCACGTAGACAGTTCCCTAGTAGGGAGTCCCTAGGATAGAATTTTCCATTTCACAGGTGGATTGATTTGTTTTCTTCATTATACAGTTATACGTTTTGCAAGTCATACATTAATCAAGAAACCTATTTAGGTGTCACACATCATCATTGACTTGACTCAAACAATATATATATAGTTACGCCATTTTAGCAACACATTCAAATTCGACTATGGGTCCTATTCAAAGGAATTGCATACTTCCGCAGTCAACTGTCAACGAATCAAATCGCACGGCTCGTTCAGAAAACAATACTTATATGTAGATTTTGACCGTGAATAATGACATTGATTTTTGCATTTTTACGACTATTGTAACACAACGAATGATACAATATTATTTTCGATTATGATTATAATGCGAGCCTAATATCAGGAATTCAGGATGACATGCATCAACATTTGATCTTTTCATTTACAATAGTGCTACAATCAAATCATTTCAGCTACTTCAATAACAAATAATTATGATATCAATCATATATACATACATCCATATACTAAAATGGAATAATAATAATGAGGTTTATTGATAAATATTTGTCTTCCTCACATGAAATATTTATAAAATCATCAATATTTGTTTTTATGATTGTATTGTTTTTTTTTCTTTCTTTCTTTCTTTCTTTTTCTTTTACATTTCCAAAAAACGAGAAAAATTGTAGTAAATTATTATAGGGTAAAAAGTCAAACAAAACATAGGGGAAAACAAACCTGGTGAAACCCACGTTCTCTAGTAAGTGAAACACCAATCTCCTTCACGCAAGCCTCAACTCTTTGATCTGAGCCGTAGAAATTATAGTACCGATTCAGACAACCGTCCATTGCTCTCACCAGTTCCGCCGCCAACGGATAACTAATCGCGAAACCGCCACCCCCAAACGCCATGTCGTAATCGTGCATCACGTTCTGTTCAACACTCTCCGAGTTACCTCCGATATAGTACATCCGACGGTGGTCGTACTTAGACAACACGGTAACCAAGTTTTCAGTGAAAAACACTGTATCATCATCTCCCATAACGAACCATTTAACATTCGGTAACCCGACCCGGAAGGAGTCGACTAGAATCCGTGAGATTCTAACTGCTGACTGTGAGCTTGTGTATTTGAAACGGGTCCAATCGGATGAGACCCGATATGGAGGTGAGTTATCGGGCCAAGGTGAATCCCGGGTCGGTTCTTTATCTAACCAGACAAACCCACGAGTCAAATTCGGCTGCCACCAGAGTTCTGAATATTGTTTCCGGTGGTTCCATGTCTGAATTGAGCCGGCGATGCCGAAGACGATATGTGAAATATTGGTCGGGTCGGGTTCTGTAGGATCGCACGGTTCGACCATGTTTTGAGTCGGGTTCGAGCATTCCGGACAGCGAAAAAAGCTTGATTCTCTACTGAAAAATGAATACAGCATCAACGAAAGAGAGATTACACAGAAAACTAAACCTCCGCCTTTAATCAACTTCGTTAGAAGATCAGTGGAGAAGGTAAAGATTTTGAATGGCTTAAACGGGTCATGACCCGATGTTTCTCGGGTCTGAGACATCGATGTCGCCATTATTAGTGGTCCGAAAATCTCAGTGTTTTTACATGGAAGTGAAGGGGGAATCTGAAAACCCAGAATTAAGCTTCCAAAGTTATCGGTGATTTTGGACTGTTTGTGAGCATCTGTGTGTGTGTGTGTGTGTGTGAAAGTTTGAAAACAAAAAAAAAAATTAAGAGAGGCGACAATGGAAACAAAAAGGAACGGTGTCAATGTAGGTAGTACACGTGGCGTCCTCGTTCCCCTCCTTTGATGACTTACGTGTCCATTGCTGGTTAACCTGATGTTGTTTGTTCCTATGTATCCGATATACTAGGATAAATCTTTTAGGAATAATTAAAAATAGTAGTATAATTGTATAACTACTTTTTACTTGTGTCCGTGCACAGTTTTTACACAATTTTAATACTATGTAATAATATGATTTTTATTAATAGAATTGACGATGCTCAAATTCGTCAGATATGAAATCGGTTTGATAATTGGATAATAAGTTTCGTAAGGATTACTCAATTAGCAAATTAGAGTACTAGTTGATAAATTATAGATGAAAAAAATGTAGATTAACTCCTTACGTACTTAGAGAATCTATATATTCAGAGGATCACAGATCAAACTATTAGCGTAGTTTTAATTTTAGGGGTAAATACACATTTTTATAGGTCTTTATAGTGGGATAGTTGATTGTGCTGCATTGAAGTAGTGGTCAATTACAAGAAGAATCATGGTCATGTAAGCGAGAATCACTGAGTCATTATGACAACGTGGATTAATGTCCCACTGATTAAGTGTAATTATTATTCAAGGTCAGATCTGACTTGTCCGAGTTGTATATAAGAGGCCGAGGTAGGTCTGCATCATGTCGACAATATAAGCTTGTGGAATTCTTGCCGAATCGATAATATTAGACAAAGGACAACTTGTGTCACGTCGATATAATATGGGTGACGCGCACTGTTAGGAGACAAGCGCCGAAGTCATCTGATACATCAAGCACAATATTAAACCGGTCCCCTGCCAGCATATTAGCTAAGACGGATGATGATGATAAATTATGTCACCTTAACAATCCGGGCCCTAATTTAATCTAGTGATGAACACACACAAAAACCCTAATGCCAAAAGAGAACGTGGTGGTGGATTTTTGTATTTGCGGCTGAGTCTAAGACTGTATCTTAGATTGCCTACGTATCATGTTCGGTTCCAGGAATCAAACCTTACGTAGTTCCTGGATTGGGGTATTTATAATGACAACACTTGCCTAAACCCTAAGGTTAAGTCGGCTTATGTTATTGTCATGTTTACCCTTTAATGGGCCTTAAACCCTTGCCCAAGCTATCGCTGTTAATGGGCTTGGACAGCTGGTGCGGACTCTGTCCTCGATGTCGATACTTCCGACCTGCGGTGATCGACTCTAGACTCGTTGTCCTACACTGCTAGCTGGTGTGGACTCCGTCCTTATGGACGTGTCGTCTCACACTGCTCACATGTCGATAGTCGTTGTGTCGAATACGGATGTCGATATAAATGCCTTGGAGCTAATTCATGATGTGATGACTAACCGATAGACGACGCGTGGAGGGAGTGAAACCCTGTATCGTCATAAGCCCCCCAGACTTGAGAGAGGCGACTCCCGTTGTCCGAGGTCGAGTCTGTCACATGAATCGTCTTCGAATTGGGTTTTCCCTTGGGCGGGAAAAAGCCCGCCTTTTCACAACCCTAACTGTCTGCAGCCACGTGGCGCGATATCCTGGCACACAGACGCTTCGTATCCCGCAAAACGCGTCATCGCCTTGATTATCACGATTTCCAGGGGTTATAACTCCCCATTATCCCCTGTCTTTTCAAATCATTTGCGTATCTCTTGCAAGCATATAAAGGAGGAGGATAGAAGTAGCAGCAGAGCCTATTTGCCATTTCCTCATTACAAACTCCAAATCCCAAACACCAAGTAAGTTCTTTTCTTCTTTTTCTTAGTGTTCTTCATCTTGTTTTTGAATTATCCATGTCCAATAGTAGTAGCGCCACTGAATCGGATAGGAGCGGTGAAACGCCAGTTCATAGTCAATCTCCGGCACCTATTACCTCTGGTCATCTTCTCCGGCGAGACTCCGGTGAGCCAACAGCTTCCCCCCTCCTGCCCCCCATCAACCTAAGAAGTTAGTGACTAGGATGGATGGGAAGGGTGCCAAAGGATGCCTCAGTTCGTTTTCTTCTGAGGAGGTTACCAGGCTTTGCCATAAGTACAATATCACCAATCCCCCGTTTGAGGTTCGTCTCCCTTCCGGCCTTCATAAATTTGCCGACGAGCCCCCAGAGGGATTCTGTGCCGTCTATGAGAATCAACTTGCGAGTGGATTAAGGTTTCCACTTTGCCCGGCTGTTCTAGCGATCCTCGACCACTACGAGATCAACATCTCCCAGATCGCCCCGAATGCCGTTAGGACTATGATGGGGTTCATCATCGCTTGTCGAGTGGCTGGGGTCTGCTTCTCGATACCTTTGTTTCGATACTACTATCAGATCTCTGCCACTCCGGACAAGTTGTGGTACACTTTTCAGAGAAGGGCGAACCGACACGAGTTCGTGACCAAGGGGCCTTCCTCTCACGGGGAGTGGAAGCCTCGATTCTTTTTTCTTCGATACGGCCTGGAGAACCCTTACGTGGGGCAATGGAGGTCGAGAGACTCAAAGAAGGACAAATGGGGGAATGCACCCATTCCAGAGGAAGCTCGAACGCTGGGCAGACATAATTTCGAGGTGGTCACTCGAGATTTGAGCCTCCTGTACGATCTGGACCATCTAGAGGAAGCGGGGCCGATCCCCTACGTCGGCCTTCATCGTCAAGATCATGAGAACCGTAGGAACCTTTTCTTATTTGTTTGTTTTTTACATATGCCATCTGTCGAGTCTGACAACTTGTCGTTTGTTGATCAAAAACTAACTTGTTGCCTTCACATTTTGCAGTGGGCAGGTTCTCCAAGGTCACCGATCCCATACGTGTTCCTGAGTCAGCGGTCGCGGCTGCTCCACCTGTCGAGGGTCGGGCTACTCCTGACTTGCCTGTGTCTGAAGCCAGGGCACCTTCTTCTTCCCGAGATGGGGGTGCCACTCAGCCTGAACCCACTCCTGCTGCCGTCAAGTCAACAGCACCATCTGGATCTACTGAGCTGCCTCCGTCCAGCAGTGACTTGACGGTTCGTTTCGGATCTCTGCGTGATGAGGACGAGGAGGAGCTGGTCGAGGTGGTTCCGGCCACCGAACTTCATGTTGAGGCGCAGGTACCTCAGTCCAAGAAGAGGCCAACTACTGCTGAGCTGGTGAGGGAGCAACATCGGCAGTCAAAGAGGGCCAAAGCAGCTGAGGCTTCTCCCGATCCGGAAATCGACCTAAACTGGGTAGCTGATGATTTCGCGGCCCTGGAGGATAAGGGCATGTCTCAGGCGCTCCGAAAGTTGAATCGCCTCGTAAGTCGATTGTACTATTCCTCTTTAAACGTTGGTCTTCTTCGA
Organism: Gentiana dahurica var. dahurica; assembly: GCA_024500145.1. NCBI lineage: Eukaryota > Viridiplantae > Streptophyta > Magnoliopsida > Gentianales > Gentianaceae > Gentiana > Gentiana dahurica. The sequence continues at coordinate 10,580,265 of CM044901.1, forward strand.
AGCCTTTGCCTTGTCTTTTATCATCTGATGTTTCTCTTTCTTTTGCAGAGTAACATTGTCAGTCGAGAGGCTGCCCGGAGGCTGGCCAAGACGGGTGAGTCAGCAGACGAGCTGCGCAAGGAGAATGGCAAGCTTTTGCGGGACATTATTGCGAAGAACGCCGCTGTCTCCGCCATGGAGACTCAATTCGAGACGTTAAAGCGCGAGTCGGTTGCCGAGTGCCAGAAGCTGAAAGACAAGTTAGCGATTGCTGAGAAGGAGCTGGATCGATTGCAGGCTGAAAGAAACGATCAAGGTATAGAGCTGCTCAAGCAGGCTCAAGATTTCGAGAAGGTGCAAAGGTGGCACAAGGCTTCACTGGAAGATATTGAGAAAGCTCGACATGAGAGAGATGCGCTACGAGCTGAATTGGATCAGGCGCGCGCGCGGCTCGAGACGGCTACAGCTGACGCGATTGCAGAGTATCGGAAGTCAGCCAACCTTGATGCTGATCTGGAGGTGATCATGCGCGCCTCGATGATGGATGGCTACACCCTGGCAGTGGATCAAGTGAAGGTCGTCATCCCAGACTTCGACGTGTCGACCCTTGAGACGCCGATATTCTACAATCCCGACTCGGAGGAACTATATGATCGATACATGGAAGAGTTCCAGCAGGGAGAGTCCTTGGCCATCAAGTACGGTCCTTCCACTTCTGCCCCTGCTCCTGATCCGACCGTAGTCGATCCGACCCCTGCCATCTCCGAGTCGACTCCGGCGGCCGACCCTTGACCATTTATCTTCAAAATCTTTCTTTTGTTGATTTGTTATTCTGAACTTGGATCTGTAATAACATTTATTTTAACTTTGGCTGGTCTTTTCGACCTGGCCTTGTTTTGTAATAACTTTGTTTTGAATTTGACTTGCTTTTGCAATTTGATTTTTCTTTCTTGTTGCTTTGCTCGTCTTTTTGATATGCTGTAGTCTTTCCCTTGTCGAGCCTTTGGCTCTGTTCGTATTTGCTGTATTGACGTTGTGTTGCCCCCTAAGTGTATTATGAACCTTTGGTTCTTATTGCACTTGAGATCGACTCGCTTGCCTTAGTTTTTTGCCCTTTAGGCTTATTTGACCTTAGAATGAGCGTTTTTAATTCGACTTTGTGAACTGTCCCCTGACATTGGCCTTTTTCACCCTTTGGGCTCGTTAGGCTCTCGGTTGGAACAGGTGGCCCGACTATGCGAACCGTCCTTTGTCCAGGCCTTTTTCGCCCTTCCGGCTTATGCGGCTTTCGACTGGGACAGGTGGCCCGACTATGCGAACCGTCCTTTGTCTTAGTCTTTTTCGCCTGTTAGGCTTGTTCCACTTTCGACTGGGACAGGTGGCCCGACCATGCGAACCGTCTTTATGCCTTTGCATCCGTTGCCCTTTAGGCTAACTTTGCTTTTGGCTTTATCGAGATGTCCGACCTGCGGATTTCTCTACTCGTTGTTGATTGTTTTGCCTTTAACATTTTCTATCACTTTGGACTTATACTGTTTCGGCTATAAATCCTAACAAACACCGAAAACATCTCGAGAAAACACAAGTTTATTAGAATACTCATAAAATTGTCTCATGGACTTATTACAAGACTTAAAACTGAAAAGTAAACAAGTTCATCAAAGCTTATCTCAAACATAATATTTCCTCAGATTGTTGGCGTGCCAATGTCGAGGAACAGTGGTTCCATCTGCTCGCCCAAGTTGATACGACCCTTTGGGGTGAACCTTCAGAATTTGATATGGGCCTTCCCAATTCGGGGCCAACTTCCCACTTGCTTCTAGCCGACTTGCTTCGTTTTTTCTCAGAACCAAATCTCCAACTTTGAAATATCTATGTCGGACCCTCGAGTTGTAATACTGAGAGATCTTCTGTTTGTACCTTGCCATTCTGGCTGAGGCTATCTCTCTTCGCTCCTCGACATTATCCCTTTCCTGTCGGAGTTCGGGATTATTTGTCTCAACGTTGTAGGTCAGAACTCGAGGAGAAGGAACTCCGATCTCGGCGGGTATCACCGCTTCGCACCCATATACTAGAGAGAAAGGAGTTTCTCCTGTCGATGAATTAGGAGCTGTCCTATACGACCATAGGATGCTCGGAAGCTGCATTGCCCAATCTTGACCTTCTGCCTCTAGTCTTTTCTTCAATCCCAGCTTGATCTGTCGGTTAGTTTGCTCAACTTGACCATTTGCCTGCGGGTGGGCCACTGAGGTGAACCGCTGGTCGATATGGTATTCGCTGCACCATTCTCTAACTTTTCGATCTTTGAACTGAGTACCGTTATCCGAGATCAGAGCCTTCGGAATACCGTACCTGCATAGAATGTCGACCCACAAGAATTTCTTGATGGTTGCAGCTCGGATGTCGGGCAAAGCCTTAGCTTCTACCCATTTCGTAAAGTAGTCAACTGCAACGACCACGAATTTGAGATTTCCCGGGGCTCGGGGTAAAGGTCCGACAATGTCGACTCCCCACTGATCGAAAGGCCATGCTGACGAGATGACATTCATGTCTTGTGCTTGTTGATGAGAAATATTATCATGAATCTGACAAGAGTTGCACTTCTGGACAAGGTCATTTGCATCTCGTTGCATCGACAGCCAAAAGTACCCAGCTAACTTGCATTTTCGCGCCAACATTCTGGCTCCACAGTGATTCCTACAAGCCCCTCTGTGAATCTCTTCTAAGAGATATTCGCCTTTAGTTTCAGAAACACATCTTAACCATGGACTCACAAAAGACTTCCGATAGAGGATGTCGTCGAAGAACGCATATCGGGCCAATTGGAGTCGAACTTTTCTGGCTTGTATCTTATCGGATGGTAGTATTCCGTCTTTGAGGTAAAGAGCGATCGAGTCCATCCACGTGGTCTGCTGAGTGATCGGCTGGGCCTCCGTCTCGATGTAACTCCTATCGGTCAATAATTCGACTAGAACCTTCTTACTCGACATGAAGTTCGATGCAAGCTTGGAGAGTGCATCGGCTCTTTTGTTCTGACTTCGGGGGACTTGCTCGAATTGAACTGTCTTAAATTTAGGTATGAGACTTTGGACAGCTGCTAAGTAATTCTTCATAGTTTCTTCCTTAGCCTCATACTCCCCTTTCACATGATTCACCACCAATTGCGAGTCATTATACACCAACAAATCCTCGACCCCCAGCTTCAGAGCAAGTTTCAGACCAGTTATCATAGCTTCATACTCGGCTTCATTGTTCGTTGCTTTAAAATCGAATCGAAGGGCGTATGGGAATTCTTCGCCTTTTGGGCTTACTAGAAGGAGCCCTGCTCCTGCCCCTTCCTTGCTCGATGCTCCATCGACTTGGAGAGTCCATCTATCCACTGGACTTTGCTTCTCTTGGTCGAGCTGGATGGAGATCCCTTCAGCTAGAAAATCGGCCAAGGCCTGTGCTTTTATCGTAGTTCGAGGGACGAACTCGATGTCGTACTGGGCCATTTCTATCACCCATTTTGCCAATCGACATGAGGTGTCGGGTTTTGCCAAAATCTGCTTTAGTGGTTGGTCAGTGACTACCACAATAGGAACCAGAGATAGTGCTAACTTCTCAGCTGGTGAGTACCGGATCTCGGGGCCATGTAATGCCTTGCTGACAAAATAGATTGGCACCTGGCCATGTACTCCTTCTCTGACTAGAACCGCACTCACTGCCTCCTCGCACACAGCCAAATAAACTAACAGCTTCTCCCCTTCTCGAGGTGAAGTGAGGGTGGGCAACTCTGACAAATATGCTTTCAATTCTTCGAAGGCTGTCTGACATGCATCATCCCAATGGAAAGGACTGGCCTTGCGAAGTATCTTGAAGAATGGTAATGCACGCTGTGCGGATCTCGATAGGAATCTGTTGAGAGCGGCCATTCGACCGGTGAGCCTTTGCACTTCCTTTATATTTCGAGGTGCGGGCATATTCTTCAGGGTATCAATCTTATCTGGGTTTGCTCGAATCCCGTCTTTCGAAATCATATAACCCAAGAACTTACCCGACCTGACTCCAAAAGTACACTTCTTCGGGTTCAACCTCATCTGTGTTTCTCGCAACACTTCAAAAACCTCTCGAGCATCGACCAAGTATTGTCTCATAGATCGACTCTTGATAAGCAGGTCGTCTACATAAACCTCCATACACCTGCCAATTTGCTTTGCAAAGATTTTATTGACTGCCCTCTGGTATGTTGCCCCAGCATTCTTCAACTCGAATGGCATGGTCACATAACAGAAGGTGCCGAATTCTGTGATTCATGACTAAGATTTGCTGAACCGCCATCTTTCCATTCATGACAACGGAGTTACAACTCCTCGCGACCTCAACATCTCCCTTTACCTCGTGGGAGCCGTTCCTGGTTGGAAACTTCATGCTATTATGAAAGGTCGAAATGATTGCACGCAGGTCGAAGAGCGCAGGTCGCCCTAAAATAACGTTATACGCAGATGGAGCTTTGACCACCACATAACTCAGCTCGAGAGTTCTTCCTTTCTCTCCATCTCCTACTTTCATGAGTAGCTTTATCGATCCCATGGGATGAACTGCTTGCCCTGTAAATCCAAACAGAGGGGATGCTATAGGAGCTAAGTCTTTCTCTATCAACTTCATCGCCTGAAACGCCAAGTGATATAAGATGTTCACTGCACTCCCGTTATCGATACAGACTCTCGATACACGGGCTCGACTAATCACGGCCTCAATAACTAACCCTTCGCTATGACTCCTAGACTTCGGGATATCATCACGAGGGCCATATCCGACTTCCGTTGTGAATCTGAGCGGCTTGAGCTCTCCCGAGCTACTAGCTGGCTCTTCACTGGCCTGGTCATTGTCACTCTCCCCCGGACCGAAGATCGTATTAACATAATTGACCGGTCGATTATCTTCGTATCTATCTCGGCCAAAGTTGTCTCTGTTATTCCCATCCCGACCTGGAGATCGATTCCTCTGGGGTGATCGATCTCTTCGCCTCTGGGCATCTCGGCCTCGATTCCTATCTTGATCAGAGTTTTTCCTTTTAAATTCTCCACGCCCTCTGGGCCCATCATACCGAGATATGTCAACAACTTCGTCTAGCTTCCCTTCCTGGATGCAGACGTCAATATCTTTTTTCAAGTCGATACAATCCTCTGTCGTATGACCTATATCCTCATGAAAGTCGCAGTACTTGCTTGCATTCCTCTTTTCTCGAGGTTTCTTCAACGGTGGCGGTTTCCTCGCCAAGTTCTTTGAGAGCATGATCGATAACACCTCGGCTCGAGACCGATTGAGGGGAATAAAATCTTTATCACGCGTGGGTCCCTTCTTGCCCCCCCGGTCTGAGGCAGGTGTTTCGATACGATCCCAGGCGGACGGCTTGCTGTCGATATCCTGTCTCTTGGATTGGTTCCGGTTCGGACCTCGATTGTCCTTTTTGGAATCCATCCAGTCAGATTGGGTGTGCCTTCGCACTGCCTCTTCCCCCTGACAGAATCGATGCACCATATTTACACACTCGTCCATCGTGTGGGGGACATCTTTGCTCAATTTCATGTATAACTTCGTATTACGCAACCCCCCACGAACGACGTGATCAGAAGTCGGTCATCTGCATCCTTGACCTGCATGGCCTCAAGGTTAAACCTCTTCAAATACTCCATTACCGTCTCATCCTTTTGCTGCCTCACATTCATTAGGTGCGTGGCACTTAAATGAAACTTCTTGTTCACTATGAACGCGTCTCGAAACTTGCGAGCGAGCATGGCAAAACTGGAGATCGACCCTGGACGTAGCTTTGTAAACCATTCTCTTGCTCGACCTACGAGTAGCGTCTCGAACGCCCGACATCGCATTTCGTCGGGTGCTCCATCTAGCCTCATCTGAGATAGATACCTATGGAGATGGTCCTCTGGGTCGGTGGTACCATCGTAAGGCTTTATCTTCGGTATCTTAAACCCCTTGGGTTTAGGAAAACTCTCGATCTCCTTCGTGAAGGGAGACTCCAACCATAACGAAACCTGGTTCTTTCCCAGAATAACATTCAATTCCTCCCTGACGCTATCATCATCCATTTTCTGATGCTTTTGATGGATCTCGCGCCTCTTCCTTTCCACAGAGCTAGAGGACGCACTGACTTCGTCTCCAGGAGTCTGTTTAGGTTTATCCGCTGCATCCTTCCGACCGCCTTCCGCCGTGGCGTCTTTCTGGGCGGCGGCCGTTTGTCTTTGTGCTGTGACTGCTTCTGCAATAATCCTGGACATTACCTCCAGATCCGCCCTTGCTAATTGATCCACAAGCGCTCGATATTCTGGAGCAAGACCTTGCCTTTCTTGTTGGGGGTTTTCCTGGTGGGGGTCTAAGACTGGATCTTTTTCCCCATGCTTCTGCTGAGGATCATGCTGAACAAGATCCAAGGCTGGATCTTTCTCCCCTTGCGCATCGGATCGAGCGGCTCATTAAGCTGTGAACCTTGATCTGCAGCTTTGGATGCAGCTTTTCTGGGAGGCATCGTGTTCTTGCGTATTCAATCAATAGAAAGCCCTCCTTCTAGCGCCAATGATGATGACAAATTATGTCACCTTAACAATCCGGGCCCTAATTTAATCTAGTGATGAACACACACAAAAATCCTAATGCCAAAAGAGAACGTGGTGGTGGATTTTTGTATTTGCGGCTGAGTCTAAGACTGTATCTTAGATTGCCTACGTATCCTGTTCGGTTCCAGGAATCAAACCTTACGTAGTTCCTGGATTGGGGTATTTATAATGACAACACTTGCCTAAACCCTAAGGTTAAGTCGGCTTATGTTATTGTCATGTTTACCCTTTAATGGGCCTTAAACCCTTGCCCAAGCTATCGCTGTTAATGGGCTTGGACAGCTGGTGCGGACTCTGTCCTCGATGTCGATACTTCCGACCTGCGGTGATCGACTCTAGACTCGTTGTCCTACACTGCTAGCTGGTGTGGACTCCGTCCTTATGGACTTGTCGTCTCACACTGCTCACATGTCGATAGTCGTTGTGTCGAATACGGATGTCGATATAAATGCCTTGGAGCTAATTCATGATGTGATGACCAACCGATAGACGACACGTGGAGGGAGTGAAACCCTGTATCGTCAACGGACCTTGTCGTTCTATCCAAAGTCTGGTAAATGTCACGTTTATGAAGTCGAGTCATACCGACATAAAAAATATATAGAAAATGTTTTCCATAATCAAACATTACTTCATAAAAAATTTACTCTTTCATTTACTTTAAAATATAATTCTCTGCACTATAAAACCTTCCTAAGAGATTTTTTTTTTTTTTTTTTTGTAGAGAAAAGAAATTATTTTACTTCCATTTCGTCCTAATGTGATGTTATTATTTTATAAATAATGATTAAACATTAACCATGAGACCGGTTCCCACTCCACTGTCCTATGAAAATGTGATGTTATTTTATACACCTATTGTTCAAGGATCTGTAGTTAATGGTCTACTTGTCCATGAGGAGAAGTTTTTGCTTGGGGACTCCATTTGAAGGGAAGTGTCGGGATAAATGATCTGAATGATACAGTTTATATGTTGAATTTAAGCTGTGTGTTTAAAATCACTTACCTCGTCACTTCACTCCAAAATAGAGTGACTGAAAGAAAAAAAAAATAATAGATCAGAATACATGAATAGCGGAAGAAATCTCAGGATCGTTTCCTATATTCATTGTTATACGATTCCGCAAGTCATCTCTATCGAAGCCCTAAAAAGACAAAAGAAGAAGTTTCATATGCACAAGAACGGCACAGCATATGGTACTACTAGACCTTCTGCTCTTTGCCTATTTTTCCGAATTATCATTGTTAAGATCAAACGCTTACCGTTGTACTAAAACCAATTGATGCCAGTAAAGACGCTACAAATTTGCACAATTTTCAACACTTGCACAATTTTCATTCAAGAGTGTGGGCAATATGTCCCAACACCCCCCTCAAGTGTGAGCAATCTGTCTCAACACTTGCACAATTTTTTTTATAAAAATAATGTTCCAACCAAAGTTCGATCTCGTGACCTCTCGCTCTGATACCATGTTAAAATCAAGCGCTTACCGTTGTACTAAAACCAATTGGTGCCAGTAAGATGCTACTTTATTTTTTCCTTATACATTAAGAGTGTGGGCAATCTGTCCCAACAATCACTCACCGGTGAAACACAGACCGACTATATATATAGCCTAAACAAGTGACCTAGTGTATTTTTAGATAATAATATCATTAAGCTTTTTAATACACTAGTTTTGGGGGTGTTACTGTGTTACTGTTAATATCACTATGTGTTGTGAGATTTTCACCCATATATACGTCAAGAATAAGGTTGAAAATCAGATTTTAGAGCAGAAAACCAGGTGTTTCAGGGTTGAAAATCTTCAAATACTATTATTGACTTCATGTTGTTGCCTTCTTCTACTTTGTTCAAATATACAGAAAGTTGCAATGTTGCAATGTTTTTATTTTCAAAAAAGAATCGGTTGTAGTGTGCTTCAAACTCCCTCCCTTACATTGGGAAGCATACTAATGATGATATTTTAGTCATTAAGATAAGAAATACAATGATATTTGTTTTCTGTGGTTATTAGTACTGAAAAGTGTTTTGAGAAGTTGAAGAGGAAAACAGTATTGGCTGTGTTACTGTTAATTTCACTCTGTGTTGTGAGTTTTTTAGCCATATATACGCCAAGAATAAGGCTGAAAATCAGATTTTGGAGTAGAAAACCAAGTGCTTCAGGGTTAAAAATCTTCAAATACTATTATTGACTTCATGTTGTTGCCTTCTTCTACTTTGTTCAAATATACAGAAAGTTGCAATGTTGCAATGTTTTTTTTTCAAAAAAGAATCGTTTGTAGTGTGCTTCAAACCCCCTCCCTTACATTGGGAAGCATACTAATGATGATATTTCAGTCATTAATGGATAAAAAATGCAATGTATATTTGTTTTCTGTGGTTATTAGTACTAAAAAGTGTTTTAAGAAGTTGAAGAGGAAAACAATATTGGATGTGTTACTATGTTACTGTGTTTAACTCTGAAATGCTATTTCATCATGTTCTAACCCTTATTCACATATACTGCAACTTGCTTTGGTGTTCACGTGAGAGGATCAGTCAGAGGATATTCCACTAACGGGATCTGGTGTCTCGAGTTACCCTCAGTTGAATATGCCAGAATTTGAAGAATAAGCTTGAATTCAGTATCATTCTAGAGTGGGATGTCAAAATCCTGCAATTGAATTGAATATTACAATTTGATTTTGAATGTTTTTTGGGTTTTTGGCCCCAGGATGTTAGGGCATTTCTTTTGTGATAGACAATTCTGGTGGTTTTTGTATACCTTAGTGTGTCTTCCATATGTATATACCTATCCTTAACAATCACATTTGCTGGCAACAAGGGTTGATTTACTGATGCATCTGTGATGCTTTTGAGCTTCTATTTGATGATAAACAAGGTTGGTGTTACTGTGTTACCGTGTTAGTGTAAACACTGCGATAAAATTCGGCTTTTAAATACTACGTTGAAAATGTATCAAATGAGGTCTCAAAATGAAGATAAAAAAATATGAACTTTGGTGAAACAATTTTGATGATCAATGTTCTAAATCAAATGTTACGATCGTTTATAAGAAAAACGCTCCGGTTAATGCAAATATTTTTTCGGCTTTCAAAATTTATGTCGAAAGAGTATCGTAATTGGGCTCAAATTAAAGAGCAAAAAAAAAAAAGAATTTTGGTGAATTTTTTTTATGAACGGAGTAATAAATCAAAATTTACGGGTGTATGAAAAAAAAAATGAAGCCAAGCAGGTAAGCACCGCGTACCAAACCTAGCGGGAATTTATATAAGGGGTATTTTTGTTCGTCTGAATTTTTTTTTCATCTTTTTTATAACTAAAAAAAAATGTGTCATATTTATTAATTTTATAAATAAAAATTGGTTTTTCCCTCGATCTATCTTTTTTTTTTCCTGATCACCGTAACCTTTTTGACAGCACATGCAAATAGTACTTGGTGTCTCTCTTCCATCGACGGCAGAAGCACAGAGTCCTAAAGTATTTACTATAAGCAAAAATAAATACTACATTCGTCCCGGAATATAGAGTATTTTAATTTTTTAATATTATCCTAAAATATAAGTATTTTTCATAAAATAATATAATATTAAATGCAATATTTTCATTTTCACACTAAACAATATATTCCCTCCGTTCTATTTTATTTGTCATGTTTGACTTTTCAAAGATATTTTGACTAGCGTATTTAATGCTTTGAATCTCATCAAATGACCCAATATTTTTACATATTATAAAGTATTACTTAAATGACATAAATGTAAAAATATTGGATCATTTGATGAGATTCAAAACATTAAATACGCTCAAAATCTCTTTGAAAAGTCAAACAATACAAATAAAATGGGACGGAGGGAGTAATATTATTAGACAGATCCAGAAAACAATACAATATTTTGCATTGAAATATTAAAAAAACAACTTATTTATTAGGTTTTTTCTTAAACTGTGTGAAATGACCAATAATACCTTATATTATGAGACGTAGGGAGTATATGATGAGAAGAAAATCAAAACCAGAAACAAAATTAACACTATTAAATACGGTTAAACACCTTTTTACCTTTTAATCTGCAGAAAACTTTGAATCAAAAGCTAAACTTTAATTTGAAACAACTACGGTGATTCATTCGATTCCTACAATAAAAATAACAACCTACGATTAATCTAAACCATCTATTAAAGCCTAATTGCTTAGAAAACTCAAGAACCCTAGATTCCAAAAAGAGGCTTTTTGATTTACCTTTTCATTTATGGTGATTCTTGTACCAAAACGTTCGCGTCGTCGCGGTGAACATCGTGGTATAAATTATCTTAAAAACGACGACTCGGGTTAAGCTCCTGGTTAAAATACTTTTTAAGCCCAAACATGAAAAACAGAATCAAAACTTAGTTTTCCTGCCTATGCATCTATTTAGAAATAATTAACTTGTAGTTTTGTCTAATTTGAGTGATCTTCTATCTTTTACCATTAGATTGATATATAAGTTTTAGATGCTAAAATTATTCAACCAACAGCCATTTGCGAATTCTTGGAAACTAATAAAAAAAATCCCAATAAAAGGATTAAATAATCTACCTATATGATGCATGACGATGCTGGAAATCGTCGGATAATAAATCCGGGGCTTTTCTTCTAGTAACAATCTGCAAAATCTTTAACAACAAAAACGATAAGAGAGGGGAGTTTTTGGTGGTGGTTTAGACTGCACTTGAAAAACTGTATTTCAAACTGCTTACATATCCAATAAGTGTATTGAAATCAAGTCTTCGTAGTTCCTTAGGGATTGTTTATGTAGAGGGGCTTGTGCCCTATCATTTGCGTGTAGTGTTTCCCTGGTGGACTCTAATTTCGTGTTCCCTAAGGAATAGATAATGATGATTTGATCTCCTTGATTTTAGGAGATAATTATGGGCATATTTGAATGCCAGGATCAGAGTAATTATGATTAAGGATTCTTTCCGTATTTATCCGATTTTAATGCGTGCGTAAGATGTTTGGCCCGAGAGGGACTTAGGCCGACCTGTAGGGTCGGGCATGAGTAGGCTGACCATATGCACTGGCCGATCCGCAGAGGTCGGGGGAGAGTGACCGAACTTATACAGCTCGCATCTCGAGAATTCTGGCCCTTAAAGGGGACTTTTTTCTATCATTACATCTGTTGGATCATTGTGGGGTTGACACGTGGCGAGGTGTCGATCTGACCTCCGTCAATGCCTCTTAGGCTTAAAGAAAAGAATAAAATGAGCTATTGGTCCGGACTTATCCCCGAGTAAAAGTTGAAGAAACCAGAATACACTGATGAAAGACTCTGGAACTGTTTTTATTGAATTGATCTAAAATGATACACGGACTCCTTTATATATGAGAGAAAGGACATGAATCCTAATTTAAAATAAGTAAATCATAACATAATTCAAATAATAAAATATCCTAAAGATATACTCGTAACAACTTTGACTAAACATTCTCTTGACATAACATCTTTTAGAGCAACCCTAATGAACCCAATCTAAAGAGCTTCACTTTTATTTTTTGGCAGAATAGAAGAGATCCATGTTGTAAAAGCAAAACAATAAGATTATTCTAGACAAGATTTAATAGAGGTTCTCTTATGCATTATCTAAAAACAAACAATGCAATAGAGAATATCAATTTTCTCTCACACAAAGAATTCTAATTTTCACCGTTAGAGTGCTGTATCAATCACTTTTTCATATATATATATATATATATATATATATATTCCTTCTATTAATTTAACCAATACTAAAAAGCCACTTGTCAAAAAGCATTTGAACAGAAATAATTAATTTTGAGGACCACTACGATTGCTCTTATCTTCTTTTGAACTCCATTCTATCTATGACATTATCTTCTAATAAAAGTCGACTCTGCAGGCGATCTGGGCCGAAATCCGAATCAGTCGGGCCAGTTGGTTCCGGATACCTGTGGCTTTAAGGAAAAATAAAGGAATAAAAGGATTAAATAATCCCAATAATAATAGCATTGTTCTGAAGTTAAATTAATACTTGCGGAGTTTATAGCTAAAGTTGAGGAGAAAAATGTGGAACAATTATTTTAAAGGTATATCAAATGAAAAAAATATGGTGCAATTTACTCACGGTCTCGTCTTTCTCACAGTAGCAGTGTTTAATAGTGAGTTGGATGCAAAACATCTTTCAACTTATGATGCTAGTTATTATAAATGAACCGAAACAAGTTATTATTTGGACAGAGGGTGGTGTGAGGCTCCGTACCCCGAAACCCGAGCACATTTCAGATGCCATGATTTTTAGAATGGTCATAATGTAAGCAATATTTTGTGTTCTGTTATTATTAAAATTTAAAGCATATAAGAGTAAATCCGATATTTGTAAATGAAACTTCCACTCCATATCCTAACTTTTCTTCATAAAAAAATCTTCGTTGGCTAAACAAGTATGAGTTGTCAGAGCATGCCAACACAACACAAGAACCCAAAAACACTTTCGAGGATCATGAATTCCAATAAAATGAACTCGATACAGAGAAGATTAATATGTTTTTTTTTGTGCAAGGTCGACGACGTGCACAAATCGAGAAAAAGAAAAGATCTTAGGCTGGCTTTCTAGTTCTACCTGGTCCAATTAATACGTGTATGGGCTTTTAACCCAAGCTCTTCATGGGCTTGATATTGAGAGAATTGTACATGAAATACTGGTGTTGGGCTTAGCATTTCCTATCCGATGCCATATTAACCATAAATCACATAGTTAATAAAAAAATGTGAAATTTGAGGGCATTCAGTATGCGTGCGTGTGTATATTTTGTATCCGTTAAAAATAAAAATCTAACTACATCGTGTAAGTTTTTTTTTTTTGAGTGGAGTGTATTGTTTTAATAGTGGGATGATTTGTGTTAAAGAAAATATAACATCTTTAAAGTTGTTCATAAATTCTATTAGTTGATAATTATCAAGTTATACATGATCTATACAAGTAAAATTAACAATTCTATTTTTTTTTTAAACAATGTTTCAGTTGTATACCTTAGCCTTGTTTAGTCCATATAAAAAGTTAAAAACAGCACCCCCATTACATTTTAATTCTATAGGTTTTTATAGGTTGTGCTCGGCCCATTGTAGGCCTTAAAAGTTAAAACTATCAATAATCTCGAACTTTAATCAAGATTGTTTGAGAGAAAAAACATTAATTGGAGGATTTTATTGACATTATAAAAATGTTTTGGACACCTCGATTATTATATATATGGCACCACGGAAATACCTACATAACACCTTATATTTTCACAAAGAGAATAACCATCAGTGTTGACCTTCCCAACTTTGATGGAACATCGGTCAAGCTGACAATGGTGGGAACGTCTGTGACGGTGACGTTCCTTATGTATAAAGATGATATGTGTATGACAGCATTACATAGTGTTTTATGAATGACGGTGATACGTAACGGTGTCTATCACTAAATAAAGGAAAGAAATATAAACTATGTATGACAACGATACGTAATGACAACGATATAGAGTACATGCCCTTGTAGAATATATTAGGAAGAAGAAAAAATATAATGCAAGAACCGTAAAAAATAATAAATAAAAAAAAGAAAGAAAAAAACAGGACTTTGACTGCAGAAGCAATTTATTCACGGAAAAAAAATCGAAAAGGTTGATCAATTCATGGGTTTGAATTGCATGGAGATTCTCGAAGAGCTGAGATGGATGATAATAACAAGTAATTTTTTTTTTATTTAGATTTTCTGGGAAAAAAAATTGAAAGAAAAAAGAAAGAACGAGAAAAAGAACAATAAGTGATGATCAGGAGTGGGTAGAAGATGCAGGAGGAAGAAATAAAAACGAAAGGAGGGAGAGGCTGGACCGAAGAGAAGAGCAGGAATTGAAAGGAAGAAAAACGAAAAAGAAAATTAGGGAAAAAATAATGTAAGAATTGGGGGGTGAGGGTTCGTTTCGATTGATGTAACGAACCTTACCCGAACGAATTTCTTAAGAAATTGAGCAGGATCTAAACGACGTTAGTGAAAAGCTCTGATACCATAATAGAGTTATATATATATATATATATATATATATATATATATATATATAAAAGTGATTGAATCACTGACTCCTTTTTCTAAGGTAACCTTTAATAACACCTACTCCTCATCAAAGTCGAATTTCATGTATGATATTCGACTTTTCAATAGTTGAATCATATTGTGATACTCTCACTATAGTAGTTTTGGTCCAATTTGACCTCAAGAAAACCGAACCTCAATTATGATGTTTGATTTTTCAGTGGTTGAACCTGGTTTTGCAGCCCCAAACGGTCGTTTTAGTCCATTTACTAATAATATATAGCCAAAGTCATTTGAAGATTGCCAATATTTCAAGACTTTGTGGTGGTTTTCTCGACCTTAATTAATTAATTAAAAGGGCATGTTTTGTCTGATTATATGTCGAGTGACGAGGTAACGTTAGACTGTCTCCAATGGAGACTTATTTTTACTCTAAAACTTGCATTTCCAGTACTTTATAGCTGCAATGGATTACTTTATTAATACTCTAACTGCAAAAATGTTACTTGAATCTCCATATATGGAGTATCCCTCAAGGTGAATAGTGCGCATTTTACCTTTTTTTTGTGGCCCATGTGGTGGATGAATAAAAATAAAAAGAAAATAATTTGTGGTTAGGTTATATATAGTTGAAGGAAAAAAGGTGTTTGAAGGATTGTATAAAAGATGTTTATTGGAGTGGATGTTTTTATAAAGTGTTAAAAAAGTGTAACTGGAACGAAAAACGATGTGTTTGAAGTGTTGTTTAAAGTAAAATCATTGGAGACAGTCTTATTCATTTGCAAATGAGAGAGCATCCTTTTCTTGTTTCCTTTCGCTGACTTCATTCAGGGATAAGATGCTTCTTGTCATTAATTAGACATAATTGATTGGTTAATTCTCTTCTAATTAATTTAACTTTTTTACATTCCTTCTACACTAATGAAAAATGCGACAATTATTTACTACGTTTTACTTAATTATTATTGCCTTGCCGTACGTATCTTCTTTTACACCTGAGTTTGTTTTCTATAAATAAACTACTCCTATCTAAAACGACCGGAGTGTTGAAAGACTTCATTAGCACCACACACACATATATATATCCAATGAATCTTTTTAGTACAAAGGTAAATTTTCTGAATCGATTTTTCTGAGCAAGAAATAATGTACATAGATCGTGAATCAACGTCCTTTTTTTAAAAAAAAAATTTTAACATATAAACACTAAAACTTTCTTTGACGAAGTACTGGATTTCTTTTTATGTGAAAATTAGTACATTATATGAATATTTGAAAGTGATTTCATACTCCTAAAAATGTATATAGTTACGGAAATGATAGAGTTGCGCGCTCTCTTAAGTCTACATCATTCAGACGTTTCTAATGTATGTGGTACAACCATTGTGCCGTATCATTACTACTCATCTAATACAGTTATCCCTAAAAACAAAAGTGCTTAGTCAGGAGTCTTTGATTGAGTCAATGACAGAACTACATGTCCCATTTTCTTAATATATATATATATATAAATAAATAAATAAAATATATGTTATGAAAGTGATGGAACTATAAAAGTTGGTTCTTGGCTTTCTTGCTATCATCGAAAGAGAATCACAAGTGGTAATTTAATTGAGAAAGCCCCACGAGTATTTAGATAAGGATGGGAGTCAAGGACTGCACGAGCACCACATGTGTATTTTGTTTTTATTTCTTGTAATTAACAATTCTTTTCGAATTTAAAAAAAAATTGGTGGATTATTTTGTTTTTACTTTTCCACTGATGCTGAGTATATGATGCTCTTTTTTTTTTTTTTTTTTTTGTGTGTACAAATATTGATACATTTAATGGTCTTTTAGAATTCAAAAAAAAAAGGGGGCCATTTAAATGCCTGTAATTTAGCATGAAAATGTATCTAAAAAACCGAGCCTTTCGTCGTTTAAAAATACCGAATTGCGTCTAATTCATCATTTATCATGATTATAGTAGGGAGGGAGTTGCAAAAACTCCTGCCATGCCTGCTTCATTTTTCTCTTCTATTGGTTATTTTATCTTATTTTCGTTAAATACTATGGCTCGAGTTGGTTTTCTAGCAAACTGATATCTGAGTCTGATTGTCTAAGTTTGAGAAAACATCATTGTAGAAAATACTACATATGTCACCAAGTCTATTACGCTTCGATCTTATTTCTTAATACTTTTCAGTACGGGACATTACACGTAGAACACAATATTCTCTTTAATTATGTAGTCATCTATGTACTTGTATTATGTGTAGCAAGGTTATTAATTAACTAGTAAAACTTATCATGTAAACTGCTAAATAATATTTATAATCATTGCAATATTCATGTGTATACAATAAGCTGCATATATAATTATCAATATATATAAAGATAGCAAGTAATGCTTGTGTAAGTTAAATACTATCTAGTGGTAGGTAGTTGTTTATTTTTTATTTAATTAATTAGGTAACCCTGCCGGCCGGGTTGGACTTATGGATGATATACGTCTATAATACATGCCCTTGTAGCCGCACCTACGGTCTACGATATATCCGGCCCGTCGAAATGGAAGGTTTTTTATTTTATTTTTATTTTTAAAACGGTTACGATACCACCAAACATATAACTCATATACACATCGTCTTGTCCCAAGGACATAACCCAGTTGGCAAGGGGTCTGGATGCGTAATTGCTCCCTAGCGGGAGGTTAGAGGTTCGATTCCCACAAAGGGCGAATTATTCCCTCTTGTTAAAGGTAAGTCCATTGACTCTGAGCTACTGGGGGATCTTGATTTACATCTCCACTCATCCCGTGGGACAGGGGGTGGGGACCATCGGGGGTAGGGTTTACCCTTTTTTTCATATACATATCGTCTTACGCCAATGAGGTTTACTATTGTGGTTGTGCTATATAAAGCCTCAAGAACTAATGGTATTGAGTTCAAGTCTCACTTGCAACGAGAAAAATAGTTATGGAAGCACCACAATAAATCTATAATTACCCTTATTTATAAACACTCAGTAAATGTCTAATTTTAAATTTTTTTTTGGTGTCCTATATAAATTTAGCGTGAATTTTTTTTTAGGTGTGATCTGCGTTTTCTCTATGTATATATAAAGGCTTAGCTCGTTTTTGATAAAAACACTATATTTTAGTTTAATGTTAGTCTCGTATTACCGTATCATAAAATGAGTAAATAAATATACGATATATATACTTTTAATACAAATATTTGGCCTACCTTTTTTTTTTTTTTAAATTCAATTGATCCTGCTATCTGATATATAAGCTTTTTCTTGAAAAAAAAATAGTGAATTGATTACTTTTTTTTTATTTGCTATAAGTGAATTGATTACTTAAATTAAGTTTCTAATCCCAGCACAAATAAAAATTAAGTTTTTAATCATGTTAAAAAAAAATTAAGTTTTTAATCGAGTTTTTGGATGAAATTAGGCAGCATTGCCACTAGTAATTAGTCCAATCACTATCTCCCACTAAATGAATTTTAATCTTAAAAACGCCCATAAACATGTCCGTAGTTGATGGCGTACATATATGGCCTTCTGCTTTTGTTTCTTCTAAGGTATCTGATGTGTATAACAACCCCCAAAAAAAAGAAAAGAAAACCACACTCACCATTTGTAGTGATGATACTTCATGCTATATGATGATCCACTGCAAGAAAACGTTGAATTTACGGCGTTGATAGCTGCCCGCCGTAAATTTCATTATTTACACGTTCATTTCATTTATTTACACGCCGTTTTTAATTACATCGTTAGAAAAATATTTTCACAAGTTTTAATTTGTCAGTATGTCACACAAAGAAATATAAATGACATACAAGGCCAATAAATAGACCCAACATAACACAAAGGCATATAAAGGGTATACAAGCTCATCTATAACACTTCTACCCGTCCCCTTAAGTGTTTACATATAACAAGCAAGGACGTAACAGTTAATTGTTTTAATCTAGCACATCTCTGATCATACAGATATACTCTATTAGCCCACCCGACCAAAAAATTTCGGTTCCGTCCCTGATAACAAGTCTGAGTTAACATGACAAACAAATGATATAAATGGCATATAAGGCCAACAAAAAGACTCAACATTTGTACAATATAAATGGGAAAACAGTGTTGGTAACAATGATTGATCTTTTTTTTTTTTTAAGGTTTCAATGATTGATCTCATGACCTCCCGTTCTGATATCTTGTTGCATTATCATCTCTACCAAAAGCTTAAGATGTTTAAAAGGTAAATAAATTAACATCTTAAACACTTCAACAGTTATTGTAAACATTTGGTGTAACATAGTATTGTCCATCAATCTATATAGGAGTTGTTTATCATGGGCATATTGACGACAATAAATGGTGTAAAGGTTTACAACATACTATACTTTTGAGAGCCGTCCCTTAGGGAAACTTACATGGCCAGTGGTCACGGCCTAGGGAAGGTTATTGTGTGGTGTCTCCATACGGTGTGGAGATATCGTGTGGCACACCACACACCACACATTTTTATTCTGTATTTAAACTGTGTATTTCTGATCGTTTCACCCGTCACTTCA
The DNA here is from genome assembly GCA_024500145.1 of Gentiana dahurica var. dahurica. Taxonomy (NCBI): domain Eukaryota; kingdom Viridiplantae; phylum Streptophyta; class Magnoliopsida; order Gentianales; family Gentianaceae; genus Gentiana; species Gentiana dahurica. The sequence continues at coordinate 10,599,503 of CM044901.1, forward strand.
CCTCAAATTTCCTCACCACACAATAACTTCTTACGGCCTAGGGCCCTTCCGAAAAACGATTGTAAAGTAGTATGACATTTGACCCATAATATAGGTTTTGTCTTCTTCTTTTTTAAACTCAATAGCATAAGTCCTTTATAATACTAACTAATACTTTATAATACTAATAGATTATTTAATATATGGGCAGCCTCTGTTCTGTGGCAACGGAAATCTTTAATTCGATATTCATCATCGAAAGATATATCTTTCATTACAATATTTATATGTGTCTTGTATTTAATTTAACATAGATCCAATTAATTTTTATTATCTTTCAATTACAAGATTTATGATATTGAATTTAGGCATATTAATTCAAAATATATGATATTTGTCTATTTTCTTAATATGATGTACATTTTAAATGTCGCTTAACAATGGTGAAGTTCGTAGGAAGACTGTACCAAGTGACATGTGACGATGGTGGAAATCGTCGGGTAATAAATCTGGGGCCTTTTTTCCTAGTAACAATTATTTCAAGAATATGCCCTAAGAACAAGATGTAAAACAGGGGTGGTGTTTGTAACATCCTGAATTTTTAGAAAAGGGTAAAATAGTAATTGAGTATATTTATTACGACCTAATTATTATTTAACCAATTAGTTTGATTAAAAAGGGATTAATTAAATGTTTTGGAAATTTATGATAAGAAATAAAGGGATTTAATCATTTAATGAAAATGATCTAGTTATTTAATTAAGAGGATTTAATTAATAGCTATAAAAAGGAAATAATCTCATAACTCACTCATAACTCATCATGTCAGTTTTCAGAAGAAAAAAAAAAGAGGCGATGCAACTATGAAGAAAAAGAGCGAGGGAAGAGAATCTTCAATGGTGTGACTAATCCGTCTGGATTTTGAGCAGGCGGCAGTAGAAGAAATCGATCACAGGGAGAAGACGATCGTTTCCATACTCTTCGTTTTCTAAACAGTAAGTTTTCGTTTTAGTCTTAAAATCGTAATCTTGATCATTCTTGATAAAAGTTCGAGCTTTGATTGTGTGAATGGTTGTTTTGATCGTAGAGTATCGTTTAAATATCGTAGTTTGGTTGTAGGAGTTGTGAATCGAATGATTCAAGCTTTGCTTTCAGTTTTGGGATCGGTTTTGCTCGCAGTTAAGGTAAGAGGCTCTTCCTAATTAGTAATTACGGTTTTACAATGTTAAGGTTAAGTCTTAGCGTTGAATTGTAGTAAGAAGGTTTTCATATTGAATAATTAGTGTTTTATGATGTTAAAATAATGTAAATGGTGTAATTGATTAATTTTGATTATGTTTTTTTTTTGTGTTGTATATAGTTCAAGATTGGTGTCTGCTTACAAAAGAAAAATAATAAATAAATCTTTCGTAGAATCACGTCGGCCTGCATAGTTTGTATTTTATTATTATATTAATTTTGTTTTGCTTCTCTGTTGCTATTATTTTTTTTATTTTATTTTTTTTTTCCCCGGGGAACGAAAGTTTTTTTTCTTTTTCTTTTCTCTGTTGCTATTATTTATGTATTTGTTTTTGGTTACTGATGGTTTGATACTTCATCCCACTTGCTGTGCCAACTTTTAAAGGTAACAAAAGAATTACGCAGGAGAACAAATAAATAAATAAAAAAAAACAGTTTTCTTTTTCATTTCCTTTGTGTATTCGTTTGTTTCAAAAAGAAGTATGCAGAAGGGTCGTAACTATAGTATCTAAATTTGGTATTATAAGATACTTTTTTATTAAAGAATAGACGGTGAAGTAAATATATTGAATGGTTGTGTTGTGTTATTTCTTTTTCGAAAAATAAATATATAAATTGGTAGACATTGAATTTTGTGGTTATGTCATTTTGATGATTAACTTGTATCGTAGACTTTCTACTGAGCTTAAATAAGATGAAATGAAAACGAACAAGCCTTGATTGAGCTTTTGATGCGTTTAGTTCCGGCACCGAATGTACTTTTCAAGGGAGTTGAAGTTCGGGACCGTCGGAAAGGCATGAAAGACTTGTGCTTTGATGAATTAGAGTTCATCAATGTCTGTGTAATTGATAGGATATGATGTCTAGCTGCCTAAGTGAGGGATTAGAGTCATTAAGGTGAGCTTTATCCTTGACAACACTTAGGTGGCTAGTTAACAACAAATAATAAGAACATACTTGCATAGTAATAAGATTAAGCGTCGTGTCACTTTTGGTTAGGCACATGTGAACATCGGCTATGTGACTCGTCCGGACAGGTGGATAACTCTGTGACCTTCTAGAGGCCAAGTGACAGGGGAACTTCACCGGACCTGTATGCATACCGGGGAAACCCGGGACTAGCAGTGCAAGCCACTGTTGGTTGGCACCCTCTCGTGGTGGACACACCTCGCGCAGTGCCCTTGAGTGCTGACGTAACCAAGATAAGTTAGGATAGAAACGTATAGTCATGACATGTTGATGGACATGAAGGGAACCATAGATTGGGTCGGTCTCATAAAAATAACTTAATAATAATAATAATGTAAACCTTGTCATTGTAACGCATGTTTATTCATTAACTTCCCACTTTTGCAAAGTACCTATGTACTTACCCCTTTGCATGTTTGTTTGTGCTTTGGGGTGAGAAGACGAACAGGTTGAGACGGATCATGATGATTATGAGGAGGACGGTTACTATGCTTGCTATGGAGTTTTACCATGTTGCTATCTAGATGTACAATGTATCTTGCTTTTTTTCTTAGAGTATGTTGTAACTTGTCTTGATCTTGATAAGATAGTTGTTGTACCTTCTTTCGTAAAACGTTTCGTTTTGTAAACTACACTTTCTATCTTTTATGTGTTTGAAATCTATTCTTAGTAGCTTGTATGGTTTTTACCCGAGTCTTTTTAGCTTCCGTTTGCTTTTATTTGATACGATGACGTAGAGGCTTGCGTATAAGGTTAGATTTATTTAATGTTATACGCGCCGAACGTTTCTCTTCCGGATAAGGGCTCGGTATCCGGGAGCGGGGCGTTATAGTGTTTGTGATTTTTAGACTGATTCTGAGATTATGAATCTCAAGTTGCCTACGTATCCTGTAATTGTTCAGGAATCAAGTCTTCATAGTTCCTTAGGGATTGTTTATATAGGAGGCGTTATGCCCTAATCTTGCAAGTATCATGTCCGTTATGGACTCTATTTTCGTGTTCCCTAAGGAATAGATAATCACGGTGTGATCTCATTGATTGTAGGAGATAATCACGGTAGCTTTGAATATATGAGATCAGAGCCTTTATGGCTGAGGATTATTTCCATGTTTATCAGCTGTATTGTGCACGTGGGATACTCCGTCTAAGGGATACTCTGGCCGATCTGCGTCGAGTCCCTTAGGTGTGAGGCCCGAGCTGCACTTAGCTGAGCTCCATTGTGCCCGGAGAGACCTGCGGTGGACTGGGGAGCTAACCGAACTGAACTTCCACGGGGCGCCTGGCCCTTAATGTTTGTACCTTCTCTATCTGTGTTTACTGCTATATTGATGTGGGGATGACACATGACGATGTGCTGGTCTGACCTCCGTCAACATGAAGCTTTCATTTTTACTCTTTTTTTCACATAATACACATTTTTCGTGCGTGAGAGAATATAAATGAAAGGAATTGTGATGTATGTCATTCATACAATGATTGTATTATAAAATTCGTCGAAACGCAATAACTAAGAAACCTACAAGGAAAATATTGATTTCTTTAGGTGCGTTCGATGGATATAGATCATCCCAAAAAAACCAACTTTATTTTCTTTAATTTGAAACTAAGATGTTGGTAGACGGTAAAAGCACTCGCATCGGATCCTCTTAACAAGTTCTCTATTTTAAAGTTTTAAATACATAAATTTTAGTTTACAGAATCTCTAACCAAGATTAAATGTATCATATTCTCTATTTAACATAATACGGTAGATATATATTTTTTTTACAGAATCTGAATAAATACGATATATATAAACGAAATATTTAAAGATCTGTATTTTACAGTAAAAAAAAATAAAATATATGCGCGCTGCAATGTTATTTTTCCTAATAAAATCTCTAAAATATAGTTTTTAAAAACTTAAAGTATTCACTACAAGTGCTCAAAGCCGTATATCATATATATATATATATATATATATATATATATATATATATATATAGTTATTGACTTATTATTTGATATATTTTAAATTTCATATTAAGATACTCAACTCAGAAATTTATCTATAATCTGATCAACTTGCAATTTGAATATGTAATTTATATATTTTGTTATGCTATTATTATTTTTTTTTTTTTAACAACCATTATGATTACTTTTGAAGGGGAGAACATGGAAAATGTGTATAAACATGAACGAGGACAAAATAAAAGATAAAAAGGTTTAACATACGTTACCCTAGCTAGAGGGCGTGGAACGTGTGATTTCATGCCCACAGAAAACAAATTACAGAAGAAATTGACCAAGGTCGGGCCCACAAAAGTTGAGACTAATTATCACTAATATTGAACAAACTGAGACTAATTATTAACTGAAACAAATTTATGATTATTCAATAGACGGTGAAAAGATCACTTTCAATGTATTCGATCATCAAATGCATAAACACACAAAAAACGATATTATTTTATATGTAAGTTTTTCATTTGATGGTCAAATGCATTGGAGGAGATCAATATTCATATCCCTTATTGTGTGAATTTTGTAATGGCAATAACATTTGTGTTGATTAATATGAGTTTCGTTATGATAAAAAATTGCGTTATGTTACTTATTATAATAATTTTTAATGTTTACTCTAAGTATTTTTGTTCTTTTAATTGATATATGTGTCTCAACAAAATTACACGTAAAAAAAGAGAAGTGCAATTAATTCAACGGTTGCACCACAACGATTTGCAATACATATTTTTACAATATTAATCGTGACGTGCAACCAATTAATCATGATGTTTGCACATCATAAACAATGGTAAAAAATAGTATTGTTACAACCGTCGTAATATTAACACACGCAAGTTTTAAAAGAATGGGTAATGCTGCATACATTACTTGCACCACACCATGATTATGCCAACAAAAGCGAAGATGTAAAAGTTTAAAGAGTTATTATTTGCACCACAACTCTATCTGTGCGTACAGTGTAACCGATTTTGTGAAAAACTGGTTCTAGAGCCTAGAATCGACTTTTCGTATGTGCATTGTGAAAACCGACTTTGATAAAATTGATTCTTCTTCCTTAACCTATGAAAAATCGGTTTTAGGCTCCAGAACGGACTTTCAGATAGTCGGGTTCTGGTGCCTCATTCATTTGATTATGCCAATTGATTGGAGGTGACCCGAACAGGTACACGTGTCAAGCGTATACGGAATGGATCAGCAGGACAGGATAGAGCCATATCTGACCTGGAGGTCACTACGACCAGGTGGACCAGGCAACTGGGAAAGATCCCTGATCAGGCCAGGGCAGGTCCCTGGCCAGAGGAACAGACATACCAGACCAGGGCAGGCCCCTGATCAGAGGAAGCGGATCGGAGATATACGCCACTGGGATAAAAAGCAGTTATGTGTAAACGTGAGACGTGGGAGGTTACATAACCGCCCATTAACTCCAGTATCATCAGTATAGGCCATTTTCTCAGCAGCAGAAGTGTTCAATAAATCCTCATACTTGGCCTTCCATTCTGATAAGGAGCTAGCCAGGTCTTCCTCAATTTTTCCAGAACTTCTCAGTCTGGACAGGATCTCCTTACCCAGTTTGGCACCCTGAAAAGGAATACAAGGAGCAAAATCAGCATATATCACCTAGAAAAGACAGATTACTACTTGTGAAGAGGACCCTTACAAATTTGGACAAATCTTGATTGGTCCACTCTTTCCAATCATATCTTTCCCCTTGAGCTCGTTCAGAGGCCTCAGCATCTCCATCAGCTTGATCCTGAGATCTAATACGCTTGGAAGCACGCCTAGTCTCAGCTGTAGTCTCTACCAAAGCAGTACGAGAAACCATCCGATAATCGTTGGTTTCCTCAGAGTCGCCGTCAGCAGAATCTGTCTCGATCGAGGGCTCAGTTGGATGACTGTCAACAGGCTTGGCAGTCTGATCCGGCACATCTGGATTGATAACGGGACCGGATGCATTCTGACCTCCGGGAGGTAAAGCCTCATCATCAATCTAGATGATATTGGTGAAGCTTGCCACTGCAAATGTCAACAAGAAATTAAAAGCATGCTTCAGATAGAAAACATAAGCATTCAAAATAGGAAATCCTACTTATATTATATCTCTCATCTGATAGCTCAACATAAGGTTCTGGACCGGCAGTCTCCAGACGAGCAGCATCGATTAAATTGGAGCTATAATGCCTCAGACCCAGGTATATGGTGGACGCCCTGATGTCATTTAACAACTTCTTGTCTAATTTGCCTTCCAACACATCGCTATTCTTTGTTGAAGTGTTCCATTTACCTAGATCCCTAGCAGTGTTGTGCCTAATAAAAAAGAAGTGTTTTTTCCAATCGGAGAAGGATTGGTCTGTTTTCTTAATCAAAGGTACACTACTCAAACTATCAGTTCTCCTGCAAAAGCAGTACCAACCAGGACTCTTCTTAACCTGCTTACACTGATAAAAAGTTCTGAAAAGTAGCAAAGTAAAGGGGGTGAAAAAACACCTACACCATATCAAGAAACCTGTAATATACTATTGGGGACTATCTGACCAAGTCCTAAGTCATAATATCGGAGTATTTCCAGGAAGGCTGGAGGAAGAGGAATTCTGAGACCGCAATCGAACTGTTCTTTATAAACAGCGCAATATCCATCAGGAGGAGTAGCGGCACTCTGTCCAGACGCAGGTCGAATGGGGGCATAAACGTTCCTGTTTATCCCGTATCTATCACAGATGTCTGTGATATCAGAATCCTTCAACCTGGAGTCGATCGCATGGCAAGCCATCATTTTCTTGGTATCGTAGGTCCTCCTCAATGCTCGTATGGGCGCAGATAACCCAGAAATGTTATACTCAGTCGGAGGCGATTCGATAAGGGAAGGAACAATAGAAGCAATCAAATGAGGGGGAAGAATAGAGAAGAGGGGATTTTCACCAGGATTGGATACTTCAGGCTGATCTGGATTCATAAGGAGTAAAAAAGAAAAAAAAAATTATTGTCACACAGAAATGAGAAAGACTTACTTGTTAATTGAGGGAGCAAATCCGCCAAATCGGACGTCTATGGCTATAAATAATGATGGGCGTTTGCAGAGTTTAATAGATTTAATAGCTCTCAGTCAAGAGATGGGACGTTTCGGCTACGCATCGATTGAAAATATCACCGCGTGCAATTATAGTGACGTTTGGGATAACCAAGGCAGCGATGGGCGTTACACATGGAAAACCCTTGAGCTTCAGATCTTAATCCATCTAAAGGGCCAGACCAGATCGAATTAAGATCTGGGGGGCTTTGATTGGAGGTGACCCGAACAGGTCCACGTGTCAAGCGTATACGGAATGGATCAGCAGGACATGATAGAGCCATATCTGACCTGGAGGTCACTACGACCAGGTGGACCAGGCAACTGGGAAAGATCCCTGATTGGGCCAGGGCAGGTCCCTGGCCAGAGGAAACAGACAGACCAGACCAGGGCAGGCCCCTGATCAGAGGAAGCGGATCGGAGATATACGCCTCTGGGATAAAAAGCAGTTATGTGTAAACGTGAGACGTGGGAGGTTACATAACCGCCCATTAACTCCCGTATCATGGATAACCGCCTGAACTACGGTTGGACTTGATTCCAAATATATTTTTGGATACGTAGGCAGCTTATTCTTTAAGTTCTGTCCATTGATAATCAACAACTACTCTTTATTCAATCCTAAAGCAAAAAAGACCCAATAGTTTTACCCGTTTCATCTTGAGTTCGATCACCAATAAAATTACTTTAAAAAATTAATGAGATGTTGTGTTTCTGTTTGATAGCCATCATTACTGGGTAAAAAAAAAAAGACAAAAATAATCAAGTGAAACTGAACTCACAGAAAGATCCAAAAATTCTAGGAAAGCCACCTCATTGCACCTTCTATTCCACTAAGGACAACTTCTTTAGCTCTACCCTTTTCACTCTCACATACATATTCTTCTTCTTCTCCCGTTGCTTTCATGCATTCATATAATAATGTTACATTCATATAATAATAATAATGTTAATTATTAATTACACCATCGTTTTAACACAATAAATATCATAACGTGATATGTCAATGAGTTTGTTTATGATGTGTCTATGAACCCTCTTTAATTAGACATTAAGTCATAAAGCATTATGATATTCTTACCATGACATTATCTTATTATGATATTTGTTATGTCAGAATGATCGTGAACTTTAATATTTCTCGATATTATGTGTCCCTCTCCTTCCTCTATATTATGACATTTGTTGGGTTAGAATGGACGTGAAGGTAGAGTATCACTCGTAAGTGTAATTATACTGTTATAACCACTCAGACACAGCGAGCGACATAACATACTCTTAAATCAATGATTATTATATAAAACTCGGTGATCATTATATATAGACTAATCATAATCAAATGTGTAAAAGTTTATGTCGCTTGTTGTGTCTGATTGATTTTAACAATAGCATTACTCATACAAAATTAGAATAATGATACGGACACAACTTGTGAGACACAACGAGTGACACAACCATCATAACTACCCTTCATCATGATGGTCTACATCCTAATCAGTAAATCATACACCATAATGAAGGGTGCTGATGATAGTTGTGTTACCCGTTATATCTCACAGATTTTACTCGAATCATTACTCATAAAATTATAAGTCACTTTCCTTCCTCTATATAACCACACAATGCCTCTTCTCCACTTCACATTCATCATCACTCACTTTTCTCTCTCCTAACAAAAAATGGAGCAACAATACATGCAATACTTGATGTGGCATAAAAACAAACACCTTATGTTCAGAAACTCAATCAACAACAACAACTCATGGGAAGAACAAGCATTTGCAGAGGATGCAGCAAATCCACTTGGTGGGTTCATTTGGCCACCAAGATCTTATACTTGTTCTTTTTGTAGAAGGGAATTTAGGTCTGCTCAAGCTCTTGGTGGTCATATGAATGTTCATAGAAGAGATCGAGCCCGGCTCAAACAATCGAATTCTTCTTCTTCATCTCTCAGCCCACAACTCGAACCCGATCATCAACCTGATTCGGGATCACCATACAGCTCTCTTTCCTCTGCTTCCGCCGCCATACTTTCACCCCAAAACTCAAGCACTACTACTCTGAATCCAAGAAATTACGGAAACCCATCTTCTCCAAACGGGTCGGATAATTCCAATTCGGGTAAATTTCTCAGCCTTTGGAATCAAAAATTTAAACGTGGCCATGATAAAGACACGGTAGATACAAAACTGTCAGTTGGGCTTGGATATGAAATAGAAGAAAGCAATAATAATAATGATAACTCAAATTCGAAGAAACGGCGATTTATGGGGAAAGATATTGCATCGTTTTCGTCTAGTTCGAGAAATGGGAATGTTTTTCAGAAAGTGGTTTTAGGAAGCAAGCCCAGTAACTCCATTGATGAAAGTATTGATCTTGAACTGAAGCTGTGAATTTAGAGTAGAATTTAGCTTTGGATGCAGCAAATTTTTCTTGGCTTAATTTAAGGGATAAAGGAATGCATGGATTGATTTTATGTCAGATTATCTTCCTTTCTTTGTGATTTGATTTCTCAATTGTAATATGAAAGTTTCTTGTTTTATCCGATTATGAATTGATTCCAATGGTTGCATGTCGAATTTCATCATGAGAATATTCCGGTGTTTCAGATAAGTAAAATGAAAAGTTAAAAGAAAACAAAAAGACTTACTTCTTTATATTTAAATAAACACTGGCGTATTTTTACATCATTTATCATGATAAAAATCATAATAACAAGAGGCAATTTTTTATGGTTGTCACTCAAACTCAATTTTGAATTCAATGGTTGAAAATTAGTATACATAATCACAATCACACATGTGATGACTACCTAACCGGATATATAAAATAGGTATTGCTTCGTTCATTCTGTTGTGCCACAATCATTATGACGATAACATCAAACCTTAAACAAAATGTTGAAAGTACATTGAGAGATTCTGAATGGAAATTATTTTATTTATATAGGACTTAACAATTTACACACAATATTTTTATGTGGCCCTTTAATTGATATAATGCTCAATATAATGAAGTGAAAATGTTATTTTCATAACTATTGTGCCACAATAGTTTACACAACAAAATACTTTGTTCTATTGATTATGACATATTATCCAATAATACTCATTATAATCAATAATGTAAAAGTCATGTATAGTGTCAATCCTTATAATACTATTGTTGATAGTAGCACGTATTATCTAATTAATGGTATAAAAATATATTGTGTAAATCGTTGTTGCACCACTGTTGTGATAGTAGCACGTATTATCCAATTAATTATTGGTGTAAAAGTGTTATATATAAGAATATGTAAGTCGTGACAGCCATTGTATTGGTCTTCTTTAAAGTCTCACACATCATTCACCAAAATTAGATAATAAGAAGACTCATCCCTTCTCTTTAGACAGTGGAAAAAGGGCAGACACTTTATTGGTGATGGAACTTAAACTTAGATTCTATTAACTTTTTGCCAAATATATATTAGGATTGGGAACATAATCCATATGATTATTTTTTAATTCGACATACCGCATAATATGAAGAAAAATAGTGACATTTAAGTTTTTTCTTTCATGAATTTATATAAGTTAATTTTATTGAATGAATTTTTGTTTATATATATATTGGATAAATGTATCAAATTTTGTTTCCAAAAATCTGGATGTAATAATGTATCGTATGAAGAAAAGAAAGATAAATAAGATTACTTTATTTAATTTATAAAACTGTTTTATATGGATTGAATGAACATACTATAACTTAGTTTTGGAATTTGACATTTGAAACGAGGATTACGCTTAACCCTTCCTTTATGAGATAATCTAAGTTGAACAATGAATAATGATTAATTATATACCTATGAGAACGTGAGAATTATAGCTAGAACGGCAAAATAAGTTTTAATTTCAACCGCTAAACCTAGCTACACTCTACCTATTAATTGTCTAAACCTTTCTTATAAATATATATCTTTAGTCATAAATAAGGTGAATAAAGTTTTAAAAAAATGGTTAAAATCGTGGTAAGTAAGAAGTTTGTATCATAAATTTTTTGGGGGCTTTTATTCGCACCACGCCAATTCTACCGCTGCACCACTTTATAGTTTGCACCACAGCTTAAAAGAAAAATCTACCTTTACACCACAATGATTTTGTAACTTATTTAACTCTTTATTTACACCACAATTTCTACTTTTACACCACACTTTATAACTATTTCCACACCAATTTATGTTTATTACGAATTAGTCCCCCTATTTTTACCTACCTTATATCACACACCTCTACCTACAAACCCCAAAATTTCCCCCCATAAACACCTTCTTCTTCATTAAACCCATATCACAAACCTTGCATCTTCACATAGTATCACCATTTCACAAATCTTTCATCTTCATCATCATCATAAACCCACATCACTTTCTCAAAAAAAAAATTCATCTTCTAATCTTCTTCTTCTCCATCTTCTTCATCAACACATTTGTTTCATCTTCATCAATTTCATCATCCTCACCAATTTTTTTTCCTCATAATCATATCTACACCAAATCATTCAATAGCACAACCAAAAAAAAGCTTCTTTGGAGGGTTATAACAATTTTCAATGGATGATGACAAGGAATCAAAATCACATCTTGGACAAAATAGGGTTTCCAACACCATGGATGAGAAGGTACTTTTGAAATCAATAACCTATTTGATGTTCTTTTCCTTAAATTAGCATTTCAAAATGCAATAATGTAAATGAAATGAGGATATTGAACTGTCATTTTTTGTTTGGGGAATGATTTGTAGCCAAGTTTAAGCCTTTTGCTACGTAGATTTCGCCCAGATCGATACAACCATACCAATGTCGGATTTCATATATTCGACCCTGGTATGGTCGATTCTCACGAGTTTATGCGACACTGTTAGGGTCGCATGTGGGCTAGTTCGACCTTTTCAGGATCGAATATGGATATTTCGACCTTCTCAGGGTCGAATGTCTAAATTGTTTCACACTTGGACATTGTCCAAGATATGTGCACCCTATTATGGCGTTTTTTACGTGTAACAATCGACTTTGCACCCTATTATCCTTGATTTTGCCCTTATTATTCATGATTTTCACCCTATTATTCATGATTTGACGATAGTTTATAACATTACAGGTGGGCGACAACATTAGCCATAATGATGGTCGTGATGACAACGTACCTAGTGAGGATGAAATGATCGCACTAGAAATGTTGAACCAAAACATGGCGTTAGTGGTAGTAGATGAAAATACACCTCTCAATACTTTTACCGGTGATGCATTCAATACTGAACATGTAATTATATATTCACCGATGTGACGTTAGATGTGAAAACATAATCCCACGATCGCTAATTGTTGGTAATAATGACATGTGTAGGTATTCAACACCGACATAGAAGCTATTGAATGGATGAAAGAAGTTGCAAGCAACATTGGGATTGTACTAATCAGGTGGAAGTCGGACTACTCAAAAGATCGAAGTCCTTATGTGAAATACGCTTGTGAAAGGGGTGGCGACGTGCGCAAGAACTATGTGAAGAAGGATGGAGGTGTTGGGAAAGGTAAGCCCCGGAATACTTTCACAAAAAAATGTGGGTGTCCATTCCTTTTGTTATTGAAGAGTGAGAAGGCAGTCGGCGGATGGCGGGTGAGTGTGAAAAATGGTTATCACAACCATGATTTGAACAAATCAGATTTGGGACATTCGTTCAAGGGGCGTTTGTCAAAAGATGAGATAGACCTTGTTAAGAGTATGACGAAGAGCGGAGCATGCCCTAGAGATATACTCAAGGCATTGAGGATAGGAATGGAAAGAATGCAACTTCTGTGCAAACAATCTACAATCAAAGAGTTAAGTTGAAAAAATTAGAGAGAAACAATCGGACAGTAATTCAAGAGGTCTTTTTCAAGGCTCGTGAAGAGGAAGTGTTTTTTCGTTACTTAAAAGATGGAGAAACAGTAACACATGTGTTTTGGGTTCCAAAGGACTCATTCTCATTGGTGAAGAATTTTCCACATGTGTACCTGATCGATTGTACTTACAAGACAAATAAGTATAAGTTTCCCTTTCTACAGATTGTTGGGGTCACCTCTACCAACATGACATTCTCAATTGGTTTTGCTTTTCTAGCAAATGAGACAACTTCGAGTTACGAATGGGCCTTACGAAAGCTTCACGAGGCACTTATCACCGTTGACACTCCGGTTAAAGTGATTGTTACTGACAAAGAACAAGCTTTAATGTCCGCCATTCGCACAGTATTTCCAACATGTAAAAATCTTTTGTGTCAATGGCACGTAGAGAAAGCAGTGCAAGCGAAGCTTAGACAGTCATTAAGTGTAGAAGCATCCGCTGAGATTGAGAAGATGTGGAAGAGAATTATATATAGTGACACCGAAGAAGATTACTTGGCTGGAGTGGCTGAAATAAAGACCAACGTAAGCGTGAGTGTATTCAATTATTTGGAGGAAAATTGGTTAGGCGATTGCAAAGAACAATACGTGAATGTTTGGACGAATAAAGTGTTCCATCTTGGGATCACCCACACTAGCAAGGTTGAGTCTGCTCATGCAGTTTTAAAGAATTGGTTACGTACTTCAAATTGCGACATGGCAACCGGGTGGAAATCGGTGTCCAACATGTGTGTGCAACAGTTTCGAAACATAATGGCGTCATTTGAAACATCAAGAACAAAGTGGCCTTCGAAGTTAGATGGGAAAACGTGGTGTCGCAATCTACGTGGGTATGTGTCACTAGAAGCTTTGACTTTGATCGAGGAAGAGGTGGATAGGTCGAAGAAAGTTGCTTTGGACTCAACAGATTGTGAGTGTGTTTGTAGGAAAACGCACGGGATACCTTGTGCACACGAGATTTTTCGCATCTTACGGACCGGTGAAACCCTACCTCGGGCTTGTGTTCATGACCATTGGAAAACGTTATCATTGGATGGGCCGTCAAGAGATGATATCATTGATCCAACGCCACATATTGCTCGTTTTGTTGAAGTGTTTAACAGTTCAACCAATACACAACAAATGGAGATGGTCCAACGACTGGTAGAAGTGGTTGATCCGGCTAAAACAACGCTTAGTCAACCAAAAGTGAAGATAAATCTTCGAGGGAGGCCGAAAGCGAAGGCAACAGCTAAACGTAGGATGGCAAATGACGAGCGTTCAACAACAAGATTGCCCTCATTGCATGAACACGTGGATGAGAAAAATCAAAATGAGGTGAAAGAAGAAAATAAAAGAAGTAAAAGATCAAGAACATGCAAGGCGAGCAATAAAGTGGAGGACGGTATGACGAGTGTTGATTCCACAAAAGTGGAGAATCTTATCATGAGGAGTATAGATATACCCGATCCATTTCAAGAATTCATCGAGTGTGTCATTGATGTAAAAGGTGATGGTAACTGTGGATATCGAGCTGTTGCTGTGGCAATCGGTTTGCCTGAGAATGAGTGGCTTAAGATTAGGCGAGATTTGTTTTTGGAGCTTAAAGGAAATGAGGAACACTATGACAAATTGTTTAGGATGAAAGGCTTGAGTGTTCAACTTTTAAAGGGAATCGATTTTAAAGGCAAAGGAAGATGCTCGGAGAAATTTTGGATGAAGACAACACCAATGAACTGGGTTATATCGGAAAAGTACAACGCCGTTGTGACTTTGTTTTGTCCTCAATCTAACGGCGACACTGTAACGTGTTTTCCAACAAAAAAGAAGCCGAGAACCCCTCATCCCTTGAATATCATACTTTTGTTCAAGAATCATCACTACGCGTGTGTTATGATGAAAGATGATTGTCCACTACCTCCTATGATCAATCCGTGGAAGGAAGAAGCCCCTAAAGTGTCGGAAGAAGTCAACATAGCATGGCTACAAATGTTTGGAGAAAGGGTTGACAAGGGAGAGAGACTGTTATATCCTAATGGTCGCTCCGCAGGTCAGGTTGACGTAAAAGATTGATGGATTTCGGATGTAGGCATTATCTTATGTGTCATTTTGCCAATTTCACTTTTGATCCACCATCCTTTTGAACTATGTTGTTGGTGGAAGTTCATTTTGTAAACAAAACTCACTTTTGTATTTTATCTTGTATGCCTTATTTTCATCTTTACATACAGCTCGTAAATGTTTGAGTATTCTAAAAGGGAAAAAACAGGGAGAACCGACCTCAATGAGGTCGAAACTAGTAGACACGACCCCCATGAGGTCGAAAACAAATAGATTCGACCCTATTGAGGTCGAAAACAACTCTGTATCGGGAAGCGACTTTTCGTAAAGTCGTATCTCATACAATCGACACCTAGGAGGTCGAAATGGTTGTGGTGTAACAAAAATCGAAAAAACAGGTACAAGCGACCCCCATGAGGTCGAACCCATTAGAAACGACCCTCATGGGGTCGAAAATAGATAGAAGCGACCTTGTGGTGGTCGAAAACAACTCTGTATGAAGATGCGACTTCACGCAAAGTCGGATCTCCTAGACTCGACACCTAGTAGGTCGAATGTTCTATATTCGACTGTATTAAGGTCGTTTCTATTAAAGAACATGAAATATTTGTGTCCTTCTTTGCTTAACACTTATAACACGTAGACAACAAGATTTTTGAGGTTTCCATAATAGTCAAAGCCTTACGGGCGATCAAAGCCATGTTCAATACAGAATAGTCAAAGCCATACGGGCGATCAAAGACAAGTTTAATACAAAATAGTCAAAGCATACGAAATTTGTCACAAAATAAATTAAGGTCATATGTAGTTATCGAAGTACAATAATTTTCTTTTTGTCTTTCGGTTTCCCTTCTCCAATAGAATTGCCTTCCCCTTTCCTGCTTTGGCATCATCCTTACATTTGTCTCTTCCAACATCGGATGGTTCGCATATTTTAATACCACCGGGATTCCTGACGGATTTACTCTTCTTTTTCCCGGTATCTATGTCATCGTTGAGCTTCCTTTTTCCTTTTTCCTTCTCAAAATTAGATTTGCTCTTTTTTTCTCGGCATCTGCAACAATTGTAGACTGCTTTTTCTTTGTCACACCGATGATGTCTCACCAATCTCCATATCAGCAGTTCCGAAGCAAACCCCTTCTTTGAGTACGTCCACTACAGCCTGCAATGCTTGATACAACTCATTCTTTGTTGGCTTTAAGCCCTTTTTCAAGTATTCATCACCCAAGTCGATAGCTTTCCTCATCCAACGACCCTATGCAAGTGAAATAAGTAAGATTTAAGCATTATTCAGAAAATTAATATATTACCGGTGTATAGATCCATACTTGTTCGTATCCACCACTTTCAAAGACCGACGAAGGCAATTCATGATTAAGTTTGATTATTGCGGATGATTGGTACCATTCATCGTATTCCTTAGTGCATTGCCCATTCTTCTTCGCACGTGGGCCTCTCAAATTTTCGGGAATAAGATGGTAAGTATATTCCTCAAAATCTTTGTCCCGATTATCAAACTTTGCAAGGTAAGCTCGGACTTTCAAACGAGATGTTCTCTTTGCAAGAATAGGACATCCAGGCGTGTCCTGCACACGGCCAAATTGTCTCACAACTCTGTTTGGATGATACGGCTCTTTCATGTTGTCAACAACCGGACATCCACGAAACCAAGCAACCTCGTGTGGATCCTCACTCCTTTTACGATACGGGGTCCAAAGAAACTACAAAGAATAAGATAAGGATAACAAAAGTCATAAGTGTGTTTGTTCACTTAAACTCCAGTTTATAAGTACGTACAAAACTTACATCTTCCTTTGTCATATTGTCCAACTCCCCCCTCACATACTTCAATTGTTTATTTGCATCTTCATCCGCCATGTGGAATGACGGATTCCATTTCCGTGTTCCGATATCCTCGTGGGTGATCGCTCTCCTTTTTGGAGGCCGTTGTTTGGGACAATGTTCGTATATCCATGCCTGAAAGAAGAAAATACCACATTTCTCATGAGATTTTCTTCATAATTATAATGAAGACAAAAAAAGTAAAAATTTAGATGTACCTCCAACAAAGTGAGATATCCACATACACCTTTGGTCTCATAAGTGGATGCTTTGCTAAGCATCCTATATAAATAGGCCAATGTGCCCGCACCCCACGCCCATTTATCCAATTGCTTCAAATCTTGTAAATAGTAAAGATATTTTACCTTCACTTTATCCCCCGATCCGTCTTGAAATAAAGTGCATCCCAAAAGTACCAACAAAAAACCTCTCGTGATTTGCTCGGCAGAAGCATTGCAACGTCTGTTTTTAGACCTTGACAAATTGTTAATAATCCATGATGTCCTCAGAGAATATCCCGAGCAACGAGCCAGTTCTTCCTTCACATTTTGGACAGGTATTCCAAGAAGATTTGATATCCAGACATCCAACGTAACAACTTCTGGCCATTTCACTTCCTCCATCGTCTTTCCAATTATAGGGATTTCTAACAATTGTTCAACATCGTCCAAAGTTATAGTCGCCTCACCGAAAGGCATGTGAAATGATGTTGTTTCAGGATGCCAACGCTCAACAAAGGCCGACACAAGAACCTTATTCGCCGACTTATAAGAACCATTATACAGGCGATACAAAATCGTTTTTTTAATCATATTGCGTGTGGCCTCTAACTCCTCGTACAAATCCCAAGTATGCATTTTGTTTGTGTATTGCTTGCACGTAATAAATCCACGATCCTTTCAAAGCAAAGTAAAAATGGTAGATGTCGTTAATCAAATCCATATCATAATTAAAACGTTTACATTGTAAGAGATAACATATGTTTACCTCCTTCTTCAGTAGACGATGTGCTACGTGATCATGCTTTTTATCGTACAGTTCATAGTTAAACACGTCATCATCGTCTTCTTCTCCACTCCCCTCAAAACCCTCTTCACTGCTTTCTTCTTCATCCTCGTCATGGCTCCCTTCATCACTTTCTTCTTCATTCCGATCATCGCTCCCTTCACTTCTCTCTTCATCTCTCTCTTCTTCAACGCCTTCAATTTCATTATTTTCGTCTTCACTACCCTCCTCTCCACCACTATCTTCTTCTTCAGAATCTTTTGTTTCCCGGTTTCTTTCTTCTTCGTCAGTATCTTCATTACGTATTTTTTCCCTTGCTTCAAGTATTAACACTTTTCTCCCCACAGGTTTACCCCCTGTTCCTTCCAAATGTGTACTTGTTTTTCCTTTTCTATAAGAGGCAGTCATTGGTTGGCGTCTTTTTGATGACTCCTCATCATTCATAGACCTACTTTGGCCCCTTGTCCTACCCATCTGCACACAAAGATGAAAAGACAAGTTCATGTCATTTCTCATTTACTTAAACACAAGCTACAATCATTAATGATATTGGTTTCATGATCTAATCATTTTCACAAAAGAATAAAAACTGGTTCCAGGGAGAAACGACATTACCATGGTCGAAACTAGTAGAAACGACCTTACGCAAAGTCGTTCCTCGGTGATGCGACAATGGTGTGGTCGCTTTACACACAAGACATGCGACCCCCACAAGGTCGCATGTCAACACTCCCATTTTTTTCTACACACGTGTAAAGCTCAATTCTTTGTTTACAATCGACATCATCAAAGTAGTTTCTTGCTTCTAGCATCTTTATACATTCATAACATAACTATGTGCATCAACAAAATTACTACTTGTGCATGATCCATTCTCTTAAGCATTTTAACAAACACTTGGTAAGCATATAAAATAACTTGAAGAAACCTAACAATGGCTATCAAAATACGTTAAATGAAAGATGATAAACACTATATAAACGTATACGTACCTTGTTTAACACCTTTGAAGCAATGAAAATTGATCTTGTACTTCTTGATTGGTGAAGTTGAAAATATGAAATTCAAATGGGTTTTTTTGAAGAAATGAAGAAGAGGAAATTGGAGAAGAAGGTGGAAGAGGGGGGTGGGTTTTGTGTGAGAAATGTAAAAAAATTAGTTGGGGAAGAAGATGAAATGGTGGGGTTTTTTACAATTGGAAAAGAAGATGATGGGAAGAAGGAGAAGAAGATGGGAAGAAGGAGAAGAAATGGGTAGTTTTTGGTTTGAGAATTGAGGGGGTTTGGGGGGGACGTGTTTGAGGAGAGATTTGGTGGGGATGGGGTGTTTTGTATTTTTTAAAGTTTAGGATATATATATAAATATTTAAATCTTGAAATAGTAAAAAAATATTGGCAATATGATGTTTTTTATACAAGTTTTGAAAAGTGACTGTGGTGTAGTGGTAGATTTTTATTTATTAAAATAATAAGTGTGGTATAAGAGGTAAATGACATATTTTTCATAAAATTGTGGTGCAGCGGTAGAATTGGCGTGGTGCGAATAATATTCCCCAATTTTTTTGGAATAATATTACTCTCACAATCTTTTAAACGCTTGCGAGTTTGATATGAATGAATAAAATCAACCTTTATTGCTCTCAAAAAAAACAAAAAAAAAAAAAAAAACTATTCTGACGATCACTCCGAAACAACAAATTTCATAATTTGATTTGTTAGTGGAACCACGCATGATGTGGCAGTTAGACCCCTATTTAAATAAACGTACGTCTCCATGTTATAATATTTGTAGTGTTAGAGCCGAATGATATGTCGTTAGTAGGACCATTCATAATATGATAGTGATATCACTCTTAAATAAATGTCAAGACATAAAAGATCGTACTCTGATATTATATTATATAAATGTCACAACATAAAAAATCGTACTATGATATCAGTTTGTAACATTTGTTACGTGAGTGTCGTTATAAATGTATTACTCTAATAATGTAGCTGCGGTTGGTACCGGAGGTTCATGCAAGATCCACGGGGGATTGACATATAAGTGCAAAAGCTTTAATTTTTTCTTACATATGGATTTGATGGACGTGTCACCACATTCTTTATGAGAATTGATTTGATGGAAACGTCATTATTATTATTATTACCATAACTTTTGTATCTTAAATTGTATATTGCATACATATCGAGAAATACCCATAAATAGAGAAAAAATGATGTTAGCCCACAACATCAAATTTATTCTTTTATCAGTTGGTTATTAATAAGGGTTTTGTTTCTTTTGAGGGCAATTTGATATTTCAATTTTTTTTGTCTGGATTTTAAAGTAAAAACGGTGAAATCTAACCGAAAGAGTCCCCATCCCCTGTCTCACGGAATGAGTGAAGATATTAATCAGGTAACCTAGTGACTTAAAGTCAAGGGCTCTCATTATACCAAGATATTGAAAGAAGTCGTCTCTTTACGGGATTCGCCTCCACACTCCAACTCCCGATTCAGCTGCCATTACAGCACCGGTACCCAAGCCATTTAGCACTAGGTCATGTTTTTGGGAATTTCTGGATTTTAAAGAGAAGAGATAACAAGTGGTTGTACTTGGGAGAATAAGCTGGTTGCAACAGAAGGGTGTTATAAAAGCTTTTAAATACACAGAAGGTGAACTGTACTTTTGCAGATTATGGTTTGTTTTGTAAGTATTAATTTATATATATGATGTGTGTGTATATATGTATGAACATGTCAGTGTAAGAGAACCTTTATGAACAAAGGGTTTTTGAAGTTGATGAGTTTCCTTTGGAATAAACCAGGAAATCATATAATGAGACTTTTAATGCATTGGTATCTAGGTTGCATTGCATCGGGGCAAATTGTATTGGTCGGGTAATCTCTATTTAGACCAATATCCCGACTTTTCAAAAAATGACAGACGTGTATTTTTGCGAGAAATAGAAAATTATGTTTAATGATTTACGGATTTAAGTATATATATATATATATATATATATATATATATATATATATATATATATATATATATATATATATATATATATATATATATATATATATATATCGAATAAATATATATTTAAGGGTAATTAAAAGGATTTAATTATTATTTCAAAAGGATTTAATTAATAACTATAAAAGGGAATAATTACCTAATAGTTCCCTCATTATAGGGGCCAGATGCCAGAAGGACAAGATAAGATACAAAATGGTTGAGAAGGACAAAATGTAGTAACACATGTACAAAAATGTTGTAACACATGTAGTAACTGTCCTTCTCAACCATTTTAGATTAAAACTGTCATTCACAACCTTTAACCTCTCATTATATCCTCCCTCAAAAAAAGTTCCCTCATTATATCAGTCACGACAATTTTCTGAGAAACGACAGAGGAGAGCAATGCAAGTTGCCAGAAAGTTGAGAAGGGAATCTTCAATCGTGCAGATAATCCGTCAGGATTTTGTGCAAATGGCAGTAGAAGAAATTGATCACTGAGAGAAGACGATCGCTCTCATACTCTTCGTTTTCTAAATAGTAAGATTTCAGAAAAAGCCCTAGTATTGGTTTCGTCAAGTTTTGATCAAGTTTGATGTGATATGAAGGTTTAATTCGTAATCCTTTTGGTTTAGAAGCTTTTGATCATCAATTAATCTAAGTATAATTGTGATCAAATAGGTGTTGAGTAAATCCGTTGAAAGTGCACCAGTTTTTCTGGAAGTTTGGATTTGGATTTGCTTGCTAAAAGGTAAGAGACTCTTCCTAACGAATAATTACGGTTTTACAATGCTTAGGTTGAGTTTAGTGTTGACTTGTAGCAAGAATTCATGTCTAGATGTTGTTGATGTGCGTTGATATGTTATAGCATGTTTAGAACCTGTTTTGCTGCTGTTTTGATGTGTATTTTGATGTTGATCATGTTGGGATTAGGTTGGAACTCGTAAAGTGCAGGAAAAACTGAGTTTAGGGCAGTTTTTGGGGTAATGCGCGCGCATATCCCTTAATGCGTGCGCATACGGGACCAGAAAGTAAGAAAAAGTGATACAGCGTTGGTTGTGCACGGGCATTGTGCGTGCATTTGCTCAATGCACGCGCATTCGCGGGCATTGGGCCTGTTATGGTGTTTAATATGTTTTAAGCTCTGAATCCAGTTTTCATTGTTATTTCTTGATCTAATAACATTAAATGAACACAAACAAGCCTTGATTGAGTTTCTGATGCGTTTAGTTCCGGCACTGGATGTACTCTTCCAATGAGGAAGTCCGGGACCGTCGGAAAGACATGATATGCTTGCGCTTTGATGAATTAGTATTCATCAATTTCTGTGCATGTGCTAGGCCTTGTCCGTGTCTAGTGGTATAAGTAAGAGAGTAGAAGTGGTGAGGGAGCTTACTTGAAAATACTTAGGTGGCTAGTTAACAATTAATAATAAACGTACTTGTGTAGTTAAAGACTAAACAACAATCCATTCTTGGTAAGGCACAAGTCTATATCGCGATGTGTGGGCGTTCTGAAAGTGAATAACTCTGTAAGTCTCTGAGGCCCTACGTACGGAGGAACTTAACCCCGTAAGCCTGAGACCCTACGTATGAAGGGACTTCGCCGAACGTGTACACCCTCGGGCTTTCCTCCGTGGTTATTGGTGTGATTCACTAATATGTTGCACCCAGTTACTTCGTGGTGAGTAGCACCATGCGTAGTGCCCTTGAATGCTGATGTAACAGAGATAAGATAAGCTAGAAACCAATAGTCACAATATGTTGATGAGCATGAAGTGAATTTTAGAGTTGATTCGGTCTCATAAAGATAACCTAATAATAATAAAGGAACCTTTTCATTGTAAAGTTTAATTATTCATTAGCTTCTCACTCTTGCTAAGTACATATTTACTTACCTCCTTTGCATTTTCTTTTGTATGCATTGTGGGGTGAGAATATGTGATGAAGAGGATATGTGATGAAAATGAAGAGGTTGTCCATGAGTTCGATGACGAGGATATGTGATGAAGATGATGCTATGATGATGCGCCCAGATTCCTTTATTTCATGTTGTACTTTTGTTTTCAAGTTGTAAGACAAGTTTATAAGTTCTTTCTTTGAGACATTGTATGTTGTAAGATAACATCCCATCTTAAGCCGGTTTGTATCCTTTTCATAGTGGCATTTATGATGTTTTGCCGAGTCTTTTTAGCTTCCGTTTGCTAAACTTGATACAACGTAGTAGAGGCTTACATGTAATACTGGATTTATTTAATATTATACGTGCCGAGCGTTTCATTTCCGGATAAGGACTCGGTATCCGGGAGCGGGGCGTTACAGTTTCATCATTCTACCCTTAATTCCTGATATTGAGGCAAGAGTGATGAAACGGTCTAAATGGAGGTTACCCGACCAATACAATTAGCTGAATTTTGACGCAATTACATTGATTTAGCGTCGTATCTAATCTATGTAACTTGTATTTCGACATGTGTTCAACTCGTGGCATTGACCATATAAGTCTTACGTGACAGTCGTATCATACATAAAAGAACGGAAGAAATTTATAAGGGATAAATCAGAATGCATGAAATTTGAAACGAAGCATTGAAATTACATAACCGATCAGACTTAGAATTGATAAGTTGAAACAATTCGCATGAATCTGAGTAGAGCTCCCACCGTAGAGCCGGCATGCCCTTTCCTGGTCCCCAGTGTCAGTTTCCGCCAGAAACACATCCCATGTTTCTAAGATCGAAGCTTTTCCAATAAAAGTTGTCGAAATCGAAAAGCCCTAGTTATGATCATCAAGAAACGAAAAGACATCTTAAGTTACCAACGGTTTAAAACTTGATTAGACTAACGGTCAGGATCGCCTTAATCTTCGAGGGATTGATCATCTACGATTAGGAAGCGATTAGATGATTAAGAAAAGATGTGCTTTTGATGAAAAAGAGGTGCTGGAATTCGCATAGCTGACTTAAGGTTCATAATTATGATGATATAGTATATATGGATACATTATGTTAATTAGAGCCCTAAATGAGCTTTGATGCCGAGGCCCACAACGCATCTGGGTATAGTGATAATTGTTCCCCTTGCCCTTAGATGTAAATCAATTAAACAAATCAGGTAAAATTGGTGTCCATGTCCGGGTTTATAATACTCACTTCGTCCTATTTTAATAGTCGTGTTTAAATCTTTCACACGATTAAGAAAAATGTAATTAATGATTTGAATCTCACTGAATGATCCAGTATGTTTACATTTATGATAAAGTAAGGACATACATGTAAAAAATATTGGATCATTTAATGAGATTCAAAACATTAATTACACTTTTTTAATCGTGTAAAAAGTTAAACAGAACTATTAAAATGGGACAGAAGGAGTATTATTATTATTGTTATTGTTATCGTCGTTAATGACTATATTTCCGAGTTTGATTCCTTAGGTATATGGTGTAGTATTTAAATGGATATCAAGTTTGCAAAGAGACAAAAAGTGTCGCTTTTTTTTTTTCTCTTTAAATATGAACCTCCTCATCTCACACAACAAGTGCATTAAGAATTAATTATGGATAAGAAAGAAGCAAGGTTTAATGGATTTTTCTGAAAGGTTTTTAAATGGGGGATGTAATGTAACAGCTAAGAGAGTCAGATGTGCACATGCATGGAACATGCAGGAGACCTCTCTTTCATCACAGTTGGATTTAGAGATGAAGTTCTTGTAATTAAAGGAAGTTATTATTACTACTTCTCTTCAGTACATTATGTGAACGTGTACGTGTAAGTATAATAAAAAAGGACAAAAATAATTATAAATGAGATGATGATGATGATGATGATGATGACTTCTTATGTGTTTAATTGTTGGAAAAGTTAAAATATATGCATCATTTCAGTCACATAGCAAATACATCAACCTTTAAAGAGTTATTGTTCCGGAAAAGACTCGTTCTCAAATCTCAATACCTCTTAATCATGGGGTATCAGCTTTGGTCACTAGACCAAACCTCATTCATAATTCATTAGTTCTAAATTATATATAACTTTCATTTAAAAACACTTCGATGATGAGGAGGATATGGGTTCATTTGTTGCCTTGATCTGAGGATTTATGACACGACCATTCTAAAAATAAGAGTTGCAAACTAATTATCTTATCTGCCTAAGGTCCCACGGAACTCTATACCTCACGGGAGTAGGAAGAGTCAGTCCACTTTGGCAAGAGATTCATGTCTTCGTGCTATCAGCCTGAGACTGATGGCTCGAGGCATAATATTGACTAGCTAGAGGCACTCCCATCTTTGGGTGACATGCCTCTACCCATCACCCCTTTGGAGGACTCAATGCCTTAGTTGTTGCTTTAGGCTCAGGAGCTAGATCACATAGAACGTGTTATTGCAACTATTTTTCTGATAAAGAGTCCCATGCACGAACATACAAGAAGATGGCAAAATTTATAAAGGTCATTGACTGTCAAACTCAATTTTCATCTTAATGGATGACAAGTTGACACATATTGCAACTGCAATTGTATAAATTGGACATAAACGTCTTCAATTGCCTTAATATTTTACCAAGTTGCCACTAAGCAAAATATAATTGTGTTGCAGGCAGAGGGATAGAGACATGTGTAGTGAACAAATAATAAAAATTGAGAATAGAAAAGTGGGGCATATAGGGGAATTTTTCCGTCAATTTAGAATTGTAGTGACATGTATCTTAATCAATAAATATACACTGTGGTCGGACTGCTTTCATAATTTATACATCAAACATTTACGTAGATTACACCTTAATTCAAAGGAAGGATGACATCAACTTCTTCAACGTTGAATTTTCTTTCTACATTTTATATTTATATACTATATATATGTCTTCCAAGTGATACATGTATGGACAGCTCACTTCTTGTTTTTTTTTATAATATAAATTTTGTAATTATATAGATGACTCTATTTATATCATCAATTGATGGCTTCTTATTAAACAAATCAAAGTGTGTGCATATGCCACAATGTGGTAAAAACATGGGCTGATAATAACCGTTTGAATTTACCTCCAAACACGAATCGACAATTCGAAAGTCAATTCTTGAATTAAGATTCGACTTTCCGTAGATCGGAAGGTAATGACAAATCTTCAAAAAGTCGATTCTTGACTTAAAAAAAAATGATTTGTAAAATGTCGATTTAGTATGGTGCATGATAAGTGCAGTGTAAATAAAGACACCCTTTGATGCCTATAATCAAGAACCTATAATCAAGTATGTTTGGATCCTAAAATATTTACTTCATGTCTGAATTGATGACTAATCGATCAGTGATGACCCAAATTTAAGGGGTACCTTTGTCATATGGATTGTTTTGCATAATTGCTTAAAGTCAAAAGATGAAAGCACAAGCAATTAAATGATACTTAGATATTGGATATCCAGAAGAGTGGTGCCTTTTAACAAAGGTCTTACAAATAATAGAAAAGAAAAAATGAATAACGAGACAGGGGAAGAACATGTACCCTTGTTTTTGTATTCCATTTGTACCATCAATTTGATAATTTTCCCATCAAAATTAAATGAAGGGAATTCTCAGTCAAATTACAACTTAAGACACAAAATGATCTCTTCGCCAATCCCTTTTACATTACAGCAATTATTTATGGTGTTAAACAACAAAAAAAAAAGGTCTATTATTTGCACCACAACGATTCTACCAGTACAACACTCTATATGTGCATGAATTAGAATCAACCTTTTGAAAGTCAGTTCTGAATCAAGAACCAACTTCTTGTAGTGCATGAGAACCGACATTGGTAAAGTCAGGTTCTTGGCTCCAGAACCGCTTTTCTATTCTAAATAGTCGATTCTACTGCAGTACACCGATAAATTCAGTGTGGTGCAGATAAATGGATCCTAAACAAACTACATACTAAATTTTATGTGACATTTATGATTTATCGCCACTCATATGTGGAATCTCAAACTCAGATAATATATTCAAAAAGCATTCATGTATCAATTTCAACCGTCTCATATTTCAGACATATTTGCAGAAAAACATGTTCCAGGTAATCAATTAATAAACTAATAACTATTGACAATTAAAACCCTTTCTCTTATATTTCATCATCAATGCCTCTCTCTCTAATCAATCAACCAATCACACCTATGGTTCTTAATGTACAATGGCTGCAAGTGTATCTGCAAGTTCTTCTGCTGCAAACACCCATAGTTTGATTATCCTCTTCAAACCCGAATCAGCTGACGTGGCGTTTATCGATTGTCAACAGCTTATAACTTGCGGTGGGGCCCTCGGCTGTGTCACGAACCGCCACTTGCCAACCCATGGCTTCTCCTACTGCTACAACTTCATCCACAACTGCAACTGAATCACGGATGTATACTATTCCTCCTGGCCTTAGTATTCTATCCATCTCAAGCATTATGGTTGATATATTGCATCTGAAAATTATGAAACAACCATTTTTATGTATGGATGCATATGTGTTTTTGCATGTATGTGTATGCATGTATGTGTATATGCATGTATATGTATGTACATCACATACCTTTTGTGTTCCTGGGAGAACAGGCCAGCAGCATGCAGTAAGTCATATGTTCGGGGGTACGTGTCAAGTGGTTCACACCTATATGATCATCATTATGAACAATAAACGTTTAATTATGGTAAAGGATATATCAAAGCATTATGAAGGGATTAAACATATATTCTAGGAAAACAACCACGTTCCATGACGAAATAGAAAGTGCTTCGGAGTTCCAAGCTAATTTTCACATAGAATTGTATGCTTGGATATCAACCGGACAGGAAAAAAGCAATCTTGGACAATGACAAAAGTTTTCAGAGACAATTGGAATTGAATTTAAAGTTGAATTCAAGAAGTTATTACCAATCATGCATAACGCCGATTAGTCCACGATCATATATAACAGGCAATGTATTAGGGCCACTAACAGGGACAACATTGAGTACCCAACAATCAACATTATTCCGAATCAATGCCTCAGCAAATCTGATAGAAAGATCATGTTTTGAAGGAAAGATTAATTTCACAAGAATATTTTGAATTTATCAAACGAAATATGTGAGCCCAGAAAGAAAAATATGGACAAGTTAAAGTTGTAAAGAATACCCGCCGAACCCAGCTCTCATATCCAACACGTTTCGCAGATTGTGATCCTTCCAACGAAAAATATTAACATAACCATCAATAATATCATTCCAGTACTTTGACTCGGCTTTATAGAGTTCCCTTCGAGAAAGGTAAGCATCATATTGAATACTTTGGAGCCTATCCGGAATGCTCTGTAAACGGCCAGGCCACGTGGTAACATTTGAACCGTATCCCTCCTCGGGCAATCGTGAGATGCATGGTTTCAAGTCAACGTACCTTCAAGAAACAGAAAATGGAACAAGCCTTTAGTCAATGGAAGCTATATTCAAAGCAACCAAATTGCAAAGAAAATAGTTATTCAATGGATAAACTATATTGATTTCTAATCCTATAGAAAAGAATATTCTTTTCGGTTATATGGACAATATTCACTGATTACATGTAACTTTGTAGTTGATACTTATACTTTCATGCCGGGGGGCATCTGACAAAATGGAGCGAAAAGTGCACTGTCTGTGTGCATGTGTCGCCTATATAAGGTCTACGCAAAGGATTGGCCATTCACCGGAGACTGTTTTTGTGCCTCGAACTCATGACTTCTAGAAGCACAACGAAAGCTTTTACCACTGCACCATTTCCTTAAACCAAAAAAAGAAAAGAAACTCAAACAAGTTACTAGATGTCATACCAAACTTTGTCTGGATCATCCTCTGGTTCACATAGTGGCGGTTGAGTTCCTTCCTCACGGCTTAAATAGCAACTATTATTCATGGGCTTCTGCCATATAGCAACATAGCCCTCCTTCTTCACAAGCTTCCAGCAAAGACGGCTAGTAAGGTTTACCATCTCTGAAACATAGTATAGTCCATTTAAGTACCAAAAAAATATCATTACTTCCACTGTTGTAAATGAAACTCGAGTATCGCTCATTTATCTTGATGTAAAATAACCATTTCAGTTGCACGTAAATAGAGGATTCTTAGTTTGTATAACTATTGGCTGTATGAAAACTCAAGACACAAATTTGTAGTAGGAATTCCGGGGATGTACCTTCCCATTGCTCTTCCAAAAGACGTTCGTGCTTATAAACAGGCTGTGCTGCCCAGACAAAATATCCTCCAGCTCGAAGCATCCGATTAACCTCGAGCAGCAAGATGCCATCTTCACATAGACAAAAAAATTAAAATGCTTATAGTTCATTACATGGATATCACGTGTCGACCATATGCAGCACACAACTCTGCTTTGAACTTGGTCTCTACAAAGTAACACGTAAAATACACACACACAGAGGAATGGATGCATTATGTAATGGAATGGCTGTTTTCTAGAATGATCATTGAATTACATTTTCTTAGTTTTCCAGATAAGAAATTGCATGAGAAACCTTTGTAAAGACATCCACACCAAACTTAAACACGAACCAGGTAAAAAGAAAAAATTGAATCAAACAACAGTTTTCATATAGTCATTTCAATGTCAGAAATGCATACAGTTAGCCCCATTGAAATGAAACCAAGGCGGTGACCTATGATCATGAACATTTTGGTCTCACTGGACAACCCTATTTCCAGTGATGTTCTCTGATGACGTGAGCTTAAAATTATGGTGACCACTAGGTCAAAGACAATGCTGGGTGGATATTTAGACAAGAAAACCACAATAATATAAAGGGAAAAAAATGATAAATTCAAAACAAGCATACCAATGAGACTCAGGTTTTTCTAATCTTCATTTAGCTGTAACCAGTCAACTGAATCCACTTTACCTATGTACTTATGAACAGGTTTAACAACATTACAACAAGTCACAAATTTTACCTAAGAGCCTTTGTGAGACTCAGACCTACCAGAACGAACTTAACCAAAACCCACGATGATCACTCAGTAAAAGTTAACTGACAAAATCAGAACATTGTATTCTTTTATGACTCACAAATCAGAACAGCAATAAAAGATAACAAAATGTTTGGCAGGGAGGGTACAACAGTAGTAATTGTGTGTTTACAAAAGAAATGAGTATAAACAGCATAACATACCATCACGAGTCCAGTTGATTCTGCACCGGGAACAGTGTACCAACTCAAAAGCTTGGCTTGGATATAACAACCGCCTTGTTGCAAATGCAGCCACCATGGCGGGCACACCACGCTCAAGGGCAAACTGAATTTGGTTCTCGTGAACATCTTTTGGGGCCACAGACAAGGTGAGCACATTCCTTGAGAATAAATAAGCTCCAAAACTTGCAACACCGCAACCAACATCTAAAACAACCCTAGTATGCTTGCCAAACGCAATCTCAGGTACCATCTAAATACAGCATAGAATATACCAAAATAAATCAGTCCTTTCACCCCAAAACAACTGTCCACACACCTATCATGTAAGCATTACTAGAGGCTTTCCTAAAGCATTAGAAATCAAACTTATACAAACCTTTTCAATCTGATCCAAATACTGATCAGCCCCATGTATAAACTGAGTGCCCCCTCCCGGAAACTTGAATTTGTCCTTACTAATGGTAATCCAATTTTGGCCTCCTTTATCCTCAGCCAACCGTGCATGAGGAACATTGCTAAACCATACCTGTAGAACATTAATGAAACAAAGAATACAACTTAAAAAACACAGTTCTCATCACTAATCATTTTCATTTTGCAAAAGTAAATCACAAGATTGATTCTTTCCAGAAAATTAACAATTAACAAGTCAGACTAATCAATAATCTAACAACCTTAGCTGCCAAGTGTAAAAGAAGGAAAGGGACTGAATAACAAAATTTTCAAACACCTCGTCGCGGCTTTTCGGCCAAGGAATAGGTGATTTGTATCCTTTAGGAGCAGGAACCAAGCAATTCAATCCATGGCTCTGATCAGGGCAATGCCGTTCAAATCTCTCCCCTTTATCAGTAGAATTCAGCTTTTTGATAGCCTCCACATTATCCAAACAAGGAATATAATCTCTCATACTATCATCACACCATTCAAACTTCTCTACACTAATTTTCCCACTCGGAGCTCCCTCCCCCTCCTCCGTCTCATTCCCAACCCCTAAAGTCTCCAATACAAACGGATCAATATCACCCACCTCAAAATCATCCGTCATCACACCATTCTTATCCAACACACCCATATTCTTAAAACCCGGTTTCGTCTCTTTAGGAGCAATCGGAACCGGTTTCGGTGGAGCAGCATCAACAGTCGGAGGCGGAAGCATAGAACCCACAAAAGCTTCTTGCTTTTCTTCAGTTTGTAATACATTACTATCATTCAACGTTAAAGACAGATTGAAAGTTCGATTAAAATTCGGGGAAATTGATACAGATTGGGAATAAGGTTTTTGGTGAGAAGAAAAGAAGAGTAGCTGCTGATAATTATCGGACTGAGACCATTGCTTACCGAAATAGAAGGCAACAACAGAGATCGCGATGAAGACAGAGATTTTGGGAAGATCTGGGTTGCCCAGTAGCTTCATTTTTATTAATCAAATGAAGTTTCAGGCAGAGGACAAAATTCATGCACTATATATATATTGACAGTGAGGAAGTAGAGATGGGTTTGAGTATGGACAGAGAAGGGAATAAAGCGGTATTGGTAACTGGTAAGGACAAAGGGAAGCGAAACATTTGCCAAAATGCTAGGGAAAATGTGTGTAGTTTAGACTTTAGACCAATTTTTGGAATGAGATTTAAAGAACTTATTAAAGAAAAATGATATGATTCCAAAGGATTTAAATTTTGGTGTTTGATATGTCTTAGTTTGAAAGAAATGAAATGAGAATAAGAAAGAATAGAGGATAAGGTTCTTTACTATTTGAATGGTGTTATTTTTTTTCAATACATGTAAGAAACGGAATGAAATATTTTTTTATATAATAAAATTTTAATTGATAATATTATATTTTTTTCTTTTCTGTTTAGTTCTATTCAAACACTCAAAATATAGTTCAGAATTTCTCATTCTTCTCTCCTTTCTTTTCTCCGTTGAGCCACCACCATCATCACCATTACTATCACTGTGGTTTCATGATGAATTGAGAGTTAAATAATATAATACTTTCATTTTCTTTGCCTTCCGAGCCCAACCAACAATCTCGGCTCGCACGTGTTCATCAAATATTGAGTTCTTGAAATGTGTACACATTTGTTTATTATTAATTTAGTTTATTCAGAACAAATAATTTAAATCATCTCGGTATTTTTTTTTTTGTTTTACTATCTCGGTATTCACTTCCATAATTATATGTTTTTTAAAGAAAAAACAGCTAGACTAGAAATTAATTACATGTGTGACATGAGCATTGTTGTAATTGCAAAGAAGCCGAATAATCACCCTGAAATTAACCGCATTTTAGCAAAACATCCACGATAAAAACAAACGAATGGCTAAAATCAAACACTCTTTCGTCTTACCCAATGATAAGCCGAGGGACAATGAAACGAAATTGCTCCATTGTACAATAGTCGTAACTAGGTTGAAAGAGAACCCAAAATAAAAATGAAATCTCAAAAGCATTTGAAAAAGAATGAAGTGGATGAAGAAAAGGATAATTTGAGGCCAATGGAACAAAAAATGATCATCAGAAGGCTTTGTGTACCATCAATTCACCTTCCATAGCTATATGTTTATCCGCAACTTCATGAGCCAAATGTGTGATTACGTGCTCTAATTTTGTCCCTACAGCTAGTAGAATCTAATGAAATCATTCAAACTCCCCTTCAGAGAGTCACAACTAAACATGTAAATGTATGCAGTGAGATACGTGCGCGCGCTCACATACGCACACGCACTGCACACGTACACGCGCACGTGCGCATACACACACACACACAAAACGTAAAACAGACGCAGTTTTTAAGGTCTACAATATAATAATGATAGTGATAATAATAATTTGAAGGTTACGGGGTATGAGCAATATAATGTAGGATTTACAAATAAAGATGCATATACCGTTTATATTTAGCAATAAAGAGATGACCACAAATACTCATTGATAAAACATTCCGGAGGATGATCATAAGGATGTCATGATTCGTTGCGAGTTTTATTAACACAAAAATAAGAGTTTAGAAACTAGAATTCAATTTGCCTTATACCGACAAATTTCTTGAAATCATCTTCCAACGCACGTAGCATGTACTTGCTAAAATAAAACTTGGGATTTCCCCTGCAATGTGTTTGCAACGAAGAGATGTGTTAGAATAAACGAATCCGAGCGATAGCCCTTACCGATGATATTACAAAAATGTAATGGAAGGATAAAGACGAAACACCAAATTTAACGTGGTTAGTAAATATAGAAGATAATACTATCTTGGAACCTAATAGCAAAAGCTAAAATAGGTTAAAACAATTGAGAATTTATCTTACTTGGTAAGGGTCAGGCCTGATAAGGGTCAAGCGCACGCCCAAACTTTCTGATCTGCTCAAGCGCACGCCGGGTGCAAGGCAAGCGCACGCCCGAAGTTGTTGAATCGCACAGGTGCACGCCCACAACGGGTTAGGCGTCTGCCCGACGCGCAGCCTGCACTTCTCTTGCTTTTAACCTGTACGATTCTAACCTAATTTCCAACAATTTTCAGTACCTTTATGGTACCAAATCACAATCAATCATACATAAAACCTTTAAATGCATATCTATACATCAATTTATCAATATAACACAAGGTAAATCCGATTTGAACACCCTCTTACCTTGTTTTCTTAGAAAACCTGGTCCAAAAGCATGACAGAGGGTGCAACTATGATTTCATAACTTCTACGCGAGTCCTACAATCCAAGAGGCAACCTATGATCACTAATACAATCTAAAGGCGTACTAAACTCAAGAATTCTCACAAGAACCCCAACATTCTATGATAGGACTAAAAACGGATACTTACGAATTGTGGGACTGTTGATGTCAAAACGATCCTTGTTGCACGACGATCAAGAGTCTATACTGTGGTCTGCACGAACATCGTCGTGTTTAGCCAGAATTGCCAAGATTCTCTAAGCCCTCTTCTTTCTCTCAATTTCTCCCCACAGTTCGAACTTTGCCAATCACTCTAGCTGATAACTGCGTGTGTAATCAGAGGAGTAATGAGAGGGGTTTTCTTTTAATGGGATAATTACCATTAAGTCCCATTATATTGATAGGTGAAGGATCATGTCTCAAGTACTAAGGGTAATTTTCTCCCCTCACAATCTTCCTAGTACTGCACATCCAAGTCAAAATCCTAGGATTTTTGGAATCAAATAGAAAGAAGAAATAAAACTTACCACCCAACCTAAGATGGCGGAATGCTTTTCCATCCCAGAAAATGGATCTTTGATGAAATCATGATCCTGAACATGAGTGAACTTTGGTAACATTCTTAAAAAAATATATAACACAACATCATAAAAAAAACATTTAACAACACAATCCATTTTTACCCTTTCAATTTATCTTTTTCCCGCAGTTATTGATTCTTCTGATCGTATTTTAGGTAGAATACTGAAAGTTTTTTCCGACTTAATTTTAGTCAAAAAAATCTTTTTGACCGATATTGAATATAAAAAACACAAAAAAATCTGCCTCGAATTGGATCAAAATAATCCGGTGTGTAAAAAATGCTCCAAAATGTTTTCAGATTGATCGATCATTGTTGTAATAAATTCGTTGTATTGAAAATTTTAAATTATTCATATTGACATAGGAATGTGCATGGGAAAAATACAAGAATGAATGTATAGTAAAAGATGATATAGAAATACAAAATATCCTTTCAAAAAAAAAAAGTATGATGCATAGTAAAAATTACAATCATTAATTATACACCGGTTATATAATTGGGGTGCACATATTACTATATTAGTCACCACCCTAGACAAATGTAAACTTTTTTTAGTTTTGAAACATCAAACGATTAGCCATTAATCATAATCATCTGGTTTATTTTCTTATAACAAACTCTAACATGCATTGGAAACTCATCATCTTCTTAAGAGAAATGATTTATGCATTACATATTTACTTTTAACCTCTTTTTCTTAAACATTTTATCATTATTGATCAAAGTGTATAATTCATTGTTTGATTTAGGTCTCTTCATAATCAGTGCTAATAGAAAATGTTGTAAATATACGTAAAGGATAAATCATTGTTGTCAGGGACGGCTCCAAATAAGACACTTATGGGTCAAGTGACCCCCTAAAAAATTAAAATAACAAATTTCTATGTTTTTTTTAAACAATTTAAATATTTATACACTAGTATATACTAAAAGAACCGTATTTTTTTTTTTTCAAAATTGACCTTTGATCTGTAATCCTATTTTGAGTTTTAAAATTAATGCTTATAAACTTGTAATATGATTTGTCGTTCTCGATCTCCGTCCTTTGTCTCAGAATACCTGCCGCCACGCCTCCAAATTGTTATTTTCCCTCATAATTGTTATATTCAAATCTTTTGAGGCAATCCTTAAAATGGCAAAAACAATACTCACATGGATTGCCTGTAGACTTTTGTCAAACTGAATGGTGAAATTATCAGACTTTTGTCAACTTTCTCCATTCTTTATATAATGTCATGGATCTAACTTTATTTCATTGACTTTAACCATTTTGAAAATAAAATAAGGACACATAATGAACATAAAAACAGGGACACATAAGTAATTTCAGACATTACTAGCTTGTCATGTATCAAACAGAGATTACTAAATAAACATCATGTAAATGAGAATGAGTAGTGATACATCCACTATTTTTTTTACCATAATATCCTACACAACATAATCATGTCTAGTTTATTAAGAGACATCATGTTATATTTGAAACCACAAGAAACACATAAAACTTGAGACAAAGTTGGCTGAGCATTATATTAGAAGACACGGAGATAATGATGAAGTTAATTAAAGTAAGAGATAAAGTATTTATTGTAAAGATAAAGTTGCATTTAAAATAAATTTGTTTTAGTATATAGGTTTATCTTTATTAGTCATTACCTTTTAGCTTGGGAATTTCCTATAAATACAAGTTGTAATACTATCTTTTTATCAATTCAATAAAATTACAACACATTTATATTTTCGTATGAGTTAGAAAAATAGAGGACTGGTAAAGTTTATCATTATCATTGATTCATCTTACATTCTCAGCATGCCAATACGGTAAGGAAGGGCATGAAATTTTTCATATTGACAAGCTTCACAAAAAAACAAATTCTCATTAAAAACAGCATTACAACTTTTAAGGACTTGATTCAAAACCTTCTGAGAAGGATGGCATAATCTCCTATGCCAATTATTAGGTTTTTATTCACATCGACATACTTAATACTACTAGATTCCTGACTGGACCTAGACTCCACAATGAAACCAGATTTGTGGATTGAAGTGACTGGACCTAGACTCCACAATGAAACCAGATTTGTGGATTGAAGAGAGCTCTGAACATTCTCAGTTGGAAACAATAAGCAAGTTTTTAGTAATATCAGGCACATGTAAAACAGAATACATTCTAAGAGGTGTATTAGGAAAGTGGATTGGCCAATATTAGAAATTTTGAGCTGCTCACCATTCCCAACTACTAGTGAATCATTACCATTATAGCCAGCACTCATATGAAGGTTGTTGAGATCTCCGGTGATATGATTTGTAGCTCCACTGTCCTGTACCAAGAGGAGTCATTAACTGACTGAGGGGTAGCCATTAAGGCAGATATCTGTCTTGGACCACCATTTCCATTTCCAGCAGGTCTAGGACAAGGATTTCCTGTGAAATTTGGATCAAATCTATGCCAACATTCAATAACCGTATGCCCATTTTTGCCACATAGTTGACACACACTTTTGTTGTTTGAATTGCCATTTTTGCCTCCTCTAGCACCTCATCTACCTCTGCCACCTCTTCCTCCTCCAGAATTGGAACATTGTGGCCTTACATTTGAATTGAAATTAGCACCTCTAGGAGATAACTGAGTGAGATTGGCAGCAGAGTGAGGAGAATCAATACTGGATCCTAGATTAAACATGGTTAAGAGCCTTTCATGAGTTAATAACTGGGATTGGGCTTCTTGCCAATTCATATAGCCAACCCTAGCAGTAATGTTGACTATAACAGCTTCATACTTTTTATCTAAACCACCTAAAACAGCCAAAATCAACTCTATTTTGGACACAGGATAGCCTGCAGCAGCTAGTTTATCTGAGTATGATTTCATCAAGGCAAGATAATCAGCCATAGATCTGGTGCCCTTTTCAGTTTTGGTTAAAGCACTTTTAAACTCTAACATCCTAGCCTCAGATTGGCTATTAAACAAGGTCTCTAAAGTAGACCAAACCTCAGAAGAAGTAGAGCAGCCGATTACCTTCAATAATGCTTGTTCAATCATTGAGCTGAGCAACCATCCCATAAGTAGAGAATCTGTAGATTGCCACTGATCAACAACTAGAGTGTTTTGCCTTGAAATATCACATTCAACCACAACTTCAGGGGGTTTTGGTCTTGTTCCTACCAAGAATCCTTCCAGTTTGTATCATCTAATAATAGGTAGGATTGTGTACCTCCACAGCAAGTAATTCTCCCGGTTAAGCTTGACTGTGCAAGACTGATTCAAGTTCCCAGTAAATGGTGGCATAAGTGGAACCCCATATAGAGATGGAGATCGAAGAAAGGGTGTTGTAAGATCTATTGTAGAAGATAATGACATATGTGAGGTAAAGGAGATGCCAGACATGCCAAAGGAAGGCATGACCAGTCCAAAAGCAAGACCAGCCGGAAAATTAGTCGGAAATGAAGGAATAGCAGAATAGCTAGGTAGAGAAGGTTGAGTTGAAGCTGCTGTTGCAGTGATTGAGCTACCAGCAGCTGTAATGCTTGGACTAGTGCTTGATATGGCTGAAGAAGACACCGGAGTTGTTGCTACCGGTGGAGCAGCGGTGGAACTCATGGTGGAGAGAACCTGGCTCCGATACCAAGTTAGATAAATAGAGGACTGGTAAAGCTTATCATTATCATTGATTCATCTTACATTCTCAGCATACCATTACATACATATATATAGCAAGCTTAGAGAGCTAACTAACTCAATCTAATCCATATCTATCTAGACTGATCTCAGCCATACATTCACTATTTAGTTGTACAGTCTAGATTAAGCCACATTTCATCATGATAATTAGCCACATATTCTAACAGTATGTATTTTGTTTTTCTTTACATTAATTTTGACTTTCCATCTATAAAACCAACTTATTCTTGGATTCTAACATCATACGCATTGATCTTGATTAAGAATCATACGCATTGATCTTGATCAAGAATGATGGTTGTTGCCTTCCAATAATGGAGATACAAAAATAATTGCAGGTTTCTAGTTTGGATGCAGATAATAAGGACTAGAAAGGCCGATTTCTGGACCTCGAATTGTTGCAGCTTCACTCACATATACCAGTGGTGGCAGCCGTTTGATTCACAGCTCTTTGATTTGCATCAGTATTGAACTTGTCATGGGGTTCTTTATTAAGTATCGTAGAACAACCTATTAAGAGATCTTCATAATTTGCAGACAAATGCGCTGCAAGAAGCAATGAAAAGCTCTGATACCATGAACAAAACTAGGTTCTCTCACCAAGAAACGATAGACATACCTAGTGTAATATCAATTACACTTGGTCAATTAAGAAAAAACTAACTTGAGATATGAATATTCGAATTTGTGAAGAAAGAAATAGAAGAGGGATCACTTTGAATCAAGGAATGATCATCGAAGTTAAGTTATACAATATATGTAATTAAACATGTTTTTTAAATATTAAAACGATATAGTTTTATTGTTAAAAAATACAGTTTTAGATTCAGGTGAGTCCACTGAAACAAGATTTTTTAAATTAAAAAAAATGTAGTTTGTTAGGCTCCGATGACTTCAATAGAATAAATTCCTGAATCCGCTCTATTTACGTCATAATTGTACAAAGTATGTTATGAAATGTCGTTATTGTCTTAAAAGATCCCTCAATAAACTTTTGGCATTTTTTAAAACCACTACGACGAACCTATTTGCGAAATACCACCACATTCATATTCGACTGAAGGTAATCTCAAAATTAGACATTATTAAAGTCAAATATCTATTTTCAAAATCTATAAAGTCAAATCTAGTCCGAATATATATGATAATATATTAATTGTGATGTCTTTAACAACATTTATAGATAGCTGGGAAAAATAAATTTTTTCCAATTTAATGAAGAAAAAAGAATCACCTAGGTGGACCAATGCAAATAACAGATATAATATCTCTAGTGGACCGATGAATA
This sequence comes from Gentiana dahurica var. dahurica, assembly GCA_024500145.1. Classification (NCBI taxonomy): domain Eukaryota; kingdom Viridiplantae; phylum Streptophyta; class Magnoliopsida; order Gentianales; family Gentianaceae; genus Gentiana; species Gentiana dahurica. The sequence goes on from CM044901.1 coordinate 10,638,987, forward strand.
TTTATAATACGGAAATTATTGCTTTTCAAGGTGTGACTCAATTCATTATTTTTTCAAATTAGAAATTGTACAGTAAATAGACTTGAAAAATAGATTATTTTTTCCCCCTTATTTATTCATAGCACAAAGCGTGCAGCTTTCACTGCCACACCCATCCCGGTTTAACATCCCGGTTTAACATGAATCATTGACTCAAACTGCAACGAATATTCTCCCTCAATTCTTCCTCCTCCGCCGCCGCAGGAGCCGCCATCTTCCGCCGTCCTTACAGGTCCTTGCCTTTTCTAGCTCTGCAAGTTTTCTGTATTTTTTTTTGTATTTTTTTTTAAAGGGAAGTTTTCTATATAATATTGTTTCTGCTCCTTCACTTTTCTACCTTTTTACACTTCCTTTCACTTGTTCATGCACATTAATTTCTTCAATTACATGTTATTTGTTTACCTGATTCTCCGATAGTTCCAATTTACAAAAAAAAATTGTTTTTTTTTTTATTTGATAGAGTTCCATAATTCCATTTGCAGTATTTTTTTTTGTGTTTGTTACATTTATCATTATTTTTTAACTAGCGAGAGAATAAAAAAACAATGCATTAATTATATTCATGGTTTTTTTTTAGACATTTTGGTGTTAAAGATCAAAGTATAAAATTACATACTTTTTTTTTTTTTTAGGGGTAAAATTACATACTTGATTTATATGTTTTTGTCAACTCTATCGTTTAAATTGGAATAGAAGGAGTGTGTTCACGTTCATGTATGCATATTTTATAATGTAAAATTTGAAATTTGTGGTGTCGGAGAATTTCTGCTGAGAAAACGCTTAATAGAGTTTGAGAAATATTTTTGTATTGATTGAATGTAAAAGAGTTACAAAGAATATATATATATATACTCATGTGCTGCTAAATGTACTCCAAAATATATGCTGAGAATAATACTCATTAATACAGAGATTATGAATCATATTTACACGACACTAATACCACCCCTCAAGTTGGACGAGGGAGGAGTCCTAACTTGTCACGTTGATGTTGGAAAGAGGGACGAGGGAGTGACTTCGTTAGGCAGTCGGCCAGTTGATCAGAAGCGTTGACATGGGCAATGCGGAGGGAACCACGCTGAACCTGATCCCGAATATAGTGGTAGTCAATGGCCACGTGCTTCATACGAGAGTGGAAAACCTGGTTGGCACAGAATTGAGTAGTACCTAGATTGTCGCAATATATAACCGGTTGAGCACTCACAGGGAAGCCAAGTTCGTGCAATAAAAAAGTGATCCAATTCAGCTCGGCAATAGCAGCTGCAACAGCACGATACTCAGCCTCTGTCGATGAGCGAGCAATGGTACTTTGCTTTTTCGAGCTCCACGAAATGGCATTGCGACCAAGATAAATAATGTGAGCACTTGTGGACGCATAGTTATCCTTGTCACCACCCCAATCAGCATCAGTAAAGGCATGTAAAGTGTGGGGAGAACGGCAGTGGAGTTGAATACCATAGGTGGTAGTGCCAGCAACATAGCGAAGTAGACGCTTAACGTACGACCAATGAACATCCGTAGGAGAGTGCATGAATTGTGATAACTTATTGACAGCAAACGCGATGTCCGGTCGAGTAAATGTGAGATACTGGAGGCTACCAATCACCATACGATAAGTGGATGGGTCCGTAAGTGGAGTGCCCGAAGTAGATTTTAAATTCGAAATATCAACTGGGAGAGGAGTGTCAACAGAGTTGGCATTTTGAAAGTTGACTTTTGCAAGGAGTTCGGTTGTTGAGAAAGTAGGACACCATCCGAATTCCGAATAATTTCAATTCCAAGGAAATACGTGAGTGGGCCAAGATCCTTGAGAGCAAATTTGGAGCCGAGAGACCCAATAAATGTTTCCAAAGCGACAGAGTCATTTCCTGTAACAATCAAATCATCGACATATACAAGCACATATAATAAAATATTGCCAGACTGGAAAGTAAACAGAGAGGTATCCGCATGGGAACTTTTGAAGCCAGAATGAAGAAGGAAGCATTTGAGCTCCTCATACCAAGCACGGGGTGCTTGTTTCAAACCATAAAGTGCCTTACGAAGCTTGCATATGTGCGTGGGATGCGTAGAATCGACAAAACCTGCAGGTTGGGCAACATAGACAGCTTCTTGTAAGCGGCCATGTAAAAAGGCATTATTAATGTCCAATTGTCGAAGAGACCACCCCTGCGTGAGAGCCAGCGTAAGAACGACACGAATGGTAGGGGGCTTGACAACGGGACTAAAGGTCTCATAATAATCGATGCCAGGACGCTGATTAAAGCCTTTGGCCACGAGACGGGCCTTGTATCTATCAATGGAGCCATCAGGGTGACGTTTCAACCGAAAAACCCATTTAGAGCCTATGACATTGAGAGAAGGATCATGAGGAACTAAATCCCAGGTATGGTTGTGAACGAGAGCATCATATTCTTCTTGTATTGCGGTTCGCCATTGGGGAATTTTTAGGGCTTGTGATACGGTAGTGGGTTCAATTTCGGGGGAAGGTGGGGAAGTAAGTGTAGTGTGGAGGTTAAGCTTTTGGATGGGGCGGTGAATGTTGTTTTGGGAGCGGGTGCGCATGGGATGAGGTGGTGGATTGGTAGGTGGTGGAGGAGGAGGGAAAGGTGGTGGTGAGGGTGTAGGGGAGGGTGAGGACGGAGGAGGACTGGGAGGGGCTTCGGGTGGGGGTGAGAGAGGTGTTGCGGCTGGGAAGTTGGTGGGGTATGTGGAGGAGTGTATGGGGGAGGTGTGGGGAGCCAGTTGGAGATATGGGAGGAGGAGGATGAGTCGGGGACAGAGCTGTGAGATTGATATGGGAAGACAGTTTCAACGAATTGCACGTGATGAGAGACATAAAGACGAGAATTGACATTATCAAAGCAAAGATAGGCATGTTGTGTGAGGGAGTAACCGAGAAAGATACAAGGTTTGGAGCGAGGTTCGAGCTTGTGGGAATTATAGGGACGGAGCCAGGGATAGCACAGGCAACCAAAGACACGAAGTTTGTTGTAGTTGGGAGCTTGGTTAAAGATTAATTCATACGGTGAACGCATGTGGAGAACAGGGGTTGGCATGCGATTTATTAAATAGACAGCGGTAGCAAAAGCATAAGGCCAGAATGTAGTGGGGAGGCGGGCATGAGATAAGAGAGCGAGGCCAGTTTCGACAATATGTCAATGTTTTCGTTCAGAGACACCATTGTGTTCGGGAGTGTGGGGCGGAGTAGTGAAGAAAGAAATCCCATTCGTAGAAAGATAGGAAGTGAGGGCAATATATTCACCACCATTATCCGAGTAGAGAACTTTAATGGTGGTATTAAAGAATTTCTCAACAATCGAACGAAAGCGTATGAAAGTGGGGGCAACATCCGATTTTCTAGGGAGAGGATAAAACCATACATAACGAGTAAAATGGTCAACAAAAATAAGATAGTACTTAAATCCATCATCAGAATAAATAGGAGATGTCCATACATCCGTAAATAAATATTCAAGAGGTCGTGAAGACGACAAAGTAGAAATTTGAAATGGAAGTTTGTGACTTTTATTTTCCAAACAAGCTGGACAATGCGACAAAGAGGAGGACGAAGCCTCTAAATTAAAAGTTTGAATAACTTTATTGAAAATTAAAGCAGCTGGATGGCCCAATCGGTGATGCCAAGTAGAGGATGGAGCTTTGGTGGACGCAAAGGCAAGCAGAGGTTGAGAGGGCCATTGATAAAGTCCATTCTTAGCCGGACCACGGAGGATAATTTGTTGCGTCTGGATGTCATTCACAAAGAATTCAGAGGGTAAGAATTCGACTGATAAGTTATGTGAACGACATAATTGAGAGATAGATAATAAATTTGTAGACATGGAGGGAACACAAAGCACATTACGAAGAGATAAAGATTTGGAGTTAGATAAGGGAAGGGAGACTGAACCAGTATGAGTGATGTTAAGAGGCTTACCATCACCAACCATGATGTCATCGGAGCCAATATAGGGCGAGTGCAGAGAAAGATTCTGGAGATCATTGGTGACGTGATTATTCGCTCCACTATCCATGAGCCATTGAGGAGCATCAGATGGGTCAGAATCGGTTTGGGCAGCGACATGGGCTTGAGGCCGAGGGGAGTAGTTGGGCCTAGAGTGGGAGGAGGTGTGGGATGCGAGAGTTTGAAGTTGTTGAATTTGCGGGCAGAATTTAGCCGAGTGTCCCTGAGTATAACAGTATTGGCATTTGCCAAGGTAAGGGCGAGGTGAGGAGTTGAAGGATTGGGCAGACTGATTTTGGTGGTGTGAGGGTCGGTAAGGCTGATTTTGGTGATGGGCCGGGCTGCTGTTGAAGTGGTTGGTTTGCTGATGGTGGCGGGAATTGGGCTGGGAATGTTGTGGATTGCGCCAGTTTTGGGAGGAGGGAGTAAGAAGTAGGCCAGGACGGTTTAAAGCATGGTTGTAGGTGGCGGCATGGGCTGTAGCATGGGAGAATGGTGTAGTGGGCTGTTTGGTGACCTTAAAATTGAGTAGTTTTTCATGTAATTCATCAAAGGTAATGAGAGTTTCTCGTGCTTGAATCACTCTAGCAAAATCAGCATATTCATCACCAACATTGTCAAGGATAATATCAACAAGTTCATCATCATCCATAGGCTTATCAATTAAAGACAGTTCATCAGCTTTACTTTTAACAGCGTGCATAAATTCAGAAATAGAATAGGACCCACGTTTCATGGCTTTTATATTGTCTCGTAGGGTTCGAACACGACCACGAGAGGCTTTAGCATAAGTGTTTTTCAGAATTTCCCAAGCATCATGAGAGGTAGAGGCTTTGCGAAGGAAAGAAACTACTTGAGGGGTGCACGCAGCAATGATTGTGTGAAGGAGAAGAGAATCTTGACGTTTCCACTTAGTGTAATCCGTGTTTACCTTTTCACTCCCATCGGCAGCCTTGACAGTTTTTGGGGGTGCCGTAATGGTGCCATCAACGTAGCCCATGACATCATAGCCGATGAGGAGGGGCTCCATTTGAGTAATCCAGATGCTGTAGTTAGAGGAGTCCAATTTGATTGGGGTTTGGACCGCCGAGTTGAAGGTGACAGGGGATGCGTCCGCCATTGAACCGCCGAGAGAGGGTGATCGGAGAATGGTGGCAGTGAGGGAGAATAGAAGATTGAGAAGAGTGGCGGCTAGATTTTTGAGAAGGGCAATGCAAGAGAGAATTATCTTTTCTCTGATACCATAATAGAGTTTGGGAAATATTTTTGTATTGATTGAATGTAAAAGAGTTACAAAACATGTGCTGGTAAATGTACTCCTAAATATATGCTGAGAATAATACTCATTAATACAGAGATTATGAATCATATTTACACGACACTAATAACGCTGACCTTTCAATCCGAGACTCGTATGAGGCGTCGAACACATTCCCAACACAACATGTATCGGATTGTTAAAATAATATATATATACCACAAGTCTGTATCCAAGTCCGTGTTTGTGATGTGTCATACGCCATGTCCGTATCCAAGTCCGTGTTTCATACCCTTCACCGATGATTTTTTCAATAATACTATTGGGGTAATACAATATTTGGGCATGGCACATGTTATGCTTATTTTAAAACCAATTAATACAGAAGATGAGTTGGTATTGCATCAATATTACATATTAAAAAATTGCTGGAAATTTTTGTTACAGGTTGGTGAAGGAACGAACACTATTGCAAAAGGAAAATAAATAAAACAGAGGACTAAAAGTGTGTTTTTTTTTTTTTTTTCCTTGTGAATTTTACCATTGGAAAAGGATGAAATGTCAACATTGACCCAGCATATGAGTAAGAAACCCGGTGGTGCTACATCCACTATAACTACCTCCACAACATCATCTACACCACATATTTAGTCAGGACCCAAAAAAAAAAAAATATTTCTCTCTCCAATCTGTGGACAGGATCATCCACAACATCATCCACTACACATTTGTATAGTGGACATAGCATGTTCCGTAAGAAACCATGTACCCGATCCACAGTTAAACGAGAACGTTATGGTGTCGGTGAGAGAGAGATTTGACTTGTAGATAATTTTGACATTAAATAATTTTCCAAGAACAAATACATTTTATATGGGAAAAAACAGTTGGTGTGCAGATGAAGATTACTTTATTGAATTACCACATGCTATTTCTTTAATCTATATATATATTTGGAGTATCGGATTACCTGATTGAAGGCGTTGAGAAATCATCTGATTGACTAGATTTCCAACGATTTCTTTCCCGGGGAAGACAATTTCCTCTCACGCCCGATTCACATTTTCAGCTAATTCTTCCTTCCAGTCCACTCGTTTTCTACCTTCTCTTCTCCATTTTCTTTTTCATTAATCCTAGGTAAATTATTTGGTAGCCGTTATTAAATTCTCAATGCTCAGATTTCCTGTGATCGGATTAATTCATATTTCAAGCTTTTTTTTTTTTTTTTTTGTTATTAATGTTGTTACATTGTGCAATTCATTCTTCCTTTGGATTTCTGATAGTTGAGATGATTAGTTCCGTTTCTTTTTTTTTTTTTTTTTTTTTTTTAATCCAATGGAATGCCTGAAAATCAACGAAGAATTGTTTTTTTATTCATTTGATTGGCGCGTTTTTATTGACTGGCTCTTTGTTTTATCATTTTAGTTTGTGGGTTTATGGTTTTGAGAGATTCTGTCATGGACTCATGGCATTAAAATAGATGAGCAGTTTTAAGTTTATATGAAAGGATTGTGCTTTTTCTTCACTTCAATTTTACGTTTCTATCTTTATGAGGTATGTATAATGTATGTATATATCACCTTCTTATTTCCCTTCCATTTTTTGGATTTTTATAAGTGTTAGTGATTTTGTTTGATCTTTGTGACGCAAGCAGAGATCAAATTGTTCAGATTTGTGACTGATTAGGTACCTTGATTTCCCATTCTTTTCATTAGATTTTGGAATTAATCTGCATCATAGTAAACACTCAATGATTAAGTTCAGATTAGAAGGCAGAGTCAAGAATTGAAGCCTGTGCACATTACTTATTCATCAGTTGTTTTCACAAACTAAAGCCTCCTAAGCAACCTCGTATTAACGAACTAAACGATCCCTTATACTACTATTGTTCATTTCACTTCTTTCTTGGTAATTTATCTGTAAAAAGATTGTAACGTTTGTAATTTATAGTAGATTAAGTTATGTGGGAATTGTTTCTTAAATGTTTATCTTTGCTGACATGAACCTTATCTAAGTATCTCTTCTTTAACGCTCGGCTTAGGTATATATTTGCTAAAATTCAGTGCTATGTCGTCACCATTGAGCGGTCCAGCCTGTGCTTTAGCTGGTATTTTGTTTCTTTTTTTCCAGATAAAATAACTTTGGACGTATATTATCCGTTGTCTATGGCACTTTGACGCATTTACCGACGCGTGTGCAAAAAACCTTCTAATATTGTCTTTGATCCCCCTCCTTTAAATATCTTGTTACACCACTCTTTAAGGCCACAAGTATACGAGCTCGGTGGTTTCTGTTCGTTTATGCAAAATATTGATAGAAAGAACAACAGGCACCGACTGCTTTTACTGTTTTGAATTAGATTAGCATTTCATATTCTTGCATTGCATACATTACAGATGTCAATCCGTAATCCTTTGCTTGCATAAACACAAACTTGTTCTTAGTGATCTCTGTGTTACAGTTTGCTAAAACTTTGTTTTGGTTAAATAGGTAACTTAGCTGCCCAATCTCAGTTTGAAGATGAAGGCGCTTATTCTTGTTGGTGGATTCGGTACTCGTTTGAGGCCTTTGACTTTGAGTTTCCCGAAACCGCTGGTTGATTTTGCTAATAAACCCATGATCTTGCATCAGGTAGTCTTGATCTCTTCTCTTTTGATCAACGGTTCGGTTGAAGATGTTGGCTTTTCATACTTAGATTCAACTTCTTGTTCTGTTTAATATCAAAGGGTGATGAAAACCGTAAAATTGTAAAGAGTGAAACGTTCAATTTTGTGATTTCTCCACCCGCAGATTGAGGCTCTAAAGGCCATTGGAGTGGATGAAGTTGTTCTGGCAATCAACTACCAACCCGAGGTAAAATCTGAAACGTCGTTATAATTTTTATTTTTGTTTTGTTATCTAGTTAAAGCGCTATGATTTCTTATCAAGCCGTATTGGTGTAGGTAATGTTGAATTTCCTGAAAGACTTTGAGAAGAAGCTGGAGATAAAGATCACATGTTCACAAGAGACCGAGCCACTCGGGACTGCTGGTCCCTTGGCTTTAGCCCGGGATAAGCTGATAGATGGGTCTGGTGAGCCATTTTTCGTTCTTAATAGTGACGTTATCAGTGAATATCCTCTTAAGGAAATGATCCAATTCCACAAATCCCATGGCGGTGAGGCTTCCATTATGGTCACCAAGGTAAAAGAAAATTCACTGCTTTTATACTCGAAAAATCTTTATTTAAAACCGAATCCAAGTTTGGAAGTGACCGTTTTTTACATAGGTGGATGAGCCTTCGAAATACGGAGTTGTTGTTATGGAAGAATCGACTGGACAAGTCGAAAGGTTTGTGGAGAAGCCAAAACTGTTTGTTGGCAACAAAATCAATGCTGGCATATACCTTTTGAGCCCTTCGGTTCTTGATCGAATCGAGCTGAAACCGACTTCAATCGAAAAGGTAGTGTTCCCAAACATCGCCAAGGACAAAAAGCTATACGCGATGGTTCTACCCGGGTTCTGGATGGACATTGGACAGCCAAAGGATTACATAACCGGCCTAAGGCTCTACCTGGACTCCCTGAGGAAACAATCTTCCCCTAAACTGGCTTCCGGGGCCCACATAATGGGCAATGTTCTAGTCGATGAAACTGCTGAAATCGGAGAAGGGTGCTTGATTGGACCCGACGTTGCCATTGGCCCGGGTTGTGTGGTTGAGTCAGGTGTCAGACTCTCACGTTGCACAGTGATGCGTGGGGTACGTATCAAGAAACATGCGTGTATCTCTAGTAGCATTATCGGGTGGCACTCAACTGTTGGTCAATGGGCTCGAGTCGAAAACATGACGATTCTGGGAGAAGATGTACATGTCTGTGATGAAATATACAGCAATGGGGGCGTGGTTTTGCCTCATAAGGAGATAAAATCAAACATCTTGAAGCCAGAGATAGTGATGTGAAGTTTCTTGGACTTAAAGTTGAAGAAATAGCAGATTCTTTTTGAACTTTTCTGTGTGATCTTTTTTATAATTATATATATATGTTTCTTCTCAAATGTATAATTTAGTTTCAGCAGTGTTTGTGTCAAAGAAAGAATGTAATCTTTGGTGTGAAATCTTTGTTGTACTTTTATGTACATTAAACAATAAACTCTTGGTGGTTTGAAGTTGCCATTTTATTGCATTGGAAAGATGATTAGTATTTGTTTGGAAAAATTCACCCCAAATTTTTTTTTTTCCAGATGAACTGTCCCGACTAATTCAGAGTTATACAATTGACTTTTCGAAAAAACCGCCTGAGCATATCGAGTCAAGCTTTCATGTGCATGAGTTCGGCCCGTGAATTTTGATGAACTGCTCGAGTTTGGTTAAAACATTTTTGAGCGAGCATTTCACAAGCTGAAAGACGATCGATTTATTCATTGGAATGAATATGATATAGTGTAGAGTACATCATTTTGATAATACAAGTAACAAGTCTCACTTGTTAGACTTCAAAAAATAAAAATAAACAATAAAAATAAAATACACGTCATGACAACAGCTACTCCACAACACGTCAGCAGCAGAGTTTGTCAAAAATTTATAAGGGTAGGTCCTTGTGAGTGTACACCACTCCTTTATCACCATCCACAACTTGCCCTGTCCCTCTAGCTATCCTGCATATGCCATAATATATGTACATATAAATGAAAGGGGCCATATCTATACCCTAGTTTGGTGGTTAAGTTATCAAAATTGCAGGCAGTAGGGAAAGAAAAAAAACGCAAAATTCTGATGCAGAGAATCCCTGTTAGAACGGACCGTCGGATGATTGTCATGTGTAGAAAAAGATAAAACTGTTTTGTTTGTTTGTACACGTGGCAGTCATCTGACGGTCCGTTCTAATAGGGAGTCCCTACAACAGAATTACCTCCAAAAAAAAAAAAAAAAAACATCAGGGGGAAACGTACCATCGAGTGGTTAGCAAGCCCTCGACTCCAACAGGACCACGAGCATGAATCCTACTCGTACTAATTCCAACCTGTCCATTTTCCATTAAAACGCGTATGGTATTATTAACACACTTATCAGACAGACCATTGAATTTTATTTATGCTAGTTGATTACTTACCTCAGCACCTAGTCCAAACCGAAAGCCATCAGAAAACCTTGTACTTGCATTGTGGAAAACCGCAGCACTGAATAATCCATACAATTTATGTAAGTCATATATATAACAGCAAAATAAGGGGACTGGTAAGCAATTAAAGACAACAAACCTGTCAACTTGACGTAAGAACAAGTCTGCAATTTCCTGGTCATCAGTGATTATGCTATCGGTGTGTGCACTGCCAAGAAGCCGGAAAAAAACTTACAAATGTGAGAATAAGAACAGCCTTCTTTAGTGACATGTGTGCAGTAAACATTGGCTGAAGAAAAGAAAAGAAAAGAAAAGAAAAGACAAGCAAGCATGCCTTCCGTGACGATGAATGTGATCGATTGCAGCATTAACATCATCCACAATTTCAATAGTGCAAGCCAATGAACTATATTCCTGATGTAAAGTACGTGCCTGTGGAATATTTAGCAATGCGTTGGCACTTGGTCCACCATAAAGAGTAACACCTGAGCAAATCCCGAAAAATTCTCAAATAAAATTCAAGACACAGCTAAATAATTTCCAGGCAGAGAAAGTTGAAAATTATCATTAATGTATACATTTTCTTAGTTTGCAAGAGCAATACAAGAACTATACATTACTTTACGACAACATTAGTCGAGGAATGTTCAAGCTTACATGATACGGTTCATAACCAAAGAAAAAAATATTTAGATGCCTAAACCAGACAAAAAGAATGACTGTCAAAATCAAACTACTACAGTTTCTTGGCTTCATAGTAGCCGGAAAAAAAATCATGAAAATCCTAAAAGGCAGAGAGGGGAACACAACTTACGGAAACTTGAAGGACTATTGAACAATGCTATGCACCCAAGAAATAGACAGGTGATAAGGAAAAAAAAAAAAAAAAAAAAAAGGAGAAAAGCAAAACTTTTGAGCAGAGTTCTTAATTTAGGCATTGTAAGGCAACAAAATAGGCACTTCTTTATCCTTGTGATATATACTTATGTACCATTATCGCATAAATGCACTAACGACAGAAATCAAGAAGACTAAGTAAAGCATGCATACAAAATATATGAATAAAAGGCATTTTATAGAATTGTGATTCATGCAATGATATAGTTCACTCAAAAGATGAATCACAAAATAACACAAGTTACATTTAAAAATTACTTTGTTCATTTATTTATTTTTACGTGGCGAATTTTAATAACAATGGATGAGACAACAAAAACCACCTTTGACTTGAAGTTCCATCATTAAATTGTTGAGAACACCATTCTGCGCCAGATCCTTATGAACAAGAAGTGTTTCCTAGAGAAATTCAAAAAACAAGAAGAAAGCGGTGACGTGAAGTGCAAGATGCTCTCGTGAAAGCTGTAGAGGTCATTAAATGCAAGCAAGGTTTTGTCAGGAAACAAAACGAGGCGGTAAATTACCATTGCATTGCAGGCTGCAGGATAATCGGTCTTTGCATCCAAAACAATTTGCTTTGCCATATCCATGTTAGCAGATTTGTCAACGTATACATGACAAATTCCATCTGGGAAGAAAAGCACAACTTACACATGACACCCCAGGAAAAGCATAAAGAGAGATCAAGCATATACGCATGACGGGAAAGAAAACTGAGATAAAGACACTTTTAGTCTTGTTTCCTGATTTGGGCTTTCGATCCCAATTGTTTCATCTTGGCAGTTTTAGCCCTCGTCTATGCATTTTTTATTTACACTTACAGTCCAAAAAGCCACCAGTCCAATAAAAACTTGACATGTGGCAAAAATAGACTCAAGAGGTAAAAAAAAAGCACAGGTGAGGGGTAAAAGTGCTAAGATGAAACCTTGGGGATATGAATGCGAAGATCGTGAAACAAAAATGACCAAAAGAGTCTTTATCCCAAAGTAAATTGGGGTCTATACCAGCATGCCCAAGAACTGGAATTTTCGTAGAAGCCTTGATTTCAGAAACAAGTTTATTGCTCCCTCTTGGAATCACGAGATCAATAACGTCATCAAGCTGGAGTAGAGAAAAAACTTTCTGAACCGAATATGAAAATAAAACTGCACAAATCATAGATTAATTTTTTTTAATCAAGCAGCTACCTTGAGCAGTTCTGGGATCTCTTCCCTTGATGTAACAAGCCCAATAAGATCTCCTCCAACACTCTCGGGGATCGATGAAGTGATGACCTGATTCAATTCAGACGAGAATAACAGAAGCAAAATTAAACTGAAAAATACGCAATACAAGGCAGAAGCAAGAATTTGTTGATATGCACACCTTGTGCAAGATCGAATTTGAACGTTTGGCCTCTTTTCCCCCTTTTAGTAAGAGCCCATTTCCACTTCTAATAGCCAAGGAAGCAATCTGCAAGTAGATTAAAGAAAAAGTCGAATTAAATTAGAATAAACGGAATCATTGAGCACGTATACAACTGCAACCAGAGTCCTTGCAATTCATAATCGCATAATCAGCAAGCCATGGACTTACTTTTAACTTACTATGTGGCCTATTCAGAAAAGCTAATTCATTTACCTGAACCAGTGCGTCTGGGCGAGACTCAAAAATGATCAAAAGAACTCCTAAAGGAGAAGTCGTCTTCTCCAATATGAAGCCATCAGAAATCTGAATGAAGTCGATGCCAGATATCAAGTTTTTAAGCGTAATAAACATTTAAATCCTGTGCATAAGAATGCAAAAAGGTTGATATGAATGCTAGAAGGGCCAAATCACCTCTGTTCTTTTCAATACACGACCAATTGGCTCTTCCATATTTGCAAGGACACGAATTGAATTTGCAAGGCTTGCAATCTGCAATAACAAGGATACACATAAAAACCGTGCAATAGTTTATTACCTTACCACAACAGTGACAGAAAAGAAAGAAAAGTAAACAAAGATGTACCTTTTCTGGTGTCAGGGCTAGCCTTGATATCAAAGATTTCTCATATCCAGCCTCTTTTGCAGCAGCCAAATCAGCTTTATTTTCAGCAATGATTAATCTTTCATTTGCCACCAGAGCATCAGCTATATGTTGCAAAATTTTACTTCTTTCTTCCGAAGGCAATGTCTGCAAAACAAGGTAAGACACAAGCCGAATTACCGATTACTACTTGATGTGATGATAATTCATCTCTAGAGATCCCTCGAGCTCTAAGACCTGAAGTCTTCGTGAACATTCCCGTGCTGCGACAGCCATCTCCCGAGCTCCAGTGTCCCCCCCAGTTGAGGCCAACTGATGAGCATCTCTATGAAAGAGGGTTCCAATACGCTCTCCATGGATAACTTTTAGTATATTGCCCGCGGCAAAACCGCTAAAGAGAGATTGACAGCGGAAAATCAAAGTTAAGTCAAAACAGAAGCAGTAACCACATAAACAATTGAAAAGACAAGCTCCAAACAGAACTAAAACAGTTATGATTTGCTAATAGTTGCGGTGAAATCTTATTGTGATGGAAAAGGAGAAATGCATATTCCCCCAACCTTTAAAAACTTGCCGGTTTTCATGAAATGGCACCTTTTAGAATGAGAGAATTACACAGCTTGAGAGAGGTACAGTACAACAGTACGGCACTTAGACTAGTAGTAAATTCAATCACTAAAAACTAATAAGATATTCATTTGGGCTCAGATTACCTAGCAGATAACATGACTCCATGATGATGTATGCATGACAATGAAAATCATTACTTCTGGCTGTAAAATTCAAATATATCTTACCTGGTGATAATAACAGGAATGCCACCGTTAGCTGCATAAACAGCAGCTTTGACTTTAGCAGTCATGCCCCCTCTTCCTACTCTAGACTTGTCCCCAAAGGTGATCACTTTCTCATGCCTTTCCTTTATGTAAGTGTGAATCAACTTTGAACGCTGATCTGAGGGAGGACCGCTGTAAAGACCGTCAACATCACTTAATAAAACAAGAAGATCAGCTCTTAGCTCCAAAGCTAAAAGAGCAGATAAACTGTCATTGTCCCAAAATATTCCAGTGGAGTCCTACCAAAAAAAAAAAAAATACATGATAAGGCTTCTGTTTGAGGGAGGAGGGGAAAAAAACTAAAATTATTCATCAGACGAAAATGGGGAAAATACCGTTCACATCATGTGATTTGACTGACTCATACATGCTTTATGTTTTTTTCTAAATGAATTAAGGTAAAGGTGTCCTTCCAGTTCAGCTAGCTGAATGAATGGAAATGTTAACTGTTTAGAACACCAAGCTTTTCTTCTTTAGTCCCTTACTCCCTTTTTCCTTAACTTTCTTCCTCTCACGTCCTCCCTTCTGCTCCCTTTAACCAAATACTAATCCATAATCTCCACTGGTCTCAATTCCATTCCCTTGTCCCTTAGGGTAATGTTTGGTACACATGAATAAATTGGAACGTAATAAAAAATCCCCTTCCCCTTCCCCAAACAAAAATAAATTGGAACGGAATGGAAAGTAATTTCGTTCCAGCTTTTGAAGCAAGAAGTCAGAATGGAGTAATGTTTACCTTAAAACAGTTTGGTATAGTTCTTTCGTATTGCTGTAATGATAGACAGAATGATAGAATTCTACTCGATAACCGTATGAACAAAATATTTAACATTTTCCCAAAAATTGTCAAACTTATGTACAATCACAAAACACTCAACCGTTATCATTTTCTATAATAGATTTTTGTTTCCATGTATAGTAACATGAACAATGATAATAGATACGACATAATGTGTATATATGGCAATGTGTATGTATACAAATATACATACACACGTATGCGTTTAAAATAAAGATATAATTATATACATGTATATATTGCATAAACCCGTCGGTATAAGTGTTCAATCATCAACTATTTCCATATCTAATAGAAGTAGGAAGCCAAACAGGGGGGTACACTTATCCAACATATCATGGAAAAGGTTTTTCAAGTGAAAAAGCCTTACCCTACTCAGAAAAATCCCTACCAAACATGAAAATCCCTGTCAACATGAGAATAATTGGAAATATACTTTCAACAGATTTCCGCATGCCAAACATGCCATTACTCCCTTCTTTCACTAGAAACATCAAAATAACATAGCTGCCCGTTTTTATGACTTGATTATTGAAGTTGGGAAACAGAAAAGGGTACCATCCAGTAAAATTGGGATGGTGACCGATGATTATGTTAGTAAAACCAGTAGACGTGATGCAAGCTTAATCCAGAATCAAGTGGAAAAGGAAAATAACAAGAAAAAATTGCAGAACAAGGAAAAGAAAAACTTATGGATACCCAGCAAACCATTAAAGAAAACAGTAACTTCCCCAAGTAGAATGTTTAACACGTTGTAGAATACTACCTCAAAAACCAAGGATCTTACACTTTCTCTGCCTTCAATGATATAGGGGGAAAAGAACAGATAGAAAAGACTTACCGAATTATTAGTGCACCAAATTATTAGTGCATCCAAATTATTAGCTCATAATGTATACAATGTATACTTATGCCACAACACTCTATAAGTCGTTTTGAATTACCCATCTCGCCCAAAAGCTTAAGAGATGGTAATTCAACATGCAGAGCACGAGGTCATGGGTTCAAACCTCTCTATCTTTCACTTCTACCCCATTTATATTGTCAAGTGTTCGGCCTTCTTATTGGCGTTGTTGTGCTCTTTATATGCCTTTGTACCCTATGTTACTCCAGGCTCTTTGTTATAAGTCCACAGTTGAGGAAGCGAGGGGGCGTGCTGAAGTATATAGAGTTAAAATACGTAAATTCTTTACAACCCTAGCTTAAGCTTTAAGGAGTGGTGGTAATTCAACAGTTACATGCATAGAAATATCGCTAGCGGACACACAAGTAATGTAGACATGCAGACCCATATGCTTTTGCATTTACATTCATTATAACCTTGCATATATTAAGTGTCTGCCACTAATGTATGGATTTTCATGGATCAGAATTATTTTTTTCATTCCTCCCACATTAGGCAGAATACATCTAAAATTAACATGAGTGCCCAATTAATGTCCATAGGAGACAAGGTGGAGAAGATACCTCATAGGGTGCTTCACGGGTACTGATAGCATCATTTTCGTTAAATACAGGAATAACTTTCGAGGATAACAAGGAATTTACAGTCTCACTTAGTTGCCTCCGAAAATCTGGGTTTTTAAAATCATTATCCGTAACAAGAAGTTGAGCTGAAGACATATCCAACTGAACACAAGAAGCACAAAGAAATATGTCAAACGGGGCAACCGAATAAACCCTCCATAGCTGTTGTCATAACATTTCAATAGTGTACTTATCTAGTAAGGATAGGTTAATCATCACATTACCTGACTAAACAATGTATCATATAAAGCCAATAAACCATTTTGTCCAACAGCTGCACAAGCCTTCCCGTCAAGCTCAAGTTGTGGTTTTTGAAGATCAGCAAAGCTGAAAACACATTATTGATAAAAGGCAACTAGAAAAACGAAGTTCACCATAGATGCTCTAAAACAAGAGTCATATAATTTTCTTCGGTGGATGTGAAAGAAGAACATAGCTACTATTGTTGTTATGGCTAAGAAGATATCAACATCTACTCTAGCTAGTGTCTAAAATTTAATTATCCCGGGGATTTTCAAAAGAGAGGGGCAATTGACGGGTCAGAAAGTGCAAAGATTCAATGCAAATACTAATGCACGAGGCTTCAATATAGTAGAATTGGTGCAGTGCAGACATATGTATGCTACATGAACATAAGACTTTTACCTGCTGTTTAGTAATCTTCTGTATCTCAGGCGTTGTCGACCAACACCAATAGCACCTGAAGTCACCAAAATGACCTCATATCCTTCAGAATTGAGTTGTTGTATCTGCACGTAGCCGAAATTGTGTTATCTTCGTAAATATAAACTAAGATGTCATTAACAACAAACTGACTTAATAAAAAGCCACTAAAATGAAAGAATGGAAGTGTAAAGCCTCTGTTTGCCACATGCTATAATCACAATCATAAACAATATTAGATTCATTGTCACTAAAGATACAACGTTTTGAGTTATTGTTTGATTTGTGATGTTTAATTTTTGACTTGTCATATGTAATACACAAGATAACAAAACTGATATAATACAATATGCAATATAGTGCTTATATTAATCCCCGGTGAGCCCTCATTAAAAAGGATTGATTAGTTTCGGCCATTTCCCACAATTGCATTTTCCGCATATGATGTAAAAGTGTGTGAAGAAAAAATTATTTTAAAAGTTGTGGAGAAATAATATTAAGCTTGGAAGATAGATATTTGAGTCCAAATGTGATGAACTGTGACTCAAAGCGACACCCAAACGGACTAAAATGGCCAATTACGAATGTCACCTGCTCACAAAGTGTTCCTAATCTTCCGAGTGCCAGTCTTCCATTAGAGCAAGTGACTACAGCAGTCCCAACCTTCAAGAACAAGAAGTACATCAGAAAAGCAAACTTCCACAAGGATGAAATAAAATTGAAAAACTAACAAAACAATATATTGAGGGGGATAATAATGTACTAATAAAAGCATATAAGTCCTTTTTGTTTGTAGACATACTGGTAGCACAGAATGTTAATAACCAGAAATTTATTATAGCTGTATTCCTACCAATAAAACAACATATATTTATTCCAAAATCAGTTATGATGTGCAGCAAGGTGAAATACAGAACAGAAAACTATAATCAACTGATAGAAACACTATCAAATGAAATATCTATGTAGGCTTCTTTACATACTTTATTTGTCATATTTTTCCAACACTATATTCCACTTAAAACCTCATTTCAAACACAGAAAGACATGATTACTAAAAAAAAATTCAATTATTCTTTTTTTCCAACACAACAACAATGCATTGTGGGATATTGATTGTCCAAGTTAGTTCTACTTCACATTCCCAAGTTGAATTCTCCCCACCCAATTGATTAAGCAAACAGGGCCAAAAAGGGACAAAATTGTTAAGACCTGTAACCCGAGTGAGCATATAATCACTTCAAACAGAACAAACTATCACAACAAATCAAAAATAGGGCTCGGAAAACAAATGACACAGTTAGGGCAAAAAATGTAGATTAAGAACTGAAAAAAATAACGAAATCAACAGAACAAAAGAGCTAAAAACCTTTATGATTAGTCGCTTGACATCTTTAACAAATGCTCTAGATGAATCCATCTCCGGTCAATCAAAATGGATCCAAAAATAGCTTATTTTGATTGCCTCCTTCGTCCAATACAGTCTACAAGGTTTTAGTCATAGGCCAATTGAGGAAGAAAGAGAATATAGTTAACGACCGTTATTAGGTTTTATTCGCGTAGCCGCCAACGACCCTAATTTATTTATTTTTATTTTTATTTTATTTTACCTGAAATTGAGGCTGTTTTGATTGGTTGCAGCAACAAGGAAATGAACCTTTGCAGATAAACTTTTATCTACGGCCAATAATGGACTCTTTTTTTTTTTTTCCCCTCGAATGAGAAATACTTGTGTGGTGTCTCCACACGTGTCATGTGTGTAGAGACCGTTTTTTTTAATATGAACCACACAGTTTCATTATGTATTTAAATCGTATAATTCTGATTGTTTCAGCCGTCATTTCACCTCAAAATCCTCTCTCCACACAAGTATTTCCCCTCAATGATAAAGGTTGAACATATTAGATTGGACACATGTACATCCGACACAGTTCTTTCAGACCAATTTGCGTTCATCTCATTGGGAGCTTGGATCTTAATGCTTATGAGGCTTTCCAAAACTTTTAAGTCATCCGGTGCTCTGAGGCCTTTGAAGGCCTCTACACTCTCAAGGGCTCCCGAAGCCCTTCAAACAGTGTACAGATAGCATCCTCGGCTTTACAGGAGGATTTGTGAATCAGTACAACACTCTTTCTCAAAAATATCGCACAACCTCACTAGACATGTCAGAATCATATAATGGACGTAGCCAACACGTACGCTCCCAAGTAAGGTATATAAACATTCATATGGCCAATGGATCATGTATGCTCACATATGTTTATTGAGAAGTACGTAGACTTGATAACTCAAAATCTGAGTACGTAAAGTGTGCAGCCCGTTCGACAAGGTTTTCACCTTGCATTGGATACTTACACGTTCTTATTTTGTTTCTTACATTGTTGACGTTATCTATTTCAAAACACCTTCACGTGTGATTTCTGAGTAGCATCAATTTGATGACTCTCAAAACTTTTTATTCCAATAAAAAAGTACGTTTACATATTTCTCTTGGTTCTTGAAAAAGCTGTTCCTTAAAAGCAACTTGAATACCTTGATTGAAAGAAGGCAATTCCAAGGTAACTTAAAAGACTTTAGCATTCTAGCCACATATATACCCGCAAATTATCAAACTGCATTTGTGATGAGGACAATATCACATGTGATAACTCCTCCTAAATTGAGTCCATACAAGACTCACCCTAAGAAATACTAAGTGCTTTTGCTATAGTCTTATAACATGGAAACATGTAGTAATTCCATATACGGAGTTATCTATAAACCATACAGTTTCAATCCAAGATAAAAGTATGCATGTCTAGATTTATGCACGTGGTCTATCGTGCAAATGAGTAACCGGGAAGAAATAACCCCATAGACTTTCCCGTTAGAGAATAGCAATACTCAATTCAAGTGATTGCTCAACCGTCACTCAAACTACTATACTATATATATTCCTCAGCCGTCAAACGGTCTCTTGTATGGAACACTTCCTCCTTTTCCATCACCTGTCCGCCTCAGCAAGATTCCCCCGTTTCAGCTTTCTTTCTTACCCTTTTCATCATTTATGATCCCAAGCCAAGAATCTCTTTCCATCGCTGTAGATTCTCTCTCAAAGCTCAAAACTTTATCAATGTTGCCTTTGTTCCTTTCTCTCCCCCTTCTCTCCTTTTTTTCCTTCTGTTCTTTTCCATTTTTACCTACCCTACACATTGTCCTCTTCCTCTTCTCTATTTATCTCTTTTCTTGCTTCCCTTTTCAGCTCCTCCTCAGAAATTTGCAACTTTTCCTTAATTTTATATATTTTCTGCTACCCTTTAGCTCATGCCTGCTTCCAGCATCAACCGCCTCATTCAACGACCTTGCATATACGGTATGTGTTTGTGTTTTATTGTCTGTTTGACATAATTCCTTTTTATTTTGTTATTTTAGTTCATACCATAAGCTTTGTATTTTTACGCAATCACACAACTCACTATATATTTCGCCTTTGATTATGGTGAGCATCGTTTCAAAATTCAAACAATGGGTCCTCCATCAAGATTGATAGTGTAAAAATGTGTTGCAGCAAGTGGAAATAACATTTTCCTATCTTTTTATTGTTGCTTTTGCATGCAAAGATTAAAATTTTCTTTCTTGGTTGACTTGATTCTGGGGTTTAAGCAGGGGATTTTGTTTCTTTTTATGCAGAGAGAAAGTCCAGGTTCATGAAATGGCTGAGTAAGCTATGCAAAGGCGGGTCGAAGTCGAATAGGAGAAGTAATACAAGTGGCCATCAACCACATCTTGTAGGGGAAGAAAGTATGGTTTGGCGTTCTCCCTTTCAATCCTTGGTAATTTTTATGTTTTTTTTATTTAAATTTTTTCATATAACATTGAAGATAAATATTTGTATGCAATAGATTCTTTTTAATTCTATTTAGTCTGGTAATTTGATTTCTAACATCTGTTTAGACTGGTGATGGATAAAATATGATATAGGTAATGTGTTTTAAGATTAGAGTATTGTATATATTAAAAGTATATAAACTGTGAGATTGAGATACAGGTGATGAGAATTGCTTTGGCATTGTAATGACTTGTCAATTTTTATTACATCACAGCATTCAAATGCTTCATTAGTGTTTAGACTGATATTCAAGAGATAAACATTTTCTCTTGGTTATTGTTTGCTTACATGACTTAATATTTGTTATATATCCACTGTTTTACTGTTGTTGCTGGATGAATCGACATATGTTTAGATTTCTTACTGCAGGATGATGATCATGCTAAAGAAAATAGAAAGAAAGAGGAGTTAGACAGTGCATTTGCACCCTCTCTGGCTGAGGATGTAAAGAAACCACAATGTACGTATTTTATCTGAATTCTCCTTTCTTTTCCAGTTTTTTATACAGATGCTAAGAGATCAACAATCATTTTACTGAGCCTTTTGCTACTATCTTCCTTATAACAAGCTTACGTCCAAGAGGTTATTTTCGTCAACTAATTGTTGAAGGTTTATCTTTTATTAGTTGGCCACCCATGGCAAGCTGTGAATGATGAGGAGCTGGCAAGGAAAGTCAAAAACGACCTTTATCCACGGTACCCTTCTTCATATGCTCCCAGAGACTACTATCCAAGGGTGTACAGGTTACTGTTTTTCTCATATATTTCGTATCCTAACACCTAAACAATATCATGGTTCTAGCAATTCATGTAAATTCGTTTCTGCAAAACTTGTCTTGTAGAGTTTGTGCCGGTTGCAATCATGAAATTGGCAGTGGTAATTATTTGGGATGCATGGGGACTTTCTTTCACCCAGACTGCTTCCGTTGTCGAGCCTGTAACTATCCAATAGCTGAATTTGAGGTTCCCTACTTCCTGTCCCATCTCTTTCACCTAAAATTAAAAGAACATCACACAATGCTTTTTCCTTATTTTTACTCATCACTTTCAAAAAAATTATTCAAAACTGCACTTCCGTTTTTATGGCTAGTGTTTGATTATTTTGTTTGATTCAGTTTTCTTTGTCAAGGGGGAATGCTTACCATAAGTTTTGCTTCAAAGAGCTGTCTCATCCCAAGTGTGAAGTCTGCCATCACTTTGTAAGAAGATATCGCCTTTACGTCTATATATTGTGTGAAAACGATTTGAATGACTGTCATAAATTTATAACAGATGTCAAACTTCACAAAATCAAGATTAACAGGTTCAGAAGCTTAATAGATAATCTAATATGTTCAGATTCCTACAAATAGCGCGGGGTTGATTGAGTATAGGTGCCATCCCTTTTGGTCTCAGAAATATTGCCCTGTTCATGACTACGATCAGACACCTCGTTGCTGTAGTTGCGAGCGTCTGGAGGTACGTAAGCCCTTTTTTGCATTGAGGCTCAAGAGATCTATCTATTTAACGTCTTATATGTTATTATGGTGTTTTATATATATATATATACACGTTGTCGGTTGTCCTAATTTAGCCGCGAAATGGAGGATATATATATCTTGGTGATGGTCGTAGTTTATGCTTAGAATGTATGGAATCCGCTATCATGGATACTGGTGACTGCCAACCATTGTATCATTCAATTCGAGACTACTACGAAGGCATGAACATGAAGATTGATCAGCAAATTCCTATGCTTCTTGTTGAAAGACATGCACTTAATGAAGCTATTGAAGGCGAGAAATACGTAATGGTTTTTTCTCTCTTCATATATATATATGTATTTGACATTAGAGACCTTTTGCTGATATATATATACACATGTAATTTCCTCAGGGCTTCCATCATATGCCAGAAACGAGAGGTTTATGCCTGTCGGAGGAGCAGACAGTTAGCAGTGTATGATATAGCATTGGTTTACTAGATTCAATACTTTTATTTCATTTGTTAGATTGAACTACTTTTATGTTCTTTGCTGAATGATTTTCAGATACTAAAAAGACCTAAAGTTGGGGGCCAAGAAACGGTAAGGATGAGAACGCATGCGCAGAAATTGACGCGAAAATGTGAAGTTACAGCCATTTTAGCTTTGTATGGCCTCCCTAGGTAAATTTCAAATCTGAATACACAGGTTGTTTCCAAACAATGTTACTTTTTTTATGTCAATGGATATTGATCTTTGTAGCCAGCTATTTTAGTGTTAAAAGCTTACTATTTTTCTCAACCGCAGGCTGCTAACCGGTGCCATTCTTGCTCATGAGCTCATGCATGCCTGGCTACGCCTCAAAGGTCAACATTTTCATGGCATTAAACTGTAAACCTTGAACATTTTTAACTTGAAGTGATACATATTATGAACATTATGTGACAGAAGCTGTGCTGTACACCTTTTTTTGCGAAAATTTTGCAGGCTTCCGTAATCTTAATCTTGAAGTAGAGGAAGGTATATGTCAAGTTCTTGCTAACCTGTGGCTCGAATCAGAAGTGATACCTGAATTCAAAAACATACCTTCTACTTCATCATCAACAACATCGTCTAAGAAAGGAGCAAAATCGCATGTGGAGAGCAAGCTGGGTGAGTTTTTCATGCATCAAATTGCTAATGATACATCCACAGCCTACGGAGAAGGATTTAGGTCTGCAAATGCTGCAGTTAAGAAGTATGGTTTGCGTCGTACATTGGATCATATTCACCTGACAGGATGTATTCCTTCATAATCTCAGTCTCAGTCTCGAGATATTCCGTCTGCTTTCATACAAAGATCCTTCAAGGCATGGAGTTCACAGTTCACTGCATGTGACTGACCCCCACCCCCACCCGCACCCCCTAATTTCTGGGGTCCTTTATTTGAATGATTGTTTTTTAAGAATACAACCGGTGTATGAAGATCGTAACGAGTGACGTGCATCACGTCCTTCTAATTCGAGTCTCTTTCATAATAGATGCGGAATGATATAATGCCTGCACATGATATAACCCTTTTTACTCTTTTTCATATAAGATAAAACTGTGTACGAGTGTGTAGGAAAGAGTTTAAGCCATCACATCCATCCATTTGATCTATCTAATCACTAAACGTACCATAAAATTTCCCCATCCTACGACTCTGATGTAGTGAGATTTGCTTCAGAAGTACAGAATCTCAGTCATTACCATGATCAGTTGGGTGTGAGCAAACCGAATAAAATCGAGTAATGTTTTAAACGAGTAAACTTACTACGAAAACGAGTCACTCAAATGCTTCAATAACTAAACCATTCCTACTACAATATAGCCTTCTGTTTTTCTAGTGAATACTCTATTTCATCTCAACTCTTAAGTACCAACCCAGTTTGACAGGGTACAATACAAGTTTTTTTGTATCAATTGTAAGTATACGCCCTCTAGTAATACAAATATCATTTAGAGAAGAAAAGAATTATCAAAATGCCTTGTACTTCAAGGCTTCTCAGACACACACATCATTGATTGGATATTTCGTGAAAAAAAAAAAAAAAACAATATTGTACAAATGGCTCCCCACCTCTTGAATTCTGCAGGTCTCTGCAATCGGTGAAACACATTGTAAAGAACACACCTTTATAGATACAATATTTATCTCCAAATCATTCAAAACCAATTGCAAAACAATCTCTAAATAAATATGTAACTACTTGTATTGCACAAGATACACATTCTTTATTTAAATTATATGTTGCGGTGATTCAGATGCATTTCACCCTAAATGGAGATTCAGATGCATTTCACTATGAATAGAGATTTCGTAAAATAAAGAAAAATGGTGTAAAAATATGTACAACATTGAATCGACCTTCGGAAAGTCAATTCTTGACTCAAGATGCGACTTTCCGAAGATCGATTCAGTGTGGTGTGGTCCAAAAAAAATGCCTCCCTAAAAGATTATGATGCAAGTAATTCCCAATTACACTATGTACCACAAATCCAATATTCCTACGAAACTGTTGCAACAAATTTTACATAATAATATGGTGATATATGGCTTTACAAGCTTCGAGAAGAAGTATTAACTCAAGTATTCAAATGAACTAACCTTTAGAGAGATGAACATCAACTTCTGGGCATGTCGGATAATAGCTGCTTCAATGTTTCATAGGTCATAAATACAATGCTCACACTCGGTACCACCTTGTAATATTCGGGTAAAATCCCTCTATATAAACCACGCATGCCTTCAGTTTGGAATATTTGCTTGAACGTGCCAAAAAGTCCGTTCTTGTAAACACGGGCCCGCCCTCCTGCTCCTTCTAACTGCATTCGACGCCTTACAAGATCCAAGGGGAATGTTACTGCATAAGCCAAATAGAAATGTATATTTTAGATTTTTAGTACACTAGGGACTATGATAATATCAAAATAAATGGAGAATAGGACAATAGCTTATTTTAAGAAAGAGAGTTGATTAGAGTTAAAAATTAAAGATGAAATAAAACGTGGAATCACACACCCACACACAAACACGCTAAAAACTCTCCTAACATCATTGAAGACAAGATTACATTAAGAGTCTTTTACATCATTACGTTCTTATAAGTAGACTTTCCGGAAAACCCTAGTTACTAAACGAAAAGTTAACAATCCGAGGCTAGTCAAGATTGTTCCTGGTAAGGACCAAGAAAGTTTCTTGTGAGCCAAAATCAATGACTTTATCAGAACAAGCAGAATAACAGGCGTAAGGGATAGAGGACAACCTTTACGGTAAATTTAAGATGTGTAAACTTAGGAATCACAAACACTGTTACAGCACTTTTTTTTATTTTAGCCTCAAGGTGCTTACAATCAAAGAGCAATCGGCTTAGGAACCCTGACTGAGAAGCATACCTCAAAGAGGCACGTCTCATGTCTGGTAACCTCAAATAAATATTGGATCATTGATAGCAGTCATCCTACAAATTGAGACAACTGCATGTTCCATGTTATATCCATTAAAAATATATATATTCACCATGAAGTTAGTTCATCAATCAAAGAAAACAAGTGATATTCACCGTAAAGTTAGTTCATGAATTATATAAAAAAAAAGTGATACTTCCTTCCAACTTCATAATCCACACAAATAGTTCAGGCATCTTCACTAAGGGTCAGTCTTTAGATACTTAGTGAGAAGCCCGCACCTCATCCTGCTTCTCTGCATCAAAAGCATAGAAGACAGCTAAAGGTGTTAAGATCTTCTCAAGGGCGTACAAAATTAAACTACATAATCATGTAATACGAATACTTTTCTATCTTTTTCAAATATCTTAAGATTAATACCCAAAAGTGTTCTTCTCGTAACTTCTCTTTCAAGTTCCAAAGCCACAACCAACAAACAAAAAGAAGAAACTAGATGTACGGATTCCAGATAAGATGCATTTAGTTCCTGAACTATCTCTTCACAAAACATTTGCAACTACTTTCATCACAATTAAGACTATTTCTACTTAACATGATATTTCTTGGTAACTGGTACGTCATTATTCAAAAGTTAAACGCTACTACTGTCCCTCCAAAGAAAATTGACAGCTCACAAAAAAGACAGCCAAGAAGTTTCTGTAATGATAAATCGTAAAGCAGAACATAGCAGACTTGCTCACCTGTAGATGATGCAATTCCAGATAGACTGCCACAACCGAGGCTCATCAAGACTGGCGAGTCATCTGGCCTGAAAACAAATAACACTGAGCTGTAAGTTATGCAAACCAATGGATTCAACTTTAGCATGCGCGTGCAGTGTTTCCCTGGCAGACAAAAAGAAATTTTCTGATAAATTCAAATTTCAGACAAGGGAAATGAAAAGGATTCAGTTTAAGAAGAGAGTTCATGAATGTAGTCCTAGGTTTCAGAAATAAACATTCAGATTGCAAACCAGACAAACAAAAGCAGCATAGTTGCTATATACGAGCAGTATATACCGTCGCTGCAGCCAAAGTGATCTTCCTGTATCATAAACTGAAAAACTGATTGCCAGGTTGGGGCCAACTCCCTGCAGTTGCAAATGAAGTTAGCAGACCACAAAGAGGTGAAAAAGGTCAAACATGATGAGATCATATCCAATAACATACCAACAGAGTCGCACCAAGTCCTTTATAGAGGCCAAATGCACCTTCATCCCTGCAAATGGTTCGTAAAGCATGGACTATGCCATTGTAATAGCTGACATTGGTCTGCAAAAAATAAGGAAATTAATAATCAGTTCACATATAGAAGCACCGAAAGCCATAAAAAACAACAAAGAAAATAATATTGGGCGTGGAAACAGGTGCTTTCAAAATATTCTGAACCATGCCGACACCCTTGTGACAGTTAAACAGCATAGCGGAAATCTATCTGATTGTGTAACATGCCACCTTAAGAGATCATGAAGAGTAATGCTCCTAACATTTTTGAGTTTCAAGCACAATCCTTTTAGTTCATAAGTTTTCCTCGCTTCTCCTTGTTACGGCAAAAAACAGAAGATACAGCAAAGGAACCCATTACACGCCTATCGAGAATTATGGCAGTAATACAAAAAATATACATGGAGTTGATTGTTGAATGAATAAACTTAAATAAGTATAAGCAACAATGACATACGATGACTTTCCTAAGCAGTTCTGGCATTCGAGTAAAAAATGATAAATGACGCTGCTTGATGACGCATTTCAGCAATTCAAAATTGCAATATCGTAAGGAGTATAAAAGCAAATCCATGCTAAAATCCTTAGCATTAACAAAACCATACAAAAACAAACATATGATTAATAATGGTTTTCTAAACCACAACAGTGTGCAGTAATTTTCTATACTAATAGAAGCATACAGAGTATATATATGTTAAATGACAAACGTTCTGCATGGTCATGTACCTGTGCAGCAAGGCGTGTCCTCACTAGGTCCAGAGGATATGTGACAGAAGCTGCAGTTATTCCAGCTAGCCCTCCACCTAAAAGTCGTATGCAAACATCTGCGCTAAGGTTTTCACCATGAGTTTCCAGTCCCCACATGGATTGTAATGACTGTGCCATGATAAAACAGAAGATAGTGGGGGGTATTAGACACATAAAGATGCACAGAAAAGCATTTTAAGAAGTTCAAGCAATATAATGGAACTTTTTAGAGATAATATCCACCAACATTTTTATATCTTTCAAATGCACAAAAGCTAATGGCAGAATAAGGAAGACGATGAGCAATTGTGACCAGATTCCCCTTCCAGAATGCTCTAAATCCTTCTTCTTTCATAACACGCCTAGCTTCTTGCCATATACACGCTTTTCTTAGGTTCACAGCATCGGAATGCATTCCCTGTACCTGCAAATGCGAAGTTAACATCATATTGAAAATGGAATTCAAAACGACAATCATTTTCAGAACATTTAAAAGACACAAGATCCAATATAACTCACTGATTTCCTTTATTCAAAAGAGTATATAAACATTTTGAAGAATAACTGAAAATAACTTGTTAAGTTAATCCAATTCGGTCCAAAATCAGACCTAAGAACCTAGAAAACACAGAAAATTCATTAAATAAAGTGTTCCATGAATTAACATTGTAACAAGCATTTCATCAAACACTTTGCAAGCATCCAAAACTCTCACCTGAAAAAGAATGGTTAAACGAGCGAGAGGAGCTGTACAGGTTTTCCCCACAGCACCGGCAATTCCACCGGCAAGGAGCTGTGAGACCGTCCCCATTTGTGAGTGCTGATTCCGTAAAGACCTTTCTTTATGCTGAATCATCAATTTATGAGCAGCATCGGCGGCGGCACCATCAACCACCACCGGACCGTGACCCATATTGAATGCTCTCTGCCCTACCCCTCCTCCTTCCACCACTACACCTACTCTTGCTTCAGTTTGCATTTTCCACACTATATTTCACACGATAATCGTCGGGTGGGGATTAGCGTTGAAGGAAAACTCGATTCTCTATGCGCATAGACTGGGATTTTGAGGAAGACGATTAAAAAAAATGCTGAATTTTCGTCGTCAGCTGATGTTGGTTGTTGTTTGCGAATCAGCCATTGTCGGTCTTACGCCGATGTTTATTTTTTGACTTAGAAAGGAAAAATAAAATTGCAATTTACAGAAATAATCCAACCACATGTTTATTTTTTGTTTTTTTAATTTAAAGAGCACATGTTTTGCTCGTTTCATACTGGCGTCGAGTAGCGTCAATGGCACTGATTCATGCGAAATTTCCCATTGTAGAAATTCCCTTCATACACACCACCGTACTCAAATTAATGATAATTTGAACCTCATTTGGCCTTATTTTAATTGAATGTTTGGTCATAGATGTCATAAAAAAAAAATGTCGGACCAGAATAATTTGTGCGTGGAGGGCTTTGAGAAAAAAAAAAATCGGAAATGTTTTAATAGTTTTATATATCAACAAAATTATATCGATTTTTGAATCTCAATGGTTTTGCTCGGGTCCGTCCCTAATATAAATGGTGCATTTGGTATCTATTAACTAGAATTTAAATACAAAAGTTTCAACACTGTGTGTAAAATGGAGTTAGAATCAAAGTGTGTAAAACAAATCAAACAATAAAATACAGGGCAAAATTGAAAATAAAAATATTTTCTTATAAGATTCTTTGTTATGTAAAAATTATATATATATACATATTGATTGCATAAAGGAAAAAAGTTGAAGACAACAACTAGGACGACTTGCTTTAGCAAGGTTGGTCTCCTCCCTTAATGTATGGGTTATACTTATGGTAAACACGAATGCTGGTCAGAGATCATGAAGGTAATTGGTTGCATGGGTTTTTTTGTTTTTGCATCCATTGGTGGTGTTTAAAGGGATCATGAAGGTAATTGGGTGCATTGCGTACTTACTCTAGCTTGGAATATGGGGTTCACTCGTGTGCTTGTGGAATCGGACTTCGATTTCTTGGTGGACGGTATCAATGAACAAAACTCTTTGAAAGAAATATCATTGAAGATTGTAGAAACATGAAGAGGAGTATCTGGAAGCTAAAGATTGTCTTTGTTAGTAGACAGCATAATGAAGCGACGGTTCCCTTGCAAAATTTGGAAGAAGTTGTAATTCTAAATTTATTCATTTGAATGGCCTTTCAGAGAGTCTCCTTTGTATTTTGAACAAATACTTAGAGGGAGTTATTCCGTGTATTAGTTAGTTTTTGTTGTAGGGGCTTCGGTCCCCTGAAACACCAAAAATAAGGACGATTACTAAATTAATTGGAAGGAAAAATATCTCATCGTGAAAAAACAAATTCCAATAATAGAGAATATGAACTTGGGTAAAGAGAAAACAAACTCGACGATAGTGAGAAGATAAATTGAAATTGAAACAAGTGGGTCAAACCAACAACCAACACTAAAGAAATTGAAATGTGTTTAACTGGCGTTATAATTCTTGATCTGTCAGAGAGAATTACTTCTTCACAGAATATCAACCTGATAAGATAGTCCCTTTTCCTCGACAACACATTCAAAATACTAATGATAAAATTTCACTAATGTATTCGAGGCCTATAGAAATCAAAATGTTTCTGTAAATTGCAGAGAAACCGTAGGCTGATATTATAACTTATTGAAAATGATGGGAATGGTAGAACAATGATTATTGATTAAGATTGTTATAATTAATTGTTTGCTAACTGATATACCAAAATCAACATAAGCCCAGTAGCGGACAGGGTCCTTGGCCAGCTCCGCCTCACGCTATCATGATCATCATCGTTAGCCAGTACAACGGGAATAAAGCAGCTAACAACCAGTTCGATACTAAGCACAGGGGGCCCGACCTGCTCGCCCCTCCGGCTCGTCATCCTTCAACACAGCTTGACAACAAAGTTCCTCTAAGTCCGACCTCGGTCGGCGCTCCGAGTCCGCCAAGACTCTCTGCCCGTCGTGGGCTCTCCGAGTCCTCCCAGACTCTTTGCCTGTCGTGGGCTCTCCGAGTCAGCCAGGACTCTCTGCTCGTCGTGGGCTCTCCGAGTCCGCCAGGACTCTCGGCCCGTCGTGGGCTCTCCGAGTCTGCCAGGACTCTCTGTCTGCCAAGGACTTGCAGCCCTCTAGGCTCACAGTCTGCTAGTTGTCCTGCCCTCGCCAGCTGCCAGCTTCATGCCTCTATAAATATCACCTTCACCTCCATTACAACTCTCTCGGTTTTTTCCTCCAGAACTACGCTTGGGCTTGATCCCTTACAAAGGGTACGTAGGCAACCTTTCAGGGTCAGCTCATAACCACAAAAGCTCCATCTTTTTCTTGAGCTCCATCACATCTCACCGGAGAAATCACACACAATCAGCTAGATATCCACCTCAAAATCCATATACAGCAAACCTGATATTTCTGACAATATCACCAACATACATGCTGCTATGCGTTCGTTTGCATTGCATCTCATATCATTTGAATGAAGCCAATTATTGGTAAAATACGGTTATTAATCATGACATCCCTTTATGAGAGTTGTAAGTTAACTCTTGTGATGGGGAAGTGTATCATACGATGTGTCATTGACCGAGTTAAATTTTTGTTACATCTTAAGACACTTAGAGCAGGTACGATAGCCTGAAAAATTGCCATTGTGAATTACATTTTTATGACAAAGTGATAGTGGAATAAATTTTTATTTTTCCAATTGCTCTTATTTTCATGTTGTAAAGTCTCTGGCTAACAAGGTGGATGTGATTCTGTCCACCACCATCTTTCCATCCTCTTAATAAAAACAAAGCCAAAACATGTGTTTCTTTTTTGCCGTTGTGATACACAATGTGAAAATAAGAGACCATATGGACACATTGGATTTTTTTTTAATTCTTAAAGTGAAGTACTTGGTTATTGTGTAGGCTCTCAACGAAAGCATGTAGACAAAAGTAATAATACGAGAATAATGGTTGTACCACAACATATGATCATCGTCGGTGACATAACGATGATCAACGAGCAATGTTTGATCCTATATCGGCTACCAACGGTGTATTTTAGAATTTTCTTCTAATTATAGTACGCCTACATCGCAATTAGTATATGTACTAAAAAAATTGCAATAAATGTAAAAATATACTAGTATATGTTATTCGTGACACGGCTTTGCCCAGTAGCATTAAAAAAATATATATATATATATAAAAAAATAAAAAAAAATAAAAAAATCTCTCCGCATTCTTTTGGCGCCGGAAATGGCAATGAACTTTGCTTGCGGTTTGCCGGTAAATTCGCGGAAAAATAGCAGACTTGAGCCACATGGTGTATCGACCTCTACGCTTACGGCCAATGAATGAATGAAGGGAGTCTTTGCAGGAAGACGTTTGAATTCCTGTTGATTTTACGTACTCTTCATTAGCTATTTTAGATATCTACACCACAGACTACAGTTGTGCTGTTTGGATGGATCCGATTCGTGACCGTTTAAACTCCTCTTTGTTCGCTTGTTCTGTTACAAGCTTTCTCCTTTTCCACTTACCCAACAAAAAAATTCGAAAATTTCCATGCTTTCATACTGCGAAAATATCTCCATTGCTGCTTTTGTCACCCTTCTTTCGTGGTTGGTGTTCCCCTGCTTGCAATTCCCCTGTGTTTCTTCAATTCATTTTCCCCCCTTTCTCTTTACCTCTTTTTTTCACACGAGTTTGATACATTTGGTGATGAAAAAATGGGTAATCGGCCCAGTTCTCTTTCTACATGCGCGGGAAATTTGAACCCTGAATTTTTTATCCCATGACATTCATGATTTTGATTTGTTTCTTTGTAGGTTAGTGGGGTGTACGGAGGGAAAAACTGATGGCTTATAAAGTGGACCATGAATATGATTACTTATTCAAGATTGTGCTGATTGGAGATTCTGGAGTGGGGAAATCCAATATCCTTTCCAGATTTACGCGAAATGAGTTTTGTCTGGAGTCTAAATCCACCATTGGCGTTGAATTTGCAACCAGGACTCTGCAGGTTGGTTTGTGTTTTAGCATCTTCATCCCTCGACAATACCTTGCAATGGTAGTTAGTGCTTACCTGTTTTGCTTCCTTTTACGTTCATGGTTAAATTTAGAGATGACTTTCAGGCAGTTTCTCTTATGGGATTGAATGTAGGCAATAAACTTCGTTTCTGCTTACGTCTATTTTGTATGCTGGGTACATCTAGCCTTTTGTTTTGCTATGTTATTGTTTTTGGGGTAGAATTTCACATTTTGAAAACGACGTCTTTAGTAGCAGGCATCACAACAGAGTGTTTTTACGGTGGCATCACATAAAGACCAATAGAAACAATCAACCAGCAGCTTTAGAATTGACTTTCATCAATCGACCGGTGGAAAGTCGATTACAAGCTCTAGAATAGTCGATTGTCAATGTGGAGCCGCAAAGGTAGATTTGGTGTGATAACTCTAAGAGACATTTGAAAAGGTTGTCAATGGCACCACACCGAACTTACCTTGACACCACACGCGATGGACTTTCATGAGGCCATGTGTAATATCCAACATTTTGAAAGGCTATTTTAAACAATACAATTGTTTTTTGAAAGGTCTAATGTCGATGGTGTCATCATGGACTCTTTTTGAAAAAGTTCCATTTCCCCCTTCATATAGTTTTACAATGTATACGCATAATCATTCCTGAAGTAGTTATTGCAAGATGTAAATTCTAAGCTGCCTTTGAAGCGCACTGTGCAAATCCGTTATCATTCATGAAGTAGATATTGCAGGAAAGCAGGATTCAAAAGCCTAACGCCTTTGAGGGCATGTTAAAAGTTTTAGTTCTGTATGCACATAAGCTAGAATATCTTTGAGAGTCCATCGAACCGCTATGCATTTACACGCTTAACAATTAGAAAGAAATAAGTTGGAATGTCTCCTTTATGTTGTGCTTTTCATGGTCCAATTCCATTGGTACTACTCACACAAGCCTGTCTAACTTATTGATCTCCTAGCTACTTGCATTTCTGATATATGTTGTATTAGGAATAATGACGACAATATCACACTCTGACACGACATATAGGCACAATATGACGTGGCAGTGAGACCTCTCATGATTTGTCCCTGTCACATCATGATAGGTCCCACTGCCACATACTGTTGTGACATGTATTCTGTCAGATTCATTGTGACAGTAAACATTACTCTAGCAGCAGGCTTATTGCTCAGAATTCTGCTAGTGTCACAACAAAACGGTCACAACAGGTCACTCAATACACCTTTAAACCATTGATCATTGTGTATGACTTGTTGGTTGATAACTTGATATGGGTTCCAAAATGATCAATGATGTCAAAATATGCTACCACAGTTTTGCTGTAGCACTAGCATTTCCGTACTGTTCACCTGCAGGGCTATCAATCAGCAAAATCTCAGTCCAACCATGATCAGTGATCTACAAATGTGTTACGCTGCACCATAATGAACATATCATCATTCTTTTTCTCTGTAGGTAGAAGGCAAGACAGTGAAGGCCCAAATATGGGACACAGCAGGACAAGAAAGATACAGAGCAATCACAAGTGCATACTACAGAGGAGCAGTTGGTGCCCTCTTAGTATACGACATAACCAAACGACAAACATTTGAGAACGTGAAACGATGGCTACGTGAGCTTCGAGACCATGCTGACTCCAACATCGTGATCATGCTAGCCGGTAACAAAGCCGACCTGAACCACCTGAGATCTGTACCGGATCAAGATGCTCGGCTCTTAGCCGAGAAAGAAGGGCTATCGTTTTTAGAGACGTCTGCACTCGAGGCACTTAATGTTGAGAAAGCATTTCAGACAATACTGTTAGATATATATCAGATAATTAGCAGGAAAGCATTGGCTGCACAAGAGGCTGTAGCTACTAGTGTTCCTGGACAAGGGACTACTATTAAGGTTGGTGAGTATAATTCTGGTGATTCCAACAGGAAGGCTTGTTGTTCTAATTGAGATTTTTTTTTGTTTGTTCCAAACAACGTTGTACAATTACATCATTTGTGATGCAATTTAGTGTTTAAACACTTTAACACGCCCTTCGTGCGTTTTTTCATCGTTCCATTTGTTTACACATTTGTTATTAACACCACAACGAATCTATTGTCGGGGCACCACACTGACACTCGCCCTTCTTTTCAAGTACAAGCTCAAAATTCGACTTTACGGAGGGCGAATGTCTATTTTCGACCTCTTTAAAATCGAAATTAGCCCGAAGTGTGGTGTCACAGTAGTTTCACTATGGTGCCAATACCGGCTCCATTTCTTCAGGGCATGCACATCGTTTCATTTCGGGCCTTTAATGACATCTCACTTTTTTCTATCTGGAACACTACAATAATGTAAAAAATAGGCACTTACCTAAAGCGCCACACGTTATGTTTAGAAATTCTGAATCTACTTTTTGCACGATGTTCTAAAAGACGCTTGATGCTAGTAGAGAGGTGAGGGGGCGCTTATGTTTTTCTTAGTAGTAGCAACATGGATTTAACAAATATGTCGTCAAGTGGAGTGGAGTATCAATACGCCCTTACTTTCGTTTTCCACTATGTCAAGTATAGGCTATACTTGTCCTTTTTTTATTCTTGAAAGCCTCTTGATGTCATTCTTTCCCTTAATAGGACCGCCCAGACCTATGCAGGACCTTTCCAGACCTGTCCAGGACCCTACCTGCCTAGCCTAGTCCTTTTATGATATAATCTTTCTTAGTAGTAGCAGCATGGATTTAACAAATATGTCGTCAAGTGGAGTGGAGTGGAGTATCAATATGCCCCTTACTTTCGTTTTCCACTATGTCAAGTATAGGTTATACTTGTCCTTTTTTTATTCTTGAAAGCCTCTTTGATGTCATTCTTTCCCTTAATAGGACCGCCTAGACCTATGCAGGACCTTTCCAGACCTGTCTAGGACCCTACCTGCCTAGCCTAGTCCTTTTAGGATATAATATGGACGTCTGATAACCGCCTAACGCCTAAGCACCGCCTAGACCGATTTTTCAGAACACTGCATTTGTATTTTGTTTTACCACACTTGTAATTGACTTTTTGAAGGTCAATCCTACAATCATCAACTTGTTTAAAGTCGATTATCTTTAATGAGAATCGACCTTGGAAATGTTGAACATTACGTAGGGTGGAAATAATCGCTGGATGTGGTGCTACAAGTAAACTGTGATGTCATACCATATTTATATGTATATATCAACGTGGTACCCCTTAATTTAGGTGCCCTAGTTGATTATACTAAAAGCCCCAATGACCCATTTTGTTGTCATAAATAGATAAGTGAGTTCTATTGGCTTCCCGCAATTCACGCATCACGTTTACATGTCAAATTTTTTTTTTATGTAATTGTGACGTTAGAAGTAATAAACAACTGCAAATACAACCTACCAATAGATGGCGGGTTCTATTGGTATCCCGTAATTACTTACGGCACAACGTTATAATTTATCAAATTTACAGTCATAAGAAAAGGAAACATATGTCATTGTAAGTTGATCCAGTCAATACTGAGTTTAGGATGAGGAGAGTTTCGTATAAAGATCGATCGGTGTGTCTTTTCTGATCACTGACGGCCCATAATCATTGCGTCAGTTGAACATGATTTTCGGGCGGTTTACTATTTGGTGCATGAAAGATCTCCATTCATATGGGATATCAGTGCTTTTTTTTAGTCTAAACTCTCCTTCATTGGTGTTTATTTTTTTCTCTTTAAGTTTTTTTCACCTTAGGAGAGGTGAGCATTTTCCATGTTATTATTAAAATTATTTTTATTATTATCAATATTTATTTATTTGACGAGGAAGCATTTCCCAATTGAGTCAGTGAAACCATTGTGGTTATATTTAACTATATTTTAGTTTTCAGCAATAAAATTTGTATTTATTTAAGAAAAAAAAATTGGGTAGTTGAAATGAAATATAAATAATTTTCAATACTGATATTAAAAACAAATGTTGGTATAAAAAAAAATCGTATGGCCAAGAACTAAGAAATGCAACATGAATAAAGATTGGAATAAGTCCTATGCTGCGGCCCATATCTATTCAGGTTTTGTTTACAAAGTCGGCCCAAATAAATGTAGGGGAAAAAAAAACGCCGTTGCCGGGGATCGAACCCGGGTCACCCGCGTGACAGGCGGGAATACTCACCACTATACTACAACGACTTGATGTTATAACACATATTTATTGTTTACTTCTCCTTCTATGATGTAAAACAAATTTCTTTTAAACCAAAGATAATACCATCCGCATGTTATAATATAATACCTCCGTCCCATATTATAAATCGTCCTAGGTTTATAGACACAAATTAAGAAATTCAATAAATGATCAAACTTTGGTAATTTTTGATTAAAATGCCCTTTTTTTTTGTTTTGTTTTTTGAAGATACTAAAATGCCTTTAGTCCTTTTACATTCCCTGCACCAAATTGAAAGAAATAAGGGTAAAACAGGAAAAAGAGTATTATTTATTGTATTGAACTGTGAGAATAATTTATATTGCAGTACGGATGTAAAATGCTAGAATGACTTATAATATGTGACGGATGTAAGTTTTGTGTGTTGAGCAAAGGTAAATGTCTAAACTCTAAAGCTTACTTTTACTAAAAGTTCTTCTCTCTACACTCCGATATATATTCTCTTTTCATTTGATCGGTTCTTTTTGTCTTTGTGTCTATTCATATACACATACACAATTGTCTTAAAGACGTTTCTACCAAATTACTCATAATTTGAAACTTAGAAAAAACGGTTATACCCTAACTGTGAGGGGCCCCTCACCCCCGATCCCACAGGAATGTGGGGAGAGATTAATCAGGTAACCTAGATCTTAGAGTCAGGGACTTGCTGGTTCCCGATCACTGAAGGGTGTTATCAATCAGAAATCAACTCCTTTTACGGGAATCAAACCGCTGATCTCCAGCTTAGGGTCCGACTGTCATTATAACACCCCGCTCCTCACCACTAGGCCATATCCAAGGGATATAATTTGAAACTTAGAGAATCTATTCTTCAATGCATAAAGGTGGAAAAGCTTCTAGCTTAGGAAATGTTGGGATCTGCAAGATCTTTTAATAGATATAGGAGTTTGTTAGTTACATACACCCTTACATCATTACAAGTATACAACACAAAGACCCACATAGATAGTTCAGTTGGTTTTCGGGTGACAGATTGCACAAAAGAAACGCAGGATCGAATCCCGACATCCGCAGTGTCTTGGTCCTCCCACCTAATTAATTAAGGGGTCACTGAGTCACCATTATTAATCTTGTCACTATTCTGTCGGGTCGGGATGGAAGACCCTGTGGACGGGGAAATATAGACCCTTCAGGGAAAAGAGAATGCGGTACACCACCGTTTTTAAATGAAA
Source organism: Gentiana dahurica var. dahurica (assembly GCA_024500145.1). Lineage (NCBI taxonomy): Eukaryota > Viridiplantae > Streptophyta > Magnoliopsida > Gentianales > Gentianaceae > Gentiana > Gentiana dahurica. The sequence continues at coordinate 10,677,287 of CM044901.1, forward strand.
ATAAGATGTGTATCTGCATCATGCGGATACACCACCTGGGCCCACACACAACTAGTCATTTGTAAGTGGCTTAGGCCCTACATCACGAGTTACATACGTACCGATAGAAAACCTTAGGTGCAATCTCCACTGTATATGCACTTGATAGTTACATAAGGCATGGATCCCCTCTTGTACAATGGAGGATTCAATGCAAAATTTTGCTCAAAACGACATCGTTTTAATCATATGTTACAATAAAAAAGACAACGTGGTTTTGTGTAAAATTATACACCGGATCCTCCTGTGTATATGAGGGACCCGGTATATGCAATATACAATACATTGATATAAGAGTGACAATTATTATTTTGCTTTTGTACGCATGTCATAATGTCACAATGAAAATGAATCTCTTGGAAAAACACCTTCCACCGGTTCTCTTTCTTAGTAAATGGGATTGCCGATCAAACGAAAGAATATTTGCTGTGAAAACTGAAATTCAAGGCAGTAGATAGATGTGAAAAAGCTAGCTAGCTGGACCATGCAGATCACCAAGTTCAAATTTAACTGGAAAATTTTGATGCATGAACTCCTTATTAGAACGATGACTGTCACGTATAGAAAAAAGACAAAACTGTATAATGCACGGACACACCCGTATCCGACACGCAGCCGATACACCGGATACGCCACAAGATACGAGGTCGGGCCGGTCGGAATTAATACTGACATAAGACAGGGATAAATGATAATAGCATACGGGACGGATACGTCTACTACGGATACGTCTACTGAATCACGACTTTTTTTCTCACCGGGACTCGAACTCGGAATCCCGATTAAGATATGATAGTAGTATTTGTCATCGGCAACCCAACAATATATTCCTGACTTCAGACATGCTTGATTCAGTTTTGGCGGGAAACCAAAAGCAAGCCATTTTCTGCAAATATTCCAACTTTGCGTTAGTTCAACTGCACAATTTGAAAAGACCAGCAGCCCCACACAATAACGACATTTCAAATATTATTTTTTTTTCCTTCCAAAAGAACGACATTTCAATTTAAGTTTGTTAGTATTAATTTATAAAGACAATTAAGGATAATGACACACTTTGAAATATTTTAAGTAACAGGACAGTCACATTTTTTTTTTTATAGGATAATGACACACTTTAATTTCCATAATTTCTATAGCCTAAAGTACAACAAATAAAAAAAAAATTCGCACCTGCTTTTGTTTTATTTGTTTTTCTTTCTCTATTTCCTTTCCGATTTTCAATTACTCATATTTTTTTATCTAGATTTCTAAACGTGATGAAAATTTCACTGATTTTTTTTTATTTTTTCATGCTCTTCGTTTTGAGACTTAGTTCGATATCATTACGTCGTTTTTCATGAGATTCACTATCGAAATTACTCATTGAATTTCCTCAGTTAATCCCGAAAAACATCGAATATCGACATTGAATTTCGAACAATAGTGAATTTCGATAGCGGATATTCGGAAATCACGTCGGAGTACGATGTATGTGGTCTCAAAATAATGAACATGAAAAAATAAAAAAGTTGGTGAAAGAATTTCAAATTTAGAGTTGTAGATTGAGAGATATGAGTCTTTAAAAAAGATGGATAAAAGAGAAAGTGTGTTTTATTTTTATTTTTAAATGCACCATAATTTATTAATAAAAAATAATTTTGTTATTTATTCAAAAATTCTAAAAAAATATCATTTTCTTAATTGATGAAATATATTTGTCTTTCTTGCTAATTCTGCTTTAATTTTCTTTTTTGCTAAAGGAAATGATGTTAGTATTAAGAAATGAGTTTCAACAACATTTCTCACCCTCAAAAAAAAAAAAAAAAAACAACAACAACATTTCTCTGCATAAACAAATTAAAGAGTTTAATTCGGGGGTTAAAGAGTTTCAGTGTTGTGTACTATTTAGGAACGGATCTAGAAATTTTATTCACGGGCTCTGTAATATTTTTTCGAAGTAAATTTTTTATTTAATGGGTCCAAATTATTTTTCTATAAATAAAATATAGTGTAATTTTCTTTTAAACGGGGTTTGTGGATCCATATATGTGGCTCCGCCACTGGTTGTATTGATGATTTATCATAACTAGCAATTTTCTTACAGAAAAATAAAACTTTAATAGACAAAATAAATAATTAAGAGTGTGGGCAATCTGTCTTTTTTTTTATGTAAATAATGTTCCAACCAGGGTTCGATCTTATGACCTCTGACATTTTAGGATCAAGCACTTACCGTTGTACTAAAACCAATTGATGTTAATAAATGCGATACTTTATTTCTTATACATTAAAAGTGTGGGCAATCTGTCAACACTTGCACAATTTTCTTTAAAATAATGTTCCAACCAGGGTTCGATCTCGTGACCTCTGGCTCCAATACAATGTCAAGATCAAACGTTTACTGTTGTACTAAAACCAATTGGTGCCTGTAAATGCGCTACTTTATTTCTTATGCATTAAGAGTATGCCAATTTGTCCCAACAGACGCGTTAAGAAAGAATATTTAATGTGTTTATCGAGATGTAAAGTATAAAAATATATTATTAAATAATACATATCCTCTCAAAAAATAATATATATATATATATATATATATATATATATATATATATATATATATATATATACCGGAAAAGATATATTATCATAAATCAAAACACAATTACAATAGTATAAGATGAATATCTAACTAGATTCATTTTATGACACACCTGAAAGAGGAGATCAACTCTGTAAATGAGAAATCACATTTGGTCTAAGAGAAAGGAATTCCACTAAAAAAAAAAAAAAAAAAAAAAAAAAAAAAAATCCACACGAGGCCACAAGGAGGGGCAGATCCACGTGCCCCAAAAGGTCACGTGACCCCATTGGATTTTTCAAAAAATAAAAATAAAAATTTACGAAACGACGTCGTTTTGGTTATAAAAAAAATTGATCTAACTACCTGCACAAATCGATTCCGATCCGGAAATTTTGACATAATTACCCGTCCAACCCTATTCCGACCCGGAAATTTTGACCTAATTACCCGCCTAGCCCGGAAATTTTTTAGAGTTACTACACTTGTGTGACAGATGACCCCACTGAAATTTTTTTCTGGATCCGCCACTTGCCACAAGTATAAATTAATAAACCGCAAAGTAATAGATTAATATAGAATTCACCGATCGATCAAAGTCCGGATGGATTTGAAACTAGTGGCGAAAGGCAAAATAACACAAACCGAGGTGTTTTCCTTCCTTGAGGAGGAAGATCTGGAACTTGCAACGATGGAAGACCGAAGTGTTGAACTGCTGGACAGTGGATAGATCGCCGGAAAAGTTCCACCGACAAGGTGATGGTTGTCAGAAGAATAATATATGGTACTTACATGTTGTAAAGATCACAATAAAGATACAAATGGAAGATACTAATAGTATGAAATCATAATTTTGAAATTGAATGGAATAAATTTCATTTATTACTGTATTTGAAACGTGAAAGAATGTAATGACACAAAATACATAATATGTCACACAATGAATGATGGGTAGGGTAGGATGGTAAGTTAAAATAGGGTGGGTGGGGTAAGGTGCGTAAGATAGATGAGGTTGGTGGGGTAGCCATTCCCTACACACCTTACATTTGTTAGGTGTAGTGCCCGAAAGACAATTATCTAATTGTTTTAGGACAGAATTAATAATTCATCTTATTATATGCATGTATGTTTATAATTAAGACACCACTGAAAACCCTAAGTACCTCGTTTATGTAATCACATAACTCAGTATATGGCTATACACAAGAGGATTGAGTTAGTGAGATGTACTTAAAATTAACTTAGTCCGTAGCGTTTATTAATCTGAGTACAGGTCTCAAGATTAATTTGCTAATAATGCGCCCAGAACACTTTAGGTGTGACAGTCCTATCCGGACTGTCGGTAATAGGGTACCTAGTGGGGCATGTATATATGATGATAATCATATAGGGCTGGACCGATTTGATTTGAGTTCTCGATATAATTCCGTGATCGAGAAGTCTTATCGAATCACAAGATGATCATATATGGATTATTCTCAATCCTGAGGTGATCACAGACAACTGCTTAGACTAAGGTAGAGTTTGATGTGTTAGTGAAGAGAGTTTGAGAATGTGATACACACAAGAGTAAACTTCAACTTAGTTTATTCATTGAGTAAAAAGATGTATAAATAGATACAATTGAGATGGAGAGACTAGCTAGCTAGCTTGGGCGGCCACTTGAGTATGTAGATGTGGGCGGCAAGCATGCAAAAAGTAAAAAGTAAAAGTTATGTCTATGACATAAAGTAAACTAGAGTTTGACATATTAATTGTTTATATGACTCACAATTAATATGTCTTTTACAATTAATTTTACAATTAAATAAGGTGTACAAAATATTATGCACGAAATCCTGAGGCTCAGCAATCTGCTGAGCACCCTGCTGAAGCCTCAGCAGACCGAGTCTGCTGAGCAATCTGCTGAGTAATATTTCCACACCCCCCCTCAAACTGGGCTGTATATGTTGATGCAGCCAAGTTTGCTACTTAGTCTGCTGAACATAAGAGGTGGAATAGCCTTGGTAAGAATATCAGCATTCTGATCTGCTGAGGGAACATACTGGAGTTGAATAATCTTGGCATCAATCTTCTCCTTCAGAAAGTGTCTGTCAATGTCCACATGCTTGGTTTTATCATGATGGACTGGATCTTCTGCCATGCATAAGGCTGAATTATTGTCACAACAGAGTGTGATAGGTTGCTGATACGGTTGCTGAAGTTCAGTCAGTATCCTTTTTAGCCATAGAGCTTCACAAATGCCAAGTACAAGTGCCCTTAGTTCAGCTTCAGCACTGCTTCTTGACACAGTAGGTTGTTTCTTGCTCCTCCAAGTAACCAGGTTCCCCCATATATATGAGCAATAGCCTGTGGTAGACCTCCTATCAATGTGACATCCAGCCCAATCAGCATCAGTATAGACCTTGATTGATCTATTAGTAGACTTGGTGAAGAGCAGGCCTTGGCCAGGAGTGGATTTTAAATACCTCAGTATCCTATTCACTGCATCCCAATGTTGCTCAGTAGGGCAATGCATGAATTGACTGACCAGACTGACCCCATATGCAATATCAGGTCTTGTGTGAGAAAGGTATATGAGTTTGCCTACAAGCCTTTGATATTGTTCTTTCCTGACAGCAATGTCACCATGCAATAGGGTATGACTGGGGTCTACTGGAGATACAGCAGGTTTGCATCCCAGCATGCCGGTTTCCTTCAGTAGGTCCAGGACATACTTCCTTTGGGAGACTGAAATGCCATTGGTGGTTCTAGCTACTTCCATACCAAGAAAGTACTTGAGGTAGCCCAGATCTTTAACTTGGAACACCTTTGCCAGTAGAGTCTTCAAGTTCCGGATCTCAGTAGAGTCATCTCCAGTAAGGATGATATCATCCACATATACAATTAGAATGGACCTCCTCTGGTTGGTTGTCTTGACAAACATGGTGTGATCGAGTTGCATTGATGATATCCAGCAGCTTTAACCACAGTAGTGAGTTTGCCAAACCATGCCCTTGGTGATTGCTTCAGGCCATATAGAGATTTCCTCGGTTTGCACACCTTGCCTTGAGTATGAGGATTGATAAAACCAGGGGGTACAGTCATATAAACCTCCTCGGTGAGGTCCCCATTTAGAAAGGCATTTTTGATGTCCAATTGGTGAAGAGGCCAATCAAGTTGGACAGCTAGGGAAATCAATACCCTGACAGTGTTGAGCTTTGCTACTGGTGCAAAAGTTTCCTTATAGTCAATGCCATAAGTTTGAGTGAATCCCCTTGCTACCAATCTGGCTTTATACTTGTCAATTTTACCATCAGCATTGTATTTGATAGTGAATAACCATCTGCATCTAACTGTTTTCTTGCCTTTGGGAAGAGTTGTGAGGTCCCAAGTATGATTATCCAAGAGAGCAGTCATCTCTGTTTTAACAGCAGCCTTCCACTTATCATTTTGAAGGGCCTCCCGAATATTTCTAGGGATAGAGTGAGAGTCCAGGTCCTGTGTAAACATGGCAAAGACAGGAGACAACCGATCATAAGATAAATAAGTATGAATAGAATGATCAGTGCATGATCTTTTCCCTTTCCTTAGAGCAATAGGTATGTCATCTACTTGAGTAGACTGCTGAGAGTCGTAAGCTGGGGTCCAGCAGACTCTGGTTCAGTAGGTTGCTGAGGTTCTGGTTCAGCAGGCTCTGGGTCAGCAGACTCTGGGTCAGCAGACTGCTGAGGGTCAGTAATGTGAGTATCTGCAGGATGTTGAAGATTATGAGTCTGCTGAGGGTTAATGGTTTGCTGAGGAACGGACTTAGTTCAATCTCAATCAGGTTTCCATCAGTGACTGGCTCAGTAGGTTTGCTGTAATATGGAGTCCTTTCAAAGAATTTCACATCCATAGAATTGTAAAATTTCTTTTCAGGAGGAGAGTAACACTTGTAACCTTTCCTGTCCTGTGCATATCCAAGGAAAATGCACTTATGAGCTTTAGGATCAAGTTTACTTCTGTGTTGAGCATGGATATAAACAAACACTGTACAACCAAAGATCTTTGGAGGCAATTGAGTAATAAGATGAGAGCAGGAGTGTGTGGTCAGAAGGGTTTGGAGAGGAGTTTTGAAACCTAACACTCTGCTGAGAAGTCTGTTGATTAAATATGTAGCAGTCAATATAGCTTCACCCCACATGTATTTAGGAACATGTGTAGTGAACATGATTGATCTGGCCATTTCCAGCAGATACCTGTTCTTTCTTTCAGCAACCCCATTCTGCTGAGGTGTTTACACACAACTACTGATATGAACAATTCCTCTGTTTGTCAAGAAGTTACTGAGGTTAGACTCATAGTATTCCAGAGCATTATCAGTCTTTAAGATCTTGATCTTAGTATCAAATTGGGTGGAGACCATGTGATAAAATTCTTGGAAGATAGGTCCAACTTCAGATTTGTCTTTCATTAAGAACAACCAAGTGTTTCTGGTATGATCATCAATGAAGGTTACAAACCACCTTTTTCCTGTTATACTTTTCACTCTTGAGGGTCCCCATACATCACTGTGAATTAGGGTGAAAGGGAAGAGGGCAAGTGAGGTAACTTAGCATACACAGATTTGGTGAGTTTAGCAAATTGACAAATATCACATTGAAGATCATTAAGATTACATCCTTTAAACAATTCAGGGATTAAAGACTTTAAATAACCAAAACTTGGATGTCCTAGTCTATAATGCCATAACATGATATTGTCTAGGTTTTGAGTGCAGGCTGCTGAGGCAGATTCTGTCTTTAGTCTTCTGTCTTCAGCAGGGTTGATCACAAACAGTCCGGAGCAGGGTTTAGCTTGCCCAATCACTTCCTGAGAAGAAAGATCCTGGAATGTACACTGATTCTTATTAAAAACAACAGTCCAATTCAGATCTTTAGTGAGTTTACTGACAGATATAAGGTTACAGTCTAACTTTGGAACAAACAGGACATTCGGTAGATATATCTGATTAGTAAGTTTAACCTTCCCAACACCTTTTGCATAAGAAACAGAACCATCAGCAGTCTTAATTCTGTGAATTTGGTTGCATGGCATATATTGGGTAATAAGGTTTTTATTACCAGTCATATGGGAAGAAGCCCCAGAATCAACAATCCAGGTCTCATTACTAAGAGGTGAGTAAAATATACCTGTTTTAGCATGAGTGGCCATTTCAGTAGGGGAGCTACCTTCCTGATGCTGAGCAATAAAGGCTCTAAAGGCAGCAAACTGAGCATTCAGCTTACTGTCATTCTCCTCTTCACTGATAAGTTTGCCTTGACTTTCCCTGGTTGGTTTTGAGGTTTTAGAGGGGTTAGGTTTGCCATGTAGCTTCCAACAATTGTCCTTGGTGTGATTTGTGCGTTTGCAGTGATCACAGAACAGCTTTCCAGCTTTCTCAGTAGGCTTCCTGTAAGTCTCATTAACCTTCAGCAGGGCAGTACCTTCAGTAGGGTTGTCAGCAGGGGGGTTCAGCAGCATCACTTTCCTCCTGCTTTCCTCATGTTTGACCTCAGCAAACATGGATTTGAGATTTGGAAGAGGTTTAGTAGCAAGAATTCTACCTCGACATCATCAAGAGTAGGATTCATCCAGTAAGGAATTTGAATACTCTCTTTTTCTCGATAATGTCTTTAAAGAGTGCAGCATCTTTAACATCATTCCAGGGGTGAGTTTCCAACATATCTAGGTGTTGCCATGCCTTAGATAGTTGATTAAAGTATTGAGTTACAGACATATCCCCTTGTCTGCAATTTTGAATCTGAGCTTCGAGTTCATAGACTTCAGATGTATTGTCCTTTTTTGAGTAAAGGTCTCTGGCATTGTCCCAGATTTCCTTAGCAGTGTCATACATCATAAAGTTCTCACTGATCTCTTTTGTCATAGACCTCGTGAGGATGGTCATGACTTGGTTATTTTCTGTGTCCCATGCTTCAAACTTGGGGTCGGTTTCAGCAGGGGCAGGTTTGGAACCAGACGGATATCCCATCTTGCCCTGGCCGGAGATATACATTTTCATAGACCTTGACCATAGCAAGTAATTGTTACCATCAAGTTTATGATTTGTAAAAGAATAGTGTTCAGTTATCCCAGTCTGCTGAGGCAGTTGTGAGTCTACTGAAGAAGATGAAACTTCAGATAATGTTGACATTTTTCTGAAAAAGAACCGAGTTTTGCAGTGGATTTTAGAACTCAGTAAGGCTCCGATACCATGAAGAGAGTTTGAGAATGTGATACACACAAGAGTAAACTTCAACTTAGTTTATTCATTGAGTAAAAAGATGTATAAATAGATACAATTGAGATGGAGAGACTAGCTAGCTAGCTTGGGCGGCCACTTGAGTATGTAGATGTGGGCGGCAAGCATGCAAAAAGTAAAAAGTAAAAGTTATGTCTATGACATAAAGTAAACTAGAGTTTGACATATTAATTGTTTATATGACTCACAATTAATATGTCTTTTACAATTAATTTTACAATTAAATAAGGTGTACAAAATATTATGCACGAAATCCTGAGGCTCAGCAATCTGCTGAGCACCCTGCTAAAGCCTCAGCAGACTGAGTCTGCTGAGTAATATTTCCACAGTTAGTAATGATCACTTCGCAGTATGTGGTCCAACACTTTTCGTTGGCTCTATTATGGGATGAGTGAGTAGTCTGTGCTATCACAGATATGGAATCCATTCCTTCCCTCGGGAAGTAGACAGAGAGTTCCCTTATTTGTTAACCCTAGAAACTGATCGATGGCGCCAGTTCATATTATATTAGATATGAACTAATTGATCACTAGGGGGTTAATGGTAAATAATGATAATATGTTTCGAGAAGGGTTTGGAGATATCCCGAATCGAAACTAACAGTCTATGGAGGATTTATCCGTATGTAATGATTATATCAGTGGACGCTTATCAACTCATAGTTGAGTATAAGTTATCTATATTCGGCAGAATTCAGTTTCAGGTTTATGGTGGTGTAATCCCGAAATTAATAGATTGAATATTATTGTTCGGTCTGACGGATAATATTATTTAATTTATTGTAGCTACTGAATATGGGTCCATGGTAAAATTGATAAACGAACTTTGGTGAGGAAAGATGATTTAAAAGAAGAAATGGATGTTGAATGAGGAATAAAGTGGTAGGGAACGATTGTATAAGAAAGAAGATGATTGATAGATGAAGGAAGATTGGTTAAATGGAGAGACGATCGAGCAATGATGGCTAGGTTTCCGGAAAAAAAGAAGCGGATACGCGTATATTTCTTGCACGCTTAAGACTTTACGACGTGCGTTAAATAGTGTGTCGTAAATTTAGAAAATGTTAGGGCGCAAAGTTGAATAATGCTGTAATCACCATCATTTTTTTTCGAATAACGACGTGCAAATCAATGTACGTCATAACTGGTAAATATTACGACGTGCATAAAAAGAATGTCGTAAAGTGTGCGTCGTAAAAACATGATTTTCTTGTAGTGTATAGCATATATGTTTTCTCGTCACTTCACCTCAATTATAATTAAATAGTTGGATTGGACTATTTAATTGATATGTGGATTAATTGTTTAGTTGAACTAGATAATTAAATACATGGAAAAGAAATTTTTTTCGTGGACTCGGCCCATTTTAGTGTAACATGCGTGTGACCTAATTTTTAATTAGGGTGGGCGCATATTTTGATTATTATTTGTTGGGAAATTAGTTTTCTTGATAAATAATAAGACATGTGATTAAATTATTTATTTGTTAAATAATTTAAGGAAAAGAAAATCTTTCATATATCCTTATTAATTTAGGAATATTCTGGATTTATCATTTTAGGAAAATGATTATTTTAATTGATTTTGTATTAATTAAATAATGCCATGGAGACTAGGATTAATCTCCTATATAAAGAGAGTTCTCCCAAGCCAAATCACATGACATTATTTTCGAATTATTGGGAGTATTATTGCCTAAAATTTTCGGCTATAATACTAGGGTTTTGAGTTGGGATAATCCTCGGGATTATTCCGGTAGCATATCGAGGAGGTCCGGCGGCTTGAAACACCATTCATCTGGTGGTGCTTGGAGACACACGTTGGAAGACTGTGGCTTCTCATCTAGCTTGGATCTTGGATTGAAGATTGTTCTTGGAGTTTATTCACCATAAACTGGTAAGCAATCTAACCCTCTCATAGGTTAGATATATTATATTTATGTATTTTGGTTGACTAGATCTAGATCTTGTATTTTCCGCTGCATAATCGGGTGGATTTTTGATCCATCCGGCGATATTACATCCTACAACATTTCCATACTTTACCCAACCACACCCCACCATCCCCCATCTAATCCTGCCCATCTTACCTTACTCTACCCGTAATTTCCTACCTACCACCCACCCTACCTATGACTGCCCACAACCTGCCATCCACACCTTATTGTACAATGTTCTACCTTACCCAACCATCCTAACATACCTTACCACCTACCTACCCACCTTACCTTACTATACCTTACTCCATCTACCCTATCACACCCCAACCTAATCCTACCCTCCACCTTACCTTACCTTACCCCACCCACCTAACCCTTCATAATGTTAGGTGTGATGCCCGAAAGACAATTTTGTAATTGTTTTATTTAATAAATGAAATGATATTATTATTCATATTTATTATTCTCATAATCACCGATGTGACAATAGTAATTACACTACAGAAAACCCTAAAGTATATCGCTTATGTAATCACTTAACTCAGTGTATGGTATATACACGGGAGGATTGAGTTAGTGAAGATGTACTTAAAATACAATTAGCCCGTAGTGAAGTTAATCGAGAGTATCGGGTCTCTCCTTTAACGTGCTATTAATGCGCCCAGAACACAATAGGTGTGATAGTCCTATCCGGACTTTCGGTTAAGAGAACCTAATGGGGCATTTATATATGATAGATATATCATATAGGGCTGGACCGATTTGATTAGAGTTCACGATATAATTCCGTAATCGAGAAGTCTTATCGAATCAATGGATGATCATATTTATGGATATATCTTAATCCTGAGGTGATCACAGTCAACTGCTTGAATCGAGTATGAAGTTTGACTTGACGGTTAGGGATTACACTGAGTCTGTGGTCCGAATTACCCCATCTTGGCATTGTACTGGATTGAGTGAGTAGTCCGTGTTATCACAGATACGGAATCCATTCCTTCCATTTATGGAAGTAGATAGACAGTTCCCTTATTTGTTAATCCTAGAAACCGATCGATCGTACGAGTTCATATCACACTGATTGATCACCAGTGAGTTGTATGAATTAATTGATCACTAGGGGTTAATGGTAAATAAGGATAAAAGGTTCTAAAAGGGTTAACGGTAACTTCCCGATTTAGAATGAACAGTCTATGGAGGATTAATCCATATGTAATGATTATATCAATGGACGCTTATTATTATTCTCGTGAGGAGATAAATATAATCTCATAATCGGAGGAGTGCAGTCACGGGATTATGGTGGCATATTCTGTGATTGATTTATCGAATATAATTATTCTATAATTATTTATTTGATTTATCGGAGCCGCTGATTATTAGTCCATGGTCCTCGACGTGCCTCCTAATATAACATAGCTATTCTCGGACGTCGAATCCTGATAATATTAATTTAGTTCTCGTTGGACTTTATTAAAACGATATGTGAATTAATTGTTTAGTGGACTATTAAATTAGTTGGGCTAAATAATTAAATATGGGGAAAAGACTTTTTTCATAATCTTGGCCCAAAATTAGTGTGTTGGTCGAATTTTGTGACTAGGTCACAAGAATGATAATTTCGACCCAAGCATATATTAGTCTACAAGAAATTAGTTTTCTTGTGATTAATAAGACATGTGCATAAAATATTTATTGGATAAATATTTATGCTAAGAAATAAAGATAAAGATTATTCTAGATTTGTTCTAGAATATTATGGGATTATCTTTTATTTAATGGGATTATTATAATTGATTTTGTATTAATTATTAAATCCTTGGAGGCTAAGTTTTACTCTCCTATATAAAGAGAGTTCTCCCAAGCCTCAACACACATGTAATTTTCGACTTCTACCTCTTAGAGAGGAGAAGGAAAATTTCGGCCAAGGGGAGAATAAGGGGAAAATCTTGGAGATTTTTCCGGGTAGCATATCGGAATGGTTCGAGTCGAGAATTCCTTCCACCGGGAGTTGCTTGGATCACACGTACGGAAGATCGTGGTGCTCTTCACGCTTTCCTTCGTTCATCCTTTTGCGGTTCTTCAACTTGGATTTTGAGATCCAAGAGGTATGCTCTACATCCCCCTTGTAGAATAGATCTAGTTATTTTATTACGTGTATTATATAGATCTAGATCCTTAAATCGCTTCCGCTGCGGATGATATTACTAACAGTGGTATCAGTCGCCATGGTGATCTATATTTATACGTATAAAATATTAGATCTAGGAGTGGAAAACATGTAGATTTTTTTTGTCCCAAATTTTTTTTAAGGGGGCCGAAAATTTTTGTTTTATTTTTTATGTTATGAAGAAGAGATGGATTGGGGTTGGTACTGTTTACTCGTTAGATCTATTGTAGCTCCTTTGTTTAGTAACAATTGAGCATAGGAATTGTATTTTATTTATGTCAAATTTCGAAATTTATGTAAAAGTAGCATCTTTTATTATAATTTTGATGTTCCGGGTTCGAGACGACGAAGATGATGTGTTGAAGATCATGGTGTTGAAGATCATCAATAAGGTAAAAACGGGAGGAGGCCGAATTGTTTAATTAATTTTTTCCGTCGGCAATTTTTTTTTTTGGCGGCTGCAAAAAATTTTGTTTCTTGTAACCTAATGTATTAGGTTTAGCCGCAAGTTTTGACCAAAAAATAAAATAAAATAAAATAAAATAAAATAAAATAAAATATTTGCATAACAGCCGTGTGAAAAAAAAAAAGTTTATAAAACAAGTTTGTAATATAAATATATTTTAATATATTGGTATATTACGGCCTCCTCTCCTCGGTGTTCGTGGTTCGTGATCCGGCGGTTCGAGTTCAAGATTTGAAGATCAAGACTCGAAGACATAGATTATGTAATTTACTGTTTTCCTAGGATAGATTAGATACGGGGGTACCAACGATCCATCTCGGTGTTTAAATTTTCCGCATTTATTTTTTATGTGTTTGATCATAAAATAGATATAAAATCGGAATTGCCATGACATGCATCATATCATAAATCCACTCCATGCATACATGTAGAATTTTAATTTTGGTAATTAAAATAGGCATGTATACAAACTCGTGTAATTAGTTGAAATTTAATTAATACGTGGTAATTAATAAATTTAGTAACTAATTAATGATCCGAGGACGGGTTATGAAATCGTTAGGCCTTTTGGTGTGTGTTCTAGGTGAACCGCCTTAAAGCCCAAACGAGATCACGTTTTCGATTCGTAGTGTCTACGAGATTGAATGATGGTCAAAGAACAATAAATCTTGGATAAAAACGGTTCGTCTATAGGTTGGGTGGTCAACTGAGCTAGGCTCGACCGACTTAACCCTCCTAGTGTGATGTATGCACGGGGGTCCGGCAAGACTAAGCTACACCGGAGAGCAGAGGGGTGATTCCTTCTTATCTCAATGGGGCCGTCTTGACCCGACTTCGTCCGACTGTCACATATGTTCCAACGAATAGGACGGGTAGGCTTGCCTACGTTACCGACACCATTCGGAATCCTTGATTTGATGTACTTTTATGTTAACATCAAAAAGACGTGATTAGTTAACCCACCACCACTTCCAAAATATTGAGTGGGAGCGGGGGAGGCGACAGCCAACCCCACGGCCTCTACTATAGATACAAGTAAGTGAGAGAAGGGTGACGCCTCGCGGCGCTTTGATTTCGTCCCCTACGGATGGTGTTCACCCCTATCAACATTCATGGCTTGGTCTCCGAAAGGATAGGATTTCTGGGTACTCGTCGGGTCACTGACCTATCCTACGACGGCACACTCGGGGCGTACCTAAGAGATCCGATATAGTAGGCCACACTCATAAAGGATATTTTTGGAAATATCTAGGCTAAAAAAGGAAGGTAGTCAATGAATAAAGGGATGTTCGATTCTCGTGCGATGTTTGATTCTCACAAGTTATTCATTAATGAGATTGTCTCGATTTAACCGTCATCTCTTTGACCTACCCTTCGGCGGCACTGAGATGCGAGGTTAAAACCTTGGAATGGTAGAGTAGACTTAATTTTAGTTTACAATTCCTAAAATAAAATATAGTAGTGTTAAACTTGAATTAATACATGTCATTTTATTTACAGCATTATCCCTTACTAAATTGCTTAAAAAAATTAATTGACTAGTATTGACTTTGTTAAAAAGTGGAAAGTAACTAGGACGTTGAACTAGTTAATCGATAATACAATTAATTTTCGAAAGAGATATTTTCTCTTAAGCCTTTTAAAAACCAGTGACATATAGGTATGTCACTAGTGTCATTCCTGTCAAACGGAAGACAAACTTAGTCCAAAGGTGATTTCGGACTTTGAAATTCTTAGTGAATTTTGAATGTGTAGTAATTACACGAGTAATTTTCTAATTGAAAAATCGGAAAATCATGAAGTATTATTAGTTGGACGATATTTGGAATCGATGAACTAGTGGGAGCTTTATGATTTGTTGTTTTTCTAGAACATTAGAAAAGTGTAACTGACTACACACGTAACCGTTCTAATTGACAAAACGGAAAGTCATAAAATGTTGCTAATTGGACGATATTTGGAATCGATGAACTAGTGGGAGTTCTATGATTTATTGTTTTTCTGGAAACATTGGAACTATAGACTTTTCTAATCGAAAAAATCGGAAAATCATAAAAAATAAAGCATTGCTCGTTAGACGGTATTTGGAACCGAAAAACTAGTGGGAGCTTTAATGTTATGATTTGTTGTTTTTCTGGTATATTAGAAAATCCGAGAAGTCCCGACGAGTAACACTCGAAATAGACATCCCACGGTTCAAGAGTAGTGTCTACTCAAACGAACCGCTAGTTCAAGACTGTTTCCATTCATTGAAAGTCAAGAATGGGAGAATATGTCTAAAAGTGTTAGTCACCTAAACTGAGAAAATTTTAAGGCTGAACCGAAAATTAATTAACTGAAAATCATAGGATAAGGACAGTGATTTTGGATCACCAACCTATGAATCCTTGGCGATTTTCTCGAGCTAAGTTCTTTGGAAGAACAAGGTAGCAGTGCATTTAACGATTAAAGGAGTAAACAACGGGCAGTTAATTTTAGCTAGAATAGTGGGGGTGATATAAGGAAATGAATTTCGGATTCAATCCTAGGATATCACGGAAAATTATTTTCTGTTTAAGATTCGTTGGAACGAATGGATTTACCTTCTATTCGATAATTTGTTTGTCGTATAGAAAGTGAATATACCATTTGTAGTACGAATCCACGACTCGGACTTTTGTTTGATAAAGTCAAAAACCACTTAGAACTACTGAAATATGTATATAAAACACATCTTAAGAACTGTTAAAGGCAATTGGTTTCTATATTTAGATAAACGCTTCTTCATATTCCATAGTTAGTGCATAGTCCCTAAAAAACAAGACCTGAAGACTGGCTCAGGGTGATTCCTTTCTCCCAGTCTGGTTATATTGTCTCAAAGGTTCGATGACTAAGTTTCCTTTCAATCAGGAAAGGATAATGGATATAAAGAAGTAATATAGCTTGTTCATGACGACCTTCGGGGTCTGATGAAAGATACAAGCTAGTAGGAGCTTCCGAGTAGTGACTTCTTGTCTGATAACTATTCGAACACTCCGGTCAGTTTATCCAAAATATTTTTGAGGTTTCTCTGTTTTCAACAGAGATAGAGTATTCTATATTCGGAATAGGCCATTTGATAAGTCCACCATATGTGGTTATTCTTAGATTGTTTTGGCCTGTTTTAACGCCTATTTTGTGATATTCATATGATAAATTGCCTTTTGGACTAGATTACTGCTGTGGCTTTGATATTTTGCAGATATGATGAATCCGAGCATAAAAGGCAATGAAAAAGAGCTAAAAAGAAGTCAAAATCATGAAGGCAAGAAGAATCACACCCAGGTGTGGAAGAATGAAACAGGGTGTGAAAAAATGCAGAAACTATCCAGATTTTCTACAGGCCAACGAAATGTTCTGATTGGTTGACACAACTTCCAACGTGATTTTCAAGATGATGGCGCAAATTTGGATGGAGAAAGAATATTTACGCCATTATCTCCCTATTTTTTAGGAATTTTATTTTAGGAGATAAATTACACAATTTAAATTAAGGAAAATTCCTATTTATCCAAAAATAATTTCCTTAAATTGAAAAAAAATCATCACACACGCATTCATCAACAGAGTCGGCTTTTGCCTTCTCCTCATCATCATCATCTCCCATCCCCAAGAACAAGGATTTTAGGTTTTCAGAATTCAAGAACGAGGCTTTTTCGAGGTTTGATTATTTATGCAATACTTTGACGGTTTCTTTCTATCTCCTTTCTCCTTTATTCTATTTATTTATTTTTCTTGTCAAAGTATGAATTATATGGTTGAATCTTGGAATCTTGATATGTTACGAGAGTAAATATTGGTTTCTTGGATTAGGAAAAGCCGGCGATGATTATATAGTTTTAAAGATACAATCTTTTCATTGATAGGATTTTTGTCATTTTTATGAATTTGATCTTGTATGCTTATTCATGTAATTTTCCGGAAATAATATCTCGAAGGAGTGAATGACTGTAGGATTGCATGAGAAACTCCATTCGATTAATTGATGATAGAAAAAGTATTAATTAATCGATAACCTAGAAACCAAGATCGAATCTTTAGGGATTTCTTGAATGAAAATTAGGTTAAACCTAAAGTGGCCCTTTAATTATGGTAATTCAATGGACCTAATTTTATTCATCATTGTAGGAAACCGAATGTTGGATAAAACTAGGTACAATGACGATAATAGTTCGAAAGAATGTTTACGTGTAATATTTGATAATTGGTCTTCATAAATGGAAGATTCATATTGATAGAAAAATTGTTGAAATTCTATGTAAACAACGCCGTGGTGGATCCGAAATCCAAGAAATGCCTCTAAACCTTGAATCCTATTACCTAAATCTTGAAGTTCTTGGCTTGTAGTTATATTTTCTTTATTTTCTTTAATTTTAGGATTTTTAGATAAAAAAAACCTCCAAATATTTGATTTGTCTAGCTAATATAAATCGGGAATTGTTTGGTGATTGACCACAAGTCCCTGTGGGATCGACATCCTAAGTACTACTCGATAAGCCGTGCGCTTGCGGTAGCATTTAGTGATTATATTGAAAATCACACATCAAGTTTTCTGGCGCCGTTGCCGGGGACTTCGGTGTCAACATCGAACGTGTTTTTGATTTTGTTAGATTAGACTTTTTTTTTCCTCACCATAGCAAGCTGCACCTTGCTACGGTGAGACCTTTTTGCTTTTGATTTTTTTTCTTTTCTTGTGCAGAAATTTGATGTGCCAGGCTTTCATGGATTCATTTTACTCTAGATTCAGTGCTCAAGTGACACCAACTGATGAGAGGATGTATGGAAATAGACTTAACCAATTTAAAGTGAGATGTTCATATTGTGGTGGAAACCATTGTGAAGCTCAGTGCAATGGAGGTTATTCATCCCACCAATGGAATACTTATGACAATTATGGTGCAAGTCATGAGAATCAATTCCAATATAGCCACAACTATACATCAACATACAATGGTGGGAGGAGTAACTATCCTTATTCTCCGTGGGGTCAAGATCAAATCAATTGGAAACAACAAGTGTTCCCTCACTCGAGTCCAAGTCTAACATTGAAATTTTGTTAGAGAAATCTATAGAGAGCAGAGAGAAATTTTCTAGAGAAATGGCACACCTATTGTGTCCTGCTCCACAAAAAAGGGAACTGACTTTGGGAGAATTAGTTGCACGTAATCGCCATGTTCTTGAAGATGAAAGGGAAATGGAGAAGGCGATTCAAGAGCAGGAGGCCGACCTTGAAAGTCGTGGGGATGAAAACTGTGATCCTTATGAGATCCCACATTGTCTTGATCTAAATGTTTTCGGTGATTCTTTCTCAAAGATTGCAGAGTGTTTGGGCCTTCATATTAACAAGAGTGAAGCCACATGGAAATTCGAACCATCTCCACAAGATAACGGTGCAATAATTCCAGATTCAACATTGATGAGCCAAGAAAAGGATGAAAAGGGAGGTAAAAATATTGCGTTTGATTTGAATGCATCGATAATGATAACCCCCCTTTATTGTATAATGATGTTGAATTTATGGATGTTGAGCATGTAGAGTATATAGATGTTGCACCTCTAATAGTCCATAATTCTCTTAGATTTGTCATGAGCATTGATAAAGAGATTTATAAATTGTTAAGTGGCACTTCATATTTTAGAGCTAAAATGATTAATCACTCTTTAAGAAGATATGATTATAGGCTCCCAATGCTATATCTAAAAATACTTGTTAATATCCTTGATATGTGGAAAAAAATGCAAAGGGATGCCCTTCTTTGGTTTAGTCCTCCTTGAAAATGGTGTTTAAAGATAGTCCAACTGAAGACTATAAATTCAGAATGTGTTGTTTTCTTTTATTTATTTTTTTTTTCTTGTTTAATGAATAATAAAGGAAGAGAGTTTTCTTCTCGGTCCATTGGTATTAGTTTGTTTTGTCTTGTGTCGTCTTGGTTTTTGTGTCGGTTTGCAGCCGGGTAATTTTACACAAGTGGAATTTGTGGATTTTGATGCCATCAGGTGGATTATTTAGCATGGAAAAAGCCAAAATTGAGGTGAAAGGCAATTACGAGGTGCGATTTGAGGCGATCTTTTAAAGAGAAAAGGGGGAGACAGTTAAATTCAAAAAAAAAAGCAATGAAAATGACGCAGAAATCACACGCAGCTTTGATATTTCTCAAAAGCTTTGATTTCTCCAAAAAAAAAAAAAAAAAAAAAAATTAACGAATGTTTCACAGGTAGGTGTGATTTTAATCACACTGCGATTCTCCTGTCTAAAAAAAAAAAAAAAAATTAATTCTTGCCCTCTTCCTCACTTTTCACCACAACTTTCATACCCATGGACCACCATCTCCTACCACCACCACCCACAACTCCGGCCAACCATCACTCCGGTCACCGGAAAATGACCACCCTGCCTTTCCGACCACCACCTCTTGCCGGAGTCCGGCGAATGACCATCATTAACACAGATTATTCGAGAGCTGAACGACATGCTTGCCCTCCCCTCATTGCTCGGGCTCTCTCCTCGATCTGCGTGACCTTCCGGCATCATGATTCGGTGAGTTTCTTTCTTACCCTCACTTGCTTTTCATTTATTTACATTGGGGACAATGTAATATTTACGTGTGGGGGCGGGTCACTTGTGTAGTTCACTTGGTTGCTATTTGAGTCTTTTGTATTAGGGTCAATAAAATTCACTTAGGTAAAGTTTTAGGGTTCATGAGTCAAGTCGTTTTGAGTCCATGTCTTGCTTGGATTACACACAGTCATATCGAGTATGATTTAAAATGCATGAAAAATGTTAGAGACTACTTTGATATGAAAGATGCATGATATAATATGTTTGATTCCACTTGATAAACCACACGTAAATGTGCATTGATTTTTGTTGAGAATGATTGAGATTAAGTGGGTAGACAACCTGTCCCGGTGAGATGTTCCGGCCATAATGACTGACCACTTCGGTCTCACCCAAAATGAGCGTTTATTTTTCTCTTCCGTGATTTTGTTCCATTAGAACTTGTGTTGCGTCTTATTGATATCACCATGGCACTTGCATGCACATTGAAATGATTAAGGCATTCGTTTCCTCCCTTACCCACATCTAAGACCCTTGAGCCTTGAGCTTTACTTGATCTTTGACCTAGCCAAATTTTATAACCTTTTCTCACCACACAAAAAAAAAAAAAAAAAAAATTTGAATAGCCCAAATTCTATTTTGCCCGGCCTTAAGATTAATGGGATGTTGACTACTAAATTCTGAAAACTCGATTGCAAAGAAATTAAGCTTGGGGGAGTCCGTTTTGTGTCTTGTATATTATTTCAAAAAAAATATCAAAAAAAAAAAAAAAAAAAGAGTCAATAAAGGAGTGCAATCCCAAAATAGCCTCCTATGTTGTTTTAGTTTTTGTTGTGTAATAAAAAGGGAGTGACGCCTATGTCCTCCCAAAGTATAAAGTCATGTTAGTAGCTCGTTGTTAAAGAATTGTGTAGTTGTTGGACAAACCCCCTGAGATCTCACGAGTTGATGAATTAGTAGTCACATGTTTCACTAGTTTTAATGGCCTTGAACCACCTACCATGATATATATCCTACACTTACCATTTTTACCACCATTTCAGTCATTTTCCTACCTTTCCGGGCTATTCTCTACCATACCTTCTTCTAAGTCCTTATGATTTGTGTGGTGCATGTTGCTTTGGCGGTTGACATGAGATAATATACAAGCATATAGTAGGGCAATTTCATTGGAATGAGCTTGAGAGATTAACCACCTCACAAATATGAGTGTTGAGCGATTTTATCCCGTGAGGGTCTACTTGTTTGGTTGATCTCATTCTTAATGGAAGTCTTTGTTCATGTTTGAGTGTGGTATTTTGAAAGAGATTGACCATGTTTATATTATGCACTTGAACTATTGAAGTATAATCTATCGAGGCTCGTGTACTTTGCATCCTACTTGAGATTGTTCCATGTGTGTTCTAAGTGCTTCGTCTTGAGTTGGTATTTTGACTTGCTTGGGGACAAGCAAGGTTTAAGTTTGGGGGAGTTTGATAAGTCCACCATATGTGGTTATTCTTAGATCGTTTTGGCCTGTTTTAACGCCTATTTTGTGATATTCATATGATAAATTGCCTTTTGGACTAGATTATTGCTGTGGCTTTGATATTTTGCAGATATGATGAATCCGAGCATAAAAGGCAATGAAAAAGAGCTAAAAAGAAGTCAAAATCATGAAGGCAAGAAGAATCACACCCAGGTGTGGAAGAATGAAACAGGTGTGAAAAAATGCGTAAACTATCCAGATTTTCTACAGGCCAACGAAATGTTCCGATTGGTTGACACAACTTCCAACGTGATTTTCAAGATGATGGCGCAAATTTGGATGGAGAAAGAATATTTACGCCATTATCTCCCTATTTTTTAGGAATTTTATTTTAGGAGATAAATTACACAATTTAAATTAAGGAAAATTCCTATTTATCCAAAAATAATTTCCTTAAATTGAAAAAAAAAATCATCACACACGCATTCATCAACAGAGTCGGCTTTTGCCTTCTCCTCATCATCATCATCTCCCATCCCCAAGAACAAGGATTTTAGGTTTTAAGAATTCAAGAACGAGGCTTTTTCGAGGTTTGATTATTTATGCAATACTTTGACGGTTTCTTTCTATCTCCTTTCTCCTTTATTCTATTTATTTATTTTTCTTGTCAAAGTATGAATTATATGGTTGAATCTTGGAATCTTGATATGTTACGAGAGTAAATATTGGTTTCTTGGATTAGGAAAAGCCCGGCGATGATTATATAGTTTTAAAGATACAATCTTTTCATTGATAGGATTTTTGTCATTTTTATGAATTTGATCTTGTATGCTTATTCATGTAATTTTCCGGAAATAATATCTCGAAGGAGTGAATGACTGTAGGATTGCATGAGAAACTCCATTCGATTAATTGATGACAGAAAAATTATTAATTAATCGATAACCTAGAAACCAAGATCGAATCTTTAGGGATTTCTTGAATGAAAATTAGGTTAAACCTAAAGTGGCCATTTAATTATGGTAATTCAATGGACCTAATTTTATTCATCATTGTAGGAAACTGAATGTTGGATAAAACTAGGTACAATGACGATAATAGTTCGAAAGAATGTTTACGTGTAATATTTGATAATTGGTCTTCATAAATGGAAGATTCATATTGATAGAAAAATTGTTGAAATTCTATGTAAACAACGCCGTGGTGGATCCGAAATCCAAGAAATGCCTCTAAACCTTGAATCCTATTACCTAAATCTTGAAGTTCTTGGCTTGTAGTTATATTTTCTTTATTTTCTTTAATTTTAGGATTTTTAGATAAAAAAAACCTCCAAATATTTGATTTGTCTAGCTAATATAAATCGGGAATTGTTTGGTGATTGACCACAAGTCCCTGTGGGATCGACATCCTAAGTACTACTCGATAAGCCGTGCGCTTGCGGTAGCATTTAGTGATTATATTGAAAATCACACATCACCATTCATAGTCCTCGAGACTGATGCTCAGCCTGCCTCATTGTGACATGTTCTCACTAAGTGAGAAACCGTAAAATTGCCTTGTATATGTTTTTTAGATGTGCTACAATACACTGCTTAACTCAATAAAGATATTAGAAGCGAAATATCGGTTTGCATTGAAATGTAAGACCAACCAGTCTACCTAGAATATGCTTTGGAATTTACGGATAAGGTGTGGATTCGGTTCACCCCACTTCCATAAATATAAGCATTTAGCACACGGTGCTTGAAGGTAGGTCTGGAAATTTCGCAAACACGTTCGGTCAGTGACCAATCGTTCTATATATATCTTGTAGCATTGAGAAAAAGGTTTGTTATAAGATTCTTGAAATCGGAAAGGGACAGTTATACTGTGGCATCCTTTCTGATAGAGTCCATGAATAGCAAAACCTTGAACCTTGCAGTACGTTTACTCAAGGTAGTTACTAACTGATTAAAATCAGACCACATCCAACATCGGTTGTTGGTGATAACACTAAATACTACTAAACTAGATCAGAATTTTGATCCACCCAGAATGTAGTGGGAGTATGGTTTATCCATTACCCATTACGGGTTCTGCGGACTTTGTAGTCTGAGGATCGATTGATGACCTATGGCTCTTTTGTGAGCAGTATAGGATTCTGATAATAGAGGTTGGTTTAATAGCCATAACCCTGTGAATGGAGTTCGGTACTCCAATTATGTTCATGCTCTTGTAGAACCACCTGAGCGTCTCAGGCCCAGTGGGAGTAATTGGATCTACACGGAAAAGAGTAGAATGAGTTCGGTATTGCATGATTTTGTTCAAAAGCATAAAATAGGGGTGATTCCCTAAGACTTTCTTGCCAAACAAACGGAGTCTGGATTCATTCGAAACAGAAGGGTATTGACTTATGAACTTATGACAGGATGACTGTCAAGGCTTATATCCTTTGTGGATAAAAAGCAAACCTCTCGGTCATTGGAAGTCATATATTTCTACAATATGTGGATTTGACCAGAATATTGATTAGTCTTTTGTAGACTGGATATCAATTTTAGTACAGTAGTGAATATATATATTAGTGTTTGTGAAGGATAACACTGCACCAGTTGGAATCAACATGGGTGTGTTATCTGAAGTCAGAATCTGACAATACCACAATTCTCTGCAACAGAGATTTGGACAACATTCTTAAGAGTTTGACTCGGTCGAATTCATTAGAATCAGTCACCGGTTTCCCATCCATCTTATTGGTTAAGATGATGCATCTGTATGCAACATTCAACGAGGAAGTTCTACCCTATGCCTCGTGAATGACTCTCTAAATCTTCGGATCGAGAAATGGGATAGATTCTCTTTCTAGTAAGAGATGGTCGGGTTATTGAACGTCAAATTTGATCGAATCTTAGATTCGGCGGTTAACAAAGCAAGTTTAGTATGTCCTTTAGTATCTTGAGAGAACGAGGAATAATATGAGTGATACACTGATTTTGACTTTAAGTCAGATTGAGGATGATGGTTAAGTCGATCTCGGGCTCAGTGTTTACTCAGTACCACATGATTTGATGGACCGGTAACGTTTCGATTCTACGGATCGTCTCGAGCCGACAACCTGTCTAATCATTAAGACCCATGACATTTAGATGTAGGTACTCACCGAGTCACTGACCTATCCTACGACGGCATACTCGGAGTGTACTTTGGAATCTGAAATGGTTATGATATGCTTAATGGGTACTAGAATACGGGATGGGTCTCCATTGCTTTAGAGCAAGTGGGAGATGTAGTTTGTTGTATTTTAAATAATCGGGTGTGCTCTAAAACAATTAATCACATGCTTTCGTGCAAGTGGGAGATTGTTAGGTGTGATGCCCGAAAGACAATTTTGTAATTGTTTTATTTAATAAATGAAATGATATTATTATTCATATTTATTATTCTCATAATCACCGATGTGACAATAGTAATTACACTACAGAAAACCCTAAAGTATATCGCTTATGTAATCACTTAACTCAGTGTATGGTATATACACGGGAGGATTGAGTTAGTGAAGATGTACTTAAAATACAATTAGCCCGTAGTGAAGTTAATCGAGAGTATCGGGTCTCTCATTTAACGTGCTATTAATACGCCCAGAACACAATAGGTGTGATAGTCCTATCCGGACTTTCGGTTAAAGAGAACCTAATGAGGCATTTATATATGATAGATATATCATATAGGGCTGGACCGATTTGATTAGAGTTCACGATATAATTCCGTAATCGAGAAGTCTTATCGAATCAATGGATGATCATATTTATGGATATATCTTAATCCTGAGGTGATCACAGTCAACCGCTTGAATCAGTATGAAGTTTGACTTGACGGTTAGGGATTACACTGAGTCCGTGGTCCGAATTACCCCATCTTGGCATTGTACTGGATTGAGTGAGTAGTCTGTGTTATCACAGATACGGAATCCATTCCTTCCATTTATGGAAGTAGATAGGCAGTTCCCTTATTTGTTAATCCTAGAAACCGATCGATCGCGCGAGTTCATATCACACTGATTGATCACCAGTGAGTTGTATGAATTAATTGATCACTAGGGGGTTAATGGTAAATAAGGATAAGAGGTTCTAAAAAGGGTTAACGGTAACTTCCCGATTTAGAATGAACAGTCTATGGAGGATTAATCCATATGTAATGATTTATATCAATGGACGCTTATTATTATTCTCGTGAGGAGATAAATATAATCTCATAATCGGAGGAGTGCAGTCACGGGATTATGGTGGCATATTCCTGTGATTGATTTATCAAATATTATTATTCTATAATTATTTATTTGATTTATCGGAGCCGCTGATTATTAGTCCATGGTCCCCGACGTGCCTCCTAATATAGCATAGCTATTCTCGGACGTCGAATCCTGATAATATTAATTTAGTTCTCGTTGGACTTTATTAAAACGATATGTGAATTAATTGTTTAGTGGACTATTAAATTAGTTGGGCTAAATAATTAAATATGTGGAAAAGACTTTTTTCATAATCTTGGCCCAAAATTAGTGTGTTGGTCGAATTTTGTGACTAGGTCACAAGAATGATAATTTCGACCCAAGCATATATTAGTCTACAAGAAATTAGTTTTCTTGTGATTAATAAGACATGTGCATAAAATATTTATTGGATAAATATTTATGGTAAGAAATAAAGATAAAGATTATTCTAGATTTGTTCTAGAATATTATGGGATTATCTTTTATTTAATGGGATTATTATAATTGATTTTGTATTAATTATTAAATCCTTGGAGGCTAAGTTTTACTCTCCTATATAAAGAGAGTTCTCCCAAGCCTTAACACACTTGTAATTTTCGACTTCTACCTCTTAGAGAGGAGAAGGAAAATTTCGGCCAAGGGGAGAATAAGGGGAAAATCTTGGAGATTTTTTCGGGTAGCATATCGGAAGGGTTCGAGTCGAGAATTCCTTCCACCGGGAGTTGCTTGGATCACACGTACGGAAGATCGTGGTGCTCTTCACGCTTTCCTTCGTTCATCCTTTTGCGGTTCTTCAACTTGGATTTTGAGATCCAAGAGGTATGCTCTACATCCCCCTTGTAGAATAGATCTAGTTATTTTATTACGTGTATTATATAGATCTAGATCCTAAAATCGCTTCCGCTGCGGATGATATTACTAACAGATAACCTGGTCTTACCCAGTCTACCAACTTTACCTTATCTTTTTTTTTGAGAACCACTTTACCCTTACCTAGTCTACCCTACTTTACCTTATTTTACCCTACCTCCCCACATTACCACACTTCACCCCTGACGATACAGAATCTCGCACCTCCACGTGGCGTCACGAGATGGTCCTCCTGAACAAGAATAAGTGATAGCCCAAGGGTCGAATTACGAGTTGAGACATCGACAACCGTCATGATCAGAGAACCGAGACGATGGGCCCATCTCGATACCGCAAGTCGGAAAGCTCGGGCTGCGGACAAAATCCACTCTAAACACGTAGGCCCATTATCCATGTGATTACTTGCATAAGTTGGTAAAGCCCATATAAGCTGGTAAAAGCCCAAAGGGCTAATACTGTATCTTACCCAAACCGACATGGTTTAGGGTTAGGGTAATGAACTCCCTATAAATATACACCTCTAGGAACTACGTGTGATTGATTCCTGGACAATGACAGGATACGTAGGCAACCTGAGAGAGACTCTCAGGTTCAGTCTATAATCATCATTGATTCGATCATCCCTAGATTAAATTGATCGACCCGAAATTATAATGACAAAAGCCAGCATCGTCAACCCCATTACACAATGCCACCATATTCTACCCTACCCTACCACACCCCATTGTATCCAACCCCACCATACCCCATCCAAGCCTTATCCCACCACCCACTCTACCTTACCATGCATATTACTTTAACTAACCCGACCTTAACTAGCCTAGTTATCCTACCAACCCTACCCAACCCAAACTCACCCCACTCCAGCCCACCACCTATATCCCACCTTACTCCACCACCCAGACACGCACCCCGCCACTCACCGTACCCTACCTCACTTTATCCACCACTCACATGTTTTGTCCATTTTCATATACGATTCTATAACTTTCTATCTATTTTCGGAAGTCACGAAATTGACATTTATTTTCATTTATTTTCATTACTTTATAATCTTACCCTAGCTAACATTACTGTAATGAATTATTTCATTCCATCACATTCATGTGAAACGAACAAATCGTTAGTATTTCATAAAAATAATACTTATTTTACGGATACGAAAGAAACATACACACACATTTTTATCCTCACTGAGATGTGAACTTGGAACCTCGAGGTTAATAACCTGATTGATTACCACTGGGCTAATGTCTTGCTGGCCACATAAATAATACTACCATGTCTTTTATGGAAATTATATAATTTAAAAATGGAAGATACTATGATTACCACAGAAATAATACTTTTAAAATTGATTATGAATACTACGGTGTCTTTTATGGAAATTAAATAATTTGTTTAGTGTGATATATATTAAAAGTTGTTTCTTACCAATGTCCCGGGTAGTTACTTACTAACCACTGATTCACTTTTAACAAAGCACCGTAAATCATCATTCATAAATCAAAATTATCCATTGATTCTGTAACGTAGACGTTGTTGTTAGCCGCAATACTTTACGTAGAAAGCAAAACCAAATTTAAATAAAGTAGTAATCAATTCATAATAACTAATTTTAATTATTCAGTTGTGAGGAGATGTTAAACCTGCTTAGGGATAACGGAACAGACAGTGAAATTAATCTGCTGTGCATTTACCCCTTTTTTGTGATTGCATGGATAAATCCAAAGATTATTTATACTAACGACAACAACAATGATTTCTAGAACTTTTCCAAATGATTGTGTCTTAACCTTTTTCTTTAGGGGCCACAACCCACAATAAGATGATAATTATTTGAATAATGATATGTGCACTACACTCTTTTGTATTGCATAAACCACTACACAAGTGGTAGTCATGGATTAAAGTGATGAATTATTTTTTTTGATGGGTCTCAACAGAATATGTGGTGTTGATTGTGTTGTTTAAGATGTTGTGGTTGAAAGTGTAGTTGATGTCACTACTGTAATTATTTTGCTTCTTATATATGAAAATGGCAAAATGGTCTAGTCCCCTTTAGAATGACCCCAATGGTGCACCAATATTCCACTCCCAACTTATCTTATTTTCCGTTTCAAATTCAATTTTTTAACACCCTATAAAACAACATACTCCAATAAACACTCCATATATTATTTCCTAAAATTACTTTTCTCTCACACTCAACTAATTAATTTATCTATCAACACATTTTTTATTTTATAGAAATCGGAATGACATATATTTTATACCTACGAGGTGAGATTTTAATAGTTGACATTCTTGCCAAAATAAAAAATATATTTATCGTATTCGCTCATAAAAAAATGCCGTATGTTATTTTCGAAATAAAAAAAATTGTGTCAGGAGATATCATCTTTTTTTCATCTATGGAAAAATATTATTTGCATGTCTGTAGTATACTTCTTATAGGAAATGACTATATGTTTTTTTCCGGGAGCTGGAATGATAGGCTTTTTTCGGCTGTTGAAATGAATTTAAGTAGTGGCTGGAGAGAGAAATTGTACAACTATTCATGTTAAGAGACCCTTTATTTATGAAGGGAGTCTTAATTTTAATTGGGGATAAAGAGTTGAGTTGGGTGCCATTGTAGTCCAAAAAGTTGAGTCTCCACTCTATAAGAGATTTAGGGGGTTTTAAAATACAACCACTAGGGTCACTCTTAGTGGTGAGACGTAGGGTAATTGACAAGGCTTTAAAGGACATTGGTTTTGGATCAAGCGAATCTCTTTTCGATGCGTCACAATGAGTTTCGATTTATTCAGACCCGGCTTACTAAACACGCACGCATGGAGACGTTAAATTCGACTTTGAAGACTTCGAATTCAAAATTTGATCTATGCATAGTCGAATTTTCCCCAAGTCATGTGGTGTTGGGAGATTTATTGTTATTCCAATAATAATGTCTTTTTTTAAAAACAACTAATTAAACCGATTGAATTAATAGAAATTAAGCCGTTGATTTTTTTTAGGTAATTTAGATGACTTTTAAAAATGTGAAAATCAAACCGAACAAAACCCATACCTAATCGATTTAAGTTGGTTTGATTTTAGTTTTTATTAGGTAACCCAAGAAAAATAAAATGTAACGATCCGATCTGAAAACCCGAGTTTTTCTTCCTTTTTTATAATCTTCAGACCATGAAGACTCGTAAGGTACGTCAAAAAAATACGAAAGCTATAAAAGATTAATAAGACCCGGCTTACTAAACACGTATGCATAAAAGAAACATGAAAGTAGCATCCTTGTACTTAAGTTACAAAACTAAGGTTTAAGAGATGCAAACAAAATTACTTAAATATATTACATCATGTCTTTAATTACTACAACTCTCACATACGATATTTAAATACACTTTCAGGATGTCCACAACTTTGTCATGACGAACCACAAACATCACATGAAGTTCGGGGAGTGCCATAGTAGATTGTATCATGAGAAATTCACAGAGATAGAGAGATGAGGAGTGATTGCACCAATGGGAACTGCATCCATATAAGTAGAAAGGTTGGACAACGAAGGTAATAAGAGGAGTATGGTTGACATAAACCCTCGACAATTCCTCTGGAAACGCCTCAGATGAAAGTTGTTATGTATTAAATTTAAGAAATGGGCTATGGAGCTCAGTAAAAAAACAGATATTAGAGAGAACTAAATCACTTACCGAAGTTATGATTAAGTTTAAAGTTCTCTTTCACGTACAAGTATGATCAATAACATAAAAAAAAAAACCATTTACCAATTATACTAACAATATATTATCAAACAAATCAACAACAATCAAATAGCATAAAAAATCATTTTCATATTACATCATCTTTGAGTTAAAATATTCTAAAGTTCACAAGTATCACACCATGTATAGTAAAGATGAAAATAGATAATTTGTCACGTTTAGTGGAGCCCACGTGAAGAGCTTAAAAATGGACTGACCGGCCCAACTACAATTGTTCTCTCTATACGAGGCGGGATCTACCTTATTCCCTATTAGAGCCCGTGAAATGGTCTATTGTTGGGGATTCTTAAGAACTCATTGTCTTTTTCTTTACGTCTAAATACTTAACAATGAACTACTCTTTCGCATCTTCCTATGTTTCTTATTAATTATCGTTTATCACTTTCATTTCTTTCTTTTCTACTAATGTTACCACATACAATGCTGAATTAGAACGGGCATGACCTCCGACATACAAAACATACAATTAAGTTTCTTTTCAGAACAGTATGCCGTATGAGATATTGCAGAAGTTCGTTTCACCATTGAGCCGGCAGAACCTGCTTCTGCAAATCTTATACAGACTTTTGATCTTGACGTAACACTTATGAGACCATCATTTATTGGAGTGCATGTTCTGACTTTAACCCATTGATCGGTAACACAAAGTCATGAATTTTAAACATATATGAGTATTTTTCTCTTTCTCATTCACATGGTCGCATAAGTGCAACCATAAAACACATCTACACATTTATGAATAATATTAACATCAAGACAACAAGTTCTCCAACATACAACAAGGGCATTTTAGCAACATGATCACAATTTCGTATCTCTAGGCCTTGAATGTGTACTTAGCGACATATATCAATTTTCATGCTTATAACACATATGCTCAACCCTGTGGACATGATTTCTAATGTCATGACACCATTCTGTGCCCATAATTTCCTAAAATATTAATTTCTTACAGATACTTTGATGACAGTCCCGACCATGTCGGCAATATTCGGCCATGGTCGTCTAGGATGCACGGATACGGATACGTGGATACAGGATACGTGGATACGGGATACGCAAATACGTGATTTTACGAAAATATATGATACGGATACGGGGATGTATTTGTAAATAATAAAAGTATAAGGACTAAACTGTAAATAATTAAAACAAAATGAATACATATATATATATATGTGTGTGTGTGTGTGCACGCGTATATGTACACATATTAAGGTTCAATTCATTCTTTAAGTATCATGTTTTCTGGATACACGTATCTGTAGTCAAGATACGTGTATCCGGTAAAGTATCCAACTTTTGAAAATTATAATTTGACCCAGATACGTATCCAATGGAGTATCCTGAATATCCGTGGAGTATCGGTATCGGATACGTATCGGATACGGGATACGCTTGTAGAATGGAGTGTCCGTGCATTATAGATGGTCGTCTTACACCGGGCTAACCATAAAAGACAGATGACGGCTTACGCTATGCTGACAGTCCGCTGATAAAGGTGATGTTATGAGGCAAGGTTTACAGAAATCGTCTGATGTATAAGAGTGACCACAATGGTCTCTTTATTAAGCACCATAAACTGATTTTAGGGTAGTCTTTTCACATTTACAGCTGCAATGGACTCCCTTTAACCCCCTCTATTCCAACATTCTGCTAACAAACACTCCAATTTTGGGGAGACCCTTAAATGCAACAGTACCTACTTTTTTACCTTTCAATCCAGTCTCATTCCTCTCTCATGTCATTTCATCTTCTTCTACCCCATCAAACACCAAAACCAAGCAAGAACACAACAAAATAAACAATAAATATAATTAGAAGAAACTCATTTCTTCCTAATTAAACAATCCATCTATCTCCTTGTTGTTTTAATCCAAATATTAGAAATTCTAAAGCCAATGAATCATATAGATGAATGATCCTTTTTAAAATTGTGCCGATGGTCTTGTTACTTTAGATATTGTTGGATTTATTAGCATCTCAGATGGAATGCTCCCTCGACACTTTTGTTTTGCACCTGTTGTGAAAAGATAATTTTGTTTATTATTCTTTTAAAGAAAAAGGAACTACGTAAAGAAATTAGATATTTCTACTAGGTGACTATTTAATTGGAGATAATTGTGCTCTCTGTAATTAAAAAAGTGAAGAAAGAGGTGGTGCTTTGCATTTGTAATTCGCGTCGGTGCACTTTGTTGGCCGGATGGCTCACAGATAATGGGTATATGTTGGGTAGGAGATGAGATGGTTGGTGTTAAAGGGTGTAGAATGAGGTGTAATTGTTGGAGTGAATCATATTTTGGAGGATTGAAAATGTGTATTTAAGGAGTGTTTTAGATTGTCACCATTGTGGACACTCTTAGAGAATGTCTTCCACACGGCCAATTTGTTGAGAATGCTTTCTAAATTATCCGTGACCCTAAAAATATCACAAGTATAAGGTCGAGTCATGCCAATATCTCGTAAAATCACATGGTCCTGACCAATCTAAAACATGGTCAACATGAAATGAAACAAAATCCTGCAATTGTATACACATTTAAAAATGTCCCAAAGCTCAAAATTTTGTTGTAGAGACTAGAACGGAATTAGTCGAATAACTATCATATTTAGATAATACTACCTCCGTCCTAAAATTTAAATCCATTTAAGTTTTTTCATACATATTAAGATGGTTAAATTAGTTATGTGTCATTAATTTTTTGATGAAAAAAACTAAAATGACCTTTGACTGTTATTAATGTAGAGTAATAAAAAATGGAAGAGTAAATAATAAATGAGGGGTAAAAGGAGTAAAATGTAATAAATGATTTCTTAGTTATTTGAATTAACTTATATTTAGTGACAAAATAAAAAAATTAAATGGACTTATATTTTAGGTAGAGGAGGTAGTAAAAATAAAAAAAATGTTTTGTTTGTTTGTGAAATAATCAGAATTACGCAACCGTCGATAGCCTGTACTCTGCGTCCAAATTCAGTTTTTCTTTTTTCAAAATTTTTTGGTTTTTTTTGAACCGATGCGTCTCAAAGTGCATTCAAAACCTCCATAAAATGCAATCCTTCTGCCTCCTTATTCCTCCATTTTTTTTTAGCTTCTCCTTTTCACTTTCCTCCTTTTGTTTTGTGAACCCCCCTCCGCCTGCTTCCGCCTGTTTTTCTTCCACCACCGCCGGCATTATCACTAATTCCGCTATTCCTTACTCCACTCTGTTCTTATCATCACTTTCTGTTTCTTTTGAAATGGCTAATAATCGTAACGAATTGGAGTTTCAACTACCGTCTGAGTTTTTAACCGATGAAGATATACTCATGGACAACAGTTTCCGAGCCGCCGGAGGTCGTTTTCGATTTCCATCTGCGCACGGAGGCTCTGTGTTAAGCTCCCCTGTTGAATCTGTCACTGGATCTACTGAAACCGAGAGTGACGAAGAATACTATACTATATTATCTGAGTTAACTCGTCCTGATGCTCCAAAACTCGCCCCTGCTTGTCCTACTCTTGATGTAAACATTTCACTTTTTTTTATCAATTTTTTTTGAAGTTGTAAAGTTTGTCAATGTTACTGACATTCTGTTTGGTGTGTCAGAAGAATATGTTGCAGTCGAAACTATCGGGTGTTGGGAGTTGGTCGGGTCGGAGCTCCGTATCCAGTAAAGGAAGCCCAATTGGAGCCTCTCACTTTGCTTCGTCTCCAACTACTCCGTTAGGCAGCAACAATAACCGTTGGGATTTTATTTACAATGCTGCCGGTCTTGTTGACGGTGCCGGTGTATCACCGTCGGTCATTAATCCCACCGTTTTCGAAAGACAGAGATCCTTCCCAATGCACACACCACCGAAATCATCAAACCATTCCTTCGTTCACCCGAATGATGTAAGCTTCTAGCAATTGCATATTTGCATTTAATTATTTGTCATCTCTCTGTTTTGAATTTTTCAACAATAATGTCATTCCGTTTCAGCTTGTTCGGATTGAAGAACTTTTTGGACAACAAGAGTGTAGAATGCAGAGCAGACATGTGAGATACACTCCAAATGGTTGTAATCTTGACCGGAATAACGCCGGGAGGATTCTGAGTTCGGGTGATTTAGCTGTACAGCACGGCGGAGCATTTTTTAATGGGCAATTTGGAATAAAGAATCACCATCCCCAGCTCGTGGCTGCTGGAGCAAGTGGTGGAGGGTTGCTTCCCGGAGGTGGATATGGGGCCGCGGCCCATGGGAGCGGTGTTGGCGGTATGATGAAAAGCCAACGTGTTGGGACCGG
The DNA here is from genome assembly GCA_024500145.1 of Gentiana dahurica var. dahurica. Classification (NCBI taxonomy): domain Eukaryota; kingdom Viridiplantae; phylum Streptophyta; class Magnoliopsida; order Gentianales; family Gentianaceae; genus Gentiana; species Gentiana dahurica. The sequence goes on from CM044901.1 coordinate 10,711,936, forward strand.
CGTTTTTCTGCCTCGAAAATACGGCGATAATAGCACTAGCAATACACCAAATTTACACAAGAAATCAGGTAAAATAATATGTTCTTTAGTTTTCGAAAAAAAATTAATTTTTTTTTTTTTTTTTGAGGAAAAAAATTTCTTTAATTTTTCACCTAATTTTCCGTTAGTAATATGATCATACGATTCCTTGTGACAGAACTATGGGGACAAAAAAAGCCACCCCTTTTCTATAGTATATTTGTTTTTCAAAAATACTACTGTCACAATAAGTAATGTCATAACATATATACTTATTAAATTGATACGCGATATTTTTACATTATTGATTTAAGTTTGAGATCTACTAATTTTTATGCGTCATATTCTTATGAACATTTTGTTATAAAACTATAATTTTTGTTATACCATGATGATACCATTATCAATAGTATAAAGTGGGTTGTATCACAAGTTTATGACATTTTTGTTTTGATACTAGTAATAATCTTTTGATTTTGTGTGTTACGTTTTTAAATTATTTAGCAGGTTATTCATCTGCATTTTCAACCAAGAAGGACCTAAATCTAGTTAATACTAACAAAAAATTAAGTAATACTATTGGGTTTGTCGAATTCAAGACTCAAAATCCGCACGGTAACTCCATGGCTGATTATGGTAAATCTTCGATCGAGCATTGTTTATTCACTTTATCGTATTTTAAGAGAATTTGCAATAGATACAATAAATGTTTGTAAATTTATATTTTAGATAATCGTTGTGCTTAATTAATAATAATACAATATGATATGAATATGCAGATGCATTGTTGGAACAAAGGGCATACATGTTAACACTGCAAAAAACAAAGAGGTTTCCTGAGGTAGCAATCAACCATGAATTATGCCTTCCTCAAGAGTGGACTTACTGAATAAATCTTTTTTGGATAATAATATTATTGTAATTATTATTATTATTATTATTATTAGTGTGCTTTTCTGGCGTGGTTTTTATTTGACATCAAGTTGAAATTAGTTTGGTTAGGTTAGATCACAGGTAATGATTGATTAAAAGGAAAAAAAAAAAGTAGTTAATATTTGAAAAAGTAATATTATTACATCAAGTAGCAGTAGTCGCATGTTAAGGTTAGTGATGATTGAATTAATAATGTCTAGATGGCGTTTTTATTTTTTCTACATAAGAATATTGAATGTTTTTTCGTGTTGAAAAAATTCAATAGCTTTGTAGGGTGGAGTTGTCTTGTTAATGGTTCATAATATATCCTAATTAGTTTGAAATAATCAATGTTCATAACTCTTTTTTTTTTTTTTGCATATCAAATTTACCTTTTTTTTTTCCTCGCAAAAAAAAAAAGAAAAATTACCTTTTTTTTAATATACAAAATCGGTAGACATTTATATAAACTAATGCTTCTTTTCCCCTAATAAAATTGGGACTCAAAACTTCTTGATTCTTCATTCAATTTTTTTTTTTTGAGGAATTCTTCATTCATTTTTGTCTGTCTAAAAAACCTCTCAAAAAAAATTGTAGACTTGAAATTTTGAAAAGTGGTGTGGTGTTTTTGAAAACGAAATGCAACAAGGTTGACTGGGCTCTCTCACTCCTCCGGAAAAACCTCCGCCTTCTCTCTAACTTTTAAACCGGCCTCCTCAGTCCCTCCGGCAGCGTCGGAGTAGGCTTTTAGCTCCTTAATAATTCTCTGTTCTTTCTTTTCATGTTTCTTTTAGCTCGATCTCCTCAGTTTTGATCTTGTTGCTCTACATCGGTATTTCGATTTAGAGGAGATCTTCGGATTTAGATCTATTTTGGTGTCTGTCGGTGGGGATGTACATGGTCCGGTTTTTCGGTATTTCACTACATTTAAAACTAAACCATTTCTTACGGTTTTAAAATTTACAAATCAAAACCTAAACATAATTAGGTAAAACTATTTTATCAAATCCTGTTTGGATTGGCTTGGTTCCGATTTTTCCAGTTTTTTTGTCTTCTCCATTCTTTATATATATATATATAAAACCGGTTTTTGTCTTCTTCATTCTATATATATATATATATATATATATATATATATATATATATATATATATATATATATATATATATATATACAAAACATGATACTGTCATATGTTTTAATTAGGCTAATAATATAAAACTATGTAAACAGTTTTATTTATCTTGTCATTGGTCCTATTAGACTGGGGCCATAATCTACGTGTGTGATGTAGTTGGTTGAAGTATTAATAGATAATGGATTGAGATATTATTTATTTACATGTAGTGATTATTAAGGGACTATTATTTTTTCCACACCCAATCTACTAATGCATCACTCTACATGTACACCACTGTAGAACCGATATTTCATAGGTGTATTGTGAAAATCGACTTTGATTAAAAACCCTCATAATTAATGGTGTCGATATACATATACACGCACATATGTATATACACATATATACACACACGTATAAATATTAAAACACATAGACACACATATACATATACATAATATATAATATCCGGTTTGGTCCGGTTTTTATTTTAGAAAATCAAAACCAAACTGTTTTATATAGATTGGTTTTTTACAATAAAAAAACCACCATAAAACCATGATTTATGTTTTTCCGGTTTCGACCGGTTGATTTGGTTTTCTGTTACTTTGTTCACACCTATTTGTCGGCTCTCGTCTCTTTTTTCCGGAGGATTTCCGGGTTGATTCCGGCCGTTGGAGGGAGGTTTCGACCTCCGGCTGCATTGCTTCAGATCTCATCGGTGCTTCGCCGCCGGTGCTTCATGGTCAGCGGTGCTGTTTCTCACCTCCTCCTCTAGGCTCTCCGGTCGTGCTTTTGGCGATAGGTGCCGGATTATTGATCGTCGGTGGCGTCTTCCCGATGCTGTTGGTGAGTTTCTGCTAGTTTCCCCGGCGTTCATCTGTTCAAACTTTCGTGGCTCGCTCCGAATAGATGTATTTGTCGGGGTTCCTGATGTTTGGTGCCTGGCGTTGGTGATGTAGTCTGTCTCCGGGAGTGTTTGCGGGCAAGTTTATTATTGGGGTCAGAGGCCATAAGGACAAAATAAGATACAAAATGGGAAAAAAGGACAAGAAAAAAAAATAATGGTTGAGAAGGACAAAAACACGCCTGTTACTACATGTGTTACTACATGTGGTTGTAGCAACATGTAGTAACAAACATGCGCGTTTTTGTCCTTTTCAACCACTATCTTTTTTTCTTGTCATTTTTCCTCTTTTTAGATAAAAAACATTCCTTTACAACCTTTAACCTTTTATTATATTATTATTATTATTTTTTTTTTAACTTTATTGTTTTAGTTAGTATATGTGTTTGTCAGGATATAAATGCTTTAGAGGATTCGCGTGTCTGAACGTCCTTTCTCTTGGAGAATGTTTCCGCTTTTATTCAGGTTATCTATCGTTTGGCCGGTTTGTAATGCGGCATTGGGCTGTGTTTGTAGTGCGACATTTGGCGCGTTGTATTGCCGCGCTTTGTCTGCATCTTTACTTTAGTTTCGGCTAGTTTTGTTGTAATTTTCTTTCTTTAGGTGCAAATAAAATTTTCTGTCTTCGATGAGAAAAAAAAAAAAAAAAAACCCAAATGCAACAAGAATGAAAAGTTTAAATAATATATTGATGACTTGAATAAACTAGTCGAATGGACATAATCTATCTAGAATTTGTCTTCGAAATGAGGAAAAAAATTTAGAATATTGTATTTTTTTAGACAGGGGCGCCCCTGTGGGGGGCTAAGGGGGACATGGCCCGGAGCCCCCCGAAAATCAATGAATTTAAGGGCCCTACAAAATTTCGACCTAATATTATATATATACTGATGTGTGATTTTCAATATAATCACTAAATGCTACCGCAAGCGCACGGCTTATCGAGTAGTACTTAGGATGTCGATCCCACAGGGACTTGTAGTCAATCACCAAACAATTCTCGATTTATATTAGCTAGACAAATCAAAATTTTGGAGGTTTTTCTCTAAAAATCCTAAAAATAAAGAAAATAAAGAAAATATAACTACAAGCCAAGAACTTCAAGATTTAGGTGAAGGTTCAATTTAGAAGCATTTCTAGGATTTCGGAGTCACCACGGAATTACTATATGACTTACCAACAATATTTCCCTCAAGATATGAAATTTACACTTATAAAGGCAATTATCAAATTTTATCACAAAAATATTCTTTCGAATTATTTTCGTGATCGTACCTAAACTCAAACCACACCCGGTTTCCCACGATAAAGAATGAATTTAGATCCCTTAAAGAACCATAATTTCATGCCATCTAGGTTTTTACCAAATTTTCATTCCAATAAAACCCTATATTCAATTCTTGTTTCCTAAAGTATCAATTAAGTAGTACTTTTTCGGTCACTAATTAATCGAATAATTTCTCTACGTAGAATTGTGATTATTCACCCTCTCAGGCTATTAAAATCGACAATCAAACAAGAATAGCACACAAGAATCAATTTATAAGCATCAATTTCATAAAACAAGGGAAAGATTGAGTTTTTACATCATATATTCATATCCGGGTTCCTCCTAATCCTATAAACTGATAACTACTCACGTTCCATATCAATATTCCAAGATTCAATCATAAAATTCATACTTTGACAAGAAAACAAATAAATAAAGAAAAGGAGAAAAGAGAGAGAAAGAAACGGTCAAAGTATTGCATAAAATAATCCAACCTCGAAAAAACTTCGTTCTTGAATTCTTAAAACCTAAAATCCTTGTTCTTGGGGATGGGAGAAGATGATGATGAAAAGAGGAGGAAGAGTCGCCTAAAATCTCATGAATGATGCGTCCATCATGATTTTTTTCAATTTAAGGAAATTATTTTAGGATAAATAGGAATTTTCCTTAATTCAAATTGTGTAATTTATCTCCTAAAATAAAATTCCTATAATATAGGATGATAATGGCGCATAAATCTTTATTTCTCTTTCCAATTTTGCGCCATCTACTTGAAATTACGTTGGAAATTTTCTCCACCAATCACAACATTTCGTTGGCCTGCAATCTGAATAGTTTCCGCATTTTTTCACACCCTGTTCCATTCTTTCACACCTGGGTGTGATTCTTCATGCCTTCATGACTTTGACTCATTTTTAGCTCATTTTCATTGCTTTTTATGCTCGGATTCATCATATCTGCAAAATATCAGAGCCACAGCAGTAATCTAGTCCAAAAGAAGCAATTTATCATACGAAAATCATAAAATAGGCATTAAAACAGGCCAAAACGATCCAGGAATAACCACATATGGTGGACTTATCATATACTGTATTTATATGAACAATGAATGTATTACCTCAATGGTTAGCACTCTTGTATATTAGACATTATACTCGATTTCGAATCTTGCTAGCTACATTTTTTTTTACTTTTCTAAACTAGGACTGGGAGTCAAATAAATAGGTTTTTTTCCTTCCAAACTCATGACTATCTCACACAGGTTTTTTGTTTTATTTTTTTTATATATATTTTGGTTACTGTTTTTTTTTTTTCCGAAGGGCGAGTGCCTAAAATTCTTTTTGGCCTCGAGCCCAAATTTGGACAGGGACGCCCTTGTTTTTAGATATCTTCAATTATCCGACAGGATTGCGAACATTCGGATAACTTAATTATCGAGTCCCAAAAATTTAAAGTACCTAATTGAAAGAAAAAAAAGTAATTTTCTAAATTTTATCGAGACATGAATATGATAAAAAGGTTATAAGACAAGAATATGATAAAAGGTTACGGCACGGGTCCTAACCCGTTCCACCCCCTACCCTACTTTGTGTCCCTACTTTCCACCCCTACCCTATTTTCCCGGTTCTTTTCAGTTTTCAAAATGCGTGTGTAGATGTCCTTTTATTTTTGAATTTCAAACATTTATATTATAGTACCCTTAAAAAAAACAATAATGAGAAGTTTTCAACCTTTATCATTCATCAAATCATGTGATGTAACTCTTATATGAATTAGTTAATTATATGATATGACATCACATTCTATGATCACGTGACATGTTACCTGTAATATAATGTTACATTTGAATGTGACATGTTATGTTATGTATACTATAATGTGGAAACTATGGAAAAAGAAAATTCAAGATGAGATTTTAGTAATCACACGAAAAATAGCCGTTGTATCGTATTTGTATCACTATTTAACACCCAAAGATCCATTGTAGGATGTGAGAGCGCAAAGAGGTTAAGGATAAACAACCATCAATTGTTCTCGTGTGGATTTCCCTCCTCAAATTACCAATACAATTGATGAATAAGGCCTTATCTTCTCATTAATGCAACCAGTGGGCACTCATCTCTGAATTAATTCGGAAGCAACAGACTTGCGATGACCGTCATTAGCTAGAGTTCAGGTGGAGGATTCGCCGGAGAAGAAGAAGAAGGAGCGGAAAAGGAAGAGGGAGGAGAGGAGGAAACGTCGTCTCGACCTGTTGGCCCTTCTCGACCTACCACCAAACGTAAGACCAGAATGTTGGGTCAGGGTCCATACGGATGCAAGTCAAACTTGAGCCAAGATAAAGCCAAAGCCATCTGTTTGAGATATGGAATTCCGTATTCTTCCGAGAATATTAAGGTGTCACACGGTCAGTTCCAGTTTGCCTGTGACCCGCCTCCAGGATTTTGTGCAATATACGAGGCTCAACTAAAGGAGGGGTTGAGATTCCCCTTCGATCCATGTTTCATAGAGGTCCTCCGACACTACAGGATTAGTGCCCCACAACTCGCTCCAAATGGGGTTAGGAGCGTTATGGGATTCGTACTGGCGTGTCGAATCGCCAAAGTTGAATTCTCAGTTCGACTATTCCGTCAGTATTATGCCTTGTCAAGTCTGCAGGATATAGGATGGTATACCTTTCAGAAGCGCCCTCAGGCATCAGAATTTGTGAGAAAGGTGATCTCATCCCATGGCGAGTGGAAGCCCAATTTCTTTTTTATCCGACACGGGCTGATTGACATCGACATCCATACCTGGTATAGAAGACCCCAGAAATGGCATGACAGACTTGACTCTGAGGCCCCGAATGGCTGCGCGACTCTCGAGATCGTTCATCCCGACGTCGCTACTCGAAACTTGCGTTCTTTATATCCTTTTGCCGACATCGAGACGGCCGGCCCGGGTGCCTACCTCGAACTCGACGAGGATGTTCGAATTTTACGTAGGATTTTCATTCACTTTGTCGATCTGTTATACTTATCAAACTTTTGTATTTTTAATTGTTGTTCTAACGCCGAATTTTCTCTGTTCGCAGTGGATTATTTCTCAAAGATGGACGCCCTGAGCAAGATGCCTGACCCCAAAACTACCGATCCGAAGAAATCCAAGCGCTGGTTGGCATCGGGTCGAAAACGGCTGCGTCTGGCGCTACGACTTCTGGGAATCAAAGGGGTCCAGCCCGATCTGCTACACCCGTGTCGACGTCCAACATTCTTAGGGACCAGCCTGACGAGGCTCACCCGACCAAGGAAGCTGAGGAGAGCCTCGTGCCGAGAAAGCGTCAAAAAACAACGGAGGTGAGGCACGGGATTGGGAAGGAGACCCGCAACCTAGCCTCTCCTAACTCCACCGACGCGCTTCCTGCAGTGAACATGGCGGAGATGGAAGGCATGACTCCAGAGGAGCTGCATGACTTCATTATGAAGAGTAGTCGAGCTGTAAGTCTTCTTTCTATTTTCCTTATAAATTTGTGATCCGGGTCTGTTTTTGACATCATCAGTGTGTTCTTTTGCAGACTCGACTCGCAGCTAAAGCTGCACTCAACAGGATTGTGTCCCCGTCAGCTGCCCTGGAGGAACACAAGGAAGCCGTCGTTAAGCTGACCACATACATCGAGAAGCAGAAGGCCAAGATAAACAAATTGGACGAACGTCGTGTGAAACTGGAGTCGGATCTGAAAAAGGCTAGAGACGATCTATCCCAAGCTCTGAAAGATGTATCTGACAGGGATGCTGGGATGGCGGTGTTGAGATCGGAATTAGCGGAGGTGAAGTCGGAGCTTGAGGGGACTAAAGCCGAACTGGTGGAGGCAGTCAAGGCTCGTACCACCGTCCAGTCTCTTCTCGACGAGTTAACGGCTCGAGCTGAAACCGCTAAGCAGGACTTTTTGAACTCAAAGGAACTCGAAGACGACCTGACGTTGCTCATGACTCAGGGCATGAAAGGTGGATTTACCATGGCTATCAACCAAGTCAAAGAGGTCGATCCAAACTTCAACGTGTCTGCCCTTGCGAAGCCTTATCTATATGATCTCGAGGCCATTCCTCGTTGTGGGCGATACTTTACTGAGTTCAAGGCTGGCATCTCTTTATATGAGAAGTACGTGACTTCCGTTCTGAGCGACGATGGTGCAGAAAATGTCGAGTCTGGGGATCAAGTCGATCCTAACGCTTCGACCTCGAACCAGCCTGATGCCTGATGCTATTTCCTCTTTTGTTACTTTAAATAACTCGATTCGATTTGGTTGTAATAACTTTTATGATTTTACTTGTCTGAACTTTCATTTTGTCCATTCGATCTTGTAAACTTTGACATTTTAATTTTGCATTTTGATCTTCAGATTTGAATCTTATGCTTTTAGTTGAATGTCTTTTGTTTCTTACTGATCGTTTCTTAATTCCCTCGAAAATGTTGCCTTATGGGATGTAGTCCTTCGGACTTAATTTCCCTCTGGCCCCTCGAAGTGTAGTAGGAGTACATGACTCGTAGTACACTTGAGTATGAGTCGACCTAGCATTGTACTGCCTTATGGGCTTGACTTGGCTTTTTGGGTCGGAGCTCGATTCGACTTTCCTGCATTGTCAGGCTTATACGGATATCGAATTAAGAAGTCCCTACTCAACTGTCGCACATCGAGGTGCTTATGATCTGGTCGAGTTGGGTATCCATCATGGGATTTTCCGACTGCTTAGCATCGTGGCTTACTGGCATGTCGGGAGTGATATAAGCACTGTCAGTGACTTGGTTTTTTTTTTTTTATATTTTTTTTTTTTTTTACCATTTTGCTATAACTCCATCGAGTCGATGATACGCAACTCGGAAGTGAATTAAGCATTGTCAATGACTTAGCTTTATTCACTTTTCCGATTTAATTTCCCCGTGTCGAGGTTCCTTGTTGGTCTTTTTTCTTCCAGCCCCCCCTTTCTCTTTCATACGATCTTACAAACATAACGTAATTAAAAAGAAAGTGTATCGAATAAAAGGCATCGGAATATAATGTCATATCGGCCTATTACAACTGATGAAAGTAGAACTGCAAAAGTCATGAGATGAAAGACAATATTTAAACAAAATATTTTCTTTAAACATAATATTTTCTGAGGTTGGTGGCATGCCAAGTTCGAGGCACTGTGCTTCCATCCGACCTACCCAACTGATACGACCCTTTAGGATGTACCTTTAAGATTTTATATGGACCTTCCCAATTCGGCTCGAGCTTGCCTATTGGGTCCTGCTTGCTGGCTTCATTTTTCCTTAATACGAGGTCTCCTACTTGGAAGTATTTGTATTTCACCCTCGCATTGTAATACTGTGAAATCTTCCTTTTATAACTGGCCACTCGATATGCCGCCATCTCTCTCTTCTCTTCGACGTTATCTTTTTCTTCCTTCAGATCGGCAGCATTAGTTTCGACGTTGTAAGCCAAAACCCGAGGTGACGCTAGACCGATCTCCGCTGGAATCACTGCTTCGCATCCATAGGCCATAGCAAAAGGAGTTTCTTGGGTAGCTGAATTGGGTGATGTTCGATATGACCACAGTATACTAGGTAACTGAGTTGCCCAATCTCGACCTTCGTCTTCTAACCGCTTCTTTAACCCAAACTTGAGTTGCCTGTTTGTCTGCTCGACCTGTCCATTGGACTGAGGTCGGGCCACCGATGTCGTCCTGTGCTCGATCTTGAATTCTTTCAACCAATTCTGCACCCTATCATCAAGGAACTGAGTACCATTGTCCGAGATCAGATACTTGGGAATCCCAAACCTGCACAAAATATTCTCCCATAGAACTTTTTTGATGGTCTGAGCCTTGATGTCTGTAAGAGCTTTGGCTTCGACCCATTTAGTAAAATAATCAACCGCAACAACGACATATTTGAAATTTCCCGGAGCCCGAGGCAGAGGTCCGACTATATCGACCCCCCATTCATCGAAAGGCCATACCGACTCGATGGCACTCATTTCTCGTGCTTGCTGGTGAGTTACCACATCATGGATCTGGCAAGCTCTGCAACTCATAACTAATCGATTCGCATCTTTTTGCATGGATGGCCAGAAATAGCCTGCTAGCTTGCATTTTCTTGCTAGCATCCGAGCTCCGCAATGATTACCGCAAATTCCACGATGTATTTCTTCGAGCAGATACGCCCCTTCATCTTCCGATGCACATCGTAGCCAAGGTGTTACAAACGATTTTCGATAAAGTACATAGTCGAATAGGGCGTACCTCGAGGCTTGCAGCCTGATTTTTTTGGCCTGAGACTTATCAGGTGGGAGAACCCCATCTTTTAAAAATAACGCTATCGGATCCATCCATGTCGATCCTTGAACTACTGGTTGCACGTCGACCTCGTTATAGCTTCGTTCTGCTAATATCTCGACCAGGACTTTCCTCCTAGATTTAAAATTTGATGCGAGCTTAGACAGAGCATCGGCTCGTTTGTTTTCACTCCGGGGGACCTGCTCAACGCGAACCATTTTGAATTTCGACATTAATCCCTGAACGACTTTCAGATAACTTTTCATTGATTCTTCCTTCGCTTCGTACTCTCCCAGAATATGATTCACTACAAGCTGAGAGTCACTGTAAACCAAAAGATTCTCGACCCCCAACCTCGATGCTAGCCTCAAGCCTGTGATCATTGCCTCATACTCAGCTTCGTTGTTCGTGGCTTTGAACTCGAATCGGAGTGCATACGGGAATTCTTCTCCTTTTGGACTAACCAATAATAAACCAGCTCCAGCTCCTTCTTTACTTGAGGCACCATCGACATGGATCGTCCATTGTTGTTCTGAGGATTGCTTTTCTTGTTCCAACCGAATTGACAATCCTTCTGCTAGTAAATCCGCTAAAGCTTGACCCTTGATGGCTGTACGAGGTAGAAACTCGATATCGTACTCAGCTAGCTCGACAACCCACTTGGCCAATCGACCCGATGTCTCGGGCTTAGCTAGAATCTGTCTCAAAGGCTGGTCGGTGACCACAGCGATGGGGTGTGCTTGGAAGTATGGTTTTAGTTTCCTTGATGCATGAACCAAACTTAATGCCAATTTTTCAGCAGGCGTATATCTGATCTCGGCCCCATGCAATGCCTTACTTACAAAATAAATCGGAATCTGTCCCTGGTCCCCTTCTCGAACTAACACCGCGCTCACAGCCTCTTCGCAAATTGCCAGATAGACCAAGAGCTTCTCTCCTTCTCGAGGTGAGGACAGCGTCGGCAAATCAGATAAATACTTCTTTAGATCATCGAACGCTTTTTGGCATTCCTCATCCCACTGGAAGGGACTCGCCTTTTTCAGTATCTTAAAGAAGGGCAGGGCCCTCTGGGCTGATATCGATAAGAAGCGATTGAGGGCGACCATCCGACCCGTCAATCGTTGCACCTCTTTTACGTTACGAGGTGCGGGCATGTTTTTAGAGCTTCGATCTTATCTGGATTGGCTCGAATCCCGTCCTTTGATATCATATAGCCCAAGAATTTTCCAGATCGAACGCCGAAAGTACACTTCTTCGGGTTAAGCTTCATTTTTGCTGTCCGTAACACCTCGAAAACCTCTCTGAGATCGACAAGAAACTGTCTCATGGACTTGCTCTTGATCAATAAATCATCAACATAAACCTCCATATTTCGACCTATCTGTCTTTCAAAGATCTTATTAACGGCCCTCTGATAAGTGGTCCCTGCATTCTTCAAACCAAACGGCATTGTTACAAAGCAAAAAGTACCAAATTAAGTGATAAATGCGGTTTTCTCCGAGTCCTGAGGGTCCATAAAGATTTGATAGTATCCCCTGTACGCATCGAGAAAACCAAAAACTTCGAAGCCTAATGTCGAATCGACCAACTGATCAATTTTTGGAAGAGGATATGAATCTTTGGGGCATGCTTTATTGAGATCTGTAAAATCGACGCACATCCGCCAGCTTTGATCAGGCTACCTGACTAACACGGGATTGGCTAACCAATCTGGGTATAATACCTCCTTCACGATCCCAGCGGTCAACAGTTTGTCAACCTCTCTCTTCACTGCTTCTTTTCTTTCAGGTGCAAGATTTCTCTTCTTTTTCCGTATCGGCTTCTTTTTTGGGTCGACGTTAAGGCGATGTACTGCCACATTTGCCGATAAACCAGGCATGTCATCTGCCTTCCAAGCAAAAACGTCTCGATATTCCGCTAGGAGGTCGACCAGGGCTTGCCTATCGGGGTGTGGTAACCACTTCCCGATCTGGACCCCTTGGTCCTCCTCTTCATTCCAGACACAAACCTCTTCCGTCGGATCGACGGATATCCAGCTTCGATCCTCTTCCTCTTCTGGGATCAATTCTTCAATCAGAACTTGTCCAACTCCTTTCCCCTTTGTCGTGACCAAACTACAATTTCTGGCCACCTCGATGTCTCCTTTTACTTCGTGGGTTCCATACCATGTGGGGAACTTCATGCTGTTGTGGAATGTCGAGATGACGGCCCTAAGATCGTATAAGGCAGGCCGACCTAGTATCGCGTTATATCCTGAGGGGGCCTTGACCACGACATAGGTCATCTCCATGGTTCGGCCCTTTTCTCCGTCTCCGACTGTTGTTAACAAATTAATCGACCCGACAGGGTGAATGGCCTGTCCTGTGAAACCAAACAGAGGAGTGGACAACGGTATAATGTCTTCATCTTTCAACTTCATAGCTTTGAAAGCCGAATAGTATAGAATATTTACAGCGCTTCCACTGTCGACACAAACTCTTTTGATCCGACCTCGACTTATAACTGCTTCGATCACCAACCCTTCGCTATGACTATGGGAACTCGGAATATCATCTTTTGGCCCGTAGCCCACTTCCGTAGTTAATCTCAGTTTCTTCGATTCTCTTGATCTATCTGAAGAATGTCGACTCGATCGAGGCCTATCTGATTCATGCTCTGCAACAATCGTGTTTACGTCATACCCGGCTCGATTATCACGGTGGGGGTCTCGATTCTGATCTTCTCGATGGTCATCACGGCGATTATCTCGGTACGCTGGCTCAGCCGGCCTGTCTCGACGATTTCGAATATCACGACGCGGGGATCGATCCTTCTTTCCATTATAAGTCTTCCTCTTGTACTCTCGACGGCCTTTTGGCTCGTCCTTTTCTGACCTGTCAATCACCTCATCCAATCGACCCTCTTGAATGCAGGCGTCGATATCCCTCTTTAGATCGAAACATTCCTCCGTGTCGTGCCCCACGTCTCTGTGATAGTCGCAATACTTATGGGTGTTTTTCCTCTTCTCTGGGTCTTTGGACATTGGCTTAGGTGTTCGGGCGATGTTCTTTTTGATCATAATCGCTAATACCTACCCCCGAGACCGGTTGAGGGGTATAAAATCTCGATCTTTCAGATTCCCTTTCTTTCCAAGCCGATCCGATATCGGAGCTGTAAGTCGATCAAACACATTGGTCTTGCTTTCCTCGTTTCGACCCCTAGGCTGACCCTTGGTCTGGCTTCGGGAGTCGTTCCTCGAATTGAGGCCAAGTGAAATGGTGTGCAAACGCACTGCCTCTTCACCTTGGCAAAACTTATGGACTATGTTCATACATTCGTCCATGTCACTCGGCATTTTCGTAGACAGCTTGTCATATAACTTCATATTTCGCAAACCTCCAACGAAGGCATTAACTTGCAATGCATCACTGGCATTATGCACTTTCATGGCCTCGAGATTAAAACGCCTCATAAAATCTATAGTGGTTTCTCCTTTCTCCTGCTTGATGTTCATAAGGTGGGTAGCACTAAGGTGGAACTTCTTGTTCCCGATGAAAGCGTCTCTGCCTGATTTTGTGCCTCTGTTTGATTGAAGGTGTGGATATGAAAGGTTTGACCTTTCATTTGATTTGGTGACTGATACGAGCCATTAATGTTTGATTTTGTGGACTTGCAGTCAACTCGAATTCAAGGTGATATCTTTCTAGTTAATGTCGTATTTCCTTCAGTATTAATTCTGATATGAATCGAAATCTGCCTTGACCTTTCCTTATGCTGTGATTGCAGATATCTCGGGTCAAATGAAACACGTGCAAATCGTGAAGGCTTGACCCATGACCGTTATAGACTGAATACTACACCAAATTCAGTCCTGATGCACTGGAGATTGAAGTAATGCCGTTTCACAGCAGTGATGCTCTTTTCAGTGCCTCAGTCTTCACAAACCGGTGAATCTCTACCCGGTTTGCTCTGGTATAAGGCTTGACCCTTCTTGGTGTACGGATTAGGTAAATTGACTGAGGGTCTTACACCCCAGGAAGTCAAGGGTCGAGTCAATGCTGAGGGTAGTGACCCAATGATGCCCTAAAAATTAAATTCAGACCATTTGGCATCATATTTGGTTCTGAATTTGGTTTTAGGATTAGGTCAGGTTCAATTGAGGTAAGTTTCTAAATGTGTCAAATTGAACCATGACCAAACCGGTTGCCTCTCTACACTGAGCTATTTGAACAAAGTTAAAAAGAATTCAGACGGTTTAATAGTTTAAGTGGTTGTGTGGTTAACCAATTGGTTCGGTTCACTGGTTGACATCACTCTCTCATATTTGCCTAAAGGCCCTTTCCTTAGAGAGTATGTTTAACTCTTTGAACCAAGGTGGGACTCGGTTAGCCATGACTGGAAAATCACTGTATTAAATTGCCTCGGATTTTGAAGAATTCTTTTTGATTGTGTTCACACAGACCTTGGAGGTTCAAGCTATACCTCTAGGGCTATAAATAGCCAGTCATATCACACTGGATTGCAACAACTCAGAATTCCCATTCTTGAGCAATCCTACATTTTATACACTGCAAAATTTTCTCTTTCTGCTTGTTAGTGTCCTAGAACAGAAAGTTGGTCTTGGCAATCGTCTGTATTGGTCAAGATAGAATTCTGGTGACTGCTATTGAAAAGAGTGGTTCTGCTTAATAGCTTTTACAGAATTTCTGGATTAAGGTCTTCTGGTATCCTTTGATTGAGGTAAACATAGTTGACTTAATCCTGTGGTAATTTTCTGTGTATGACTGTTTTTGATTGCTCTGTTGAGTGCTTAGCAGTAGTCTTTGTCTGATACTGTCTTTCCTGTGTTTTGGGTCTGAGTCTGTTCTGTTGGAACTCTGATTTTGGTGATTGGCTCTAAGTTGATCACAGCCTTGACAACAGTCTGATTGGTCTGCAGTACCAAATCAGGACTGACCAGTGGGTTCTATTGTCATTTCTGTGAGTCTGATTTGAGCCAATACCTTAAGTCTCAGTTCTTGCATCAGACAGAAGTCTGTGTTGATTCTGGTCTGAGTGTTTTGTTTTTGTTCCCCCCACAAACCTGTTGGTTCCAATATTGATCATCACTAGACTTCATTGTTATTGATAATCAAAGTTGGAACACCCCATGTGTGTTACATTTGATCTTGCAGCCTGTTCTCTTTTTGGTGAATCCTGAAGCTGCTCTTAAATTGTCTGCACCTGCTGTATTGCTGGACTTAAACCCGCCAAACATAGCCTCTGATCCGATCTTAAGAACAACCTGTAATAGCTAGTTTTAGTTATAGTGCACTGAACACTGTATTCAGTCCTTAACGAGTCCAGGTTTGATAATCTAGGTGTTGCATCTTGATTATCACCCTTGAGCTTTGACTGATAAGTTCAGTCCTGAATTCTAATTAAGAGTTTGTATCTGTATCAGAACTGCTTCATCGTATTTTTGATACTGTACTGAGTTTTGACTCTGATCTGTTTAAGAACCTGCTGCATCTTGTAATACTTTTCAGCCTGCTAAATCTTGAAATAAGTTTCAGCTATATATAATTTTTGTTGAACCTTTGTAACAGTTTTTGATCAGTTGCTTTGTAATAGAACAGTCTGCTAATACGGCACTATAAGATCCATTCAAGTTGTTAATATCAGCCTGCTACTTGAATTTATATTGTGTTTGCTAAAACCTTTTGTGTTGATCTTTTTAAACAAACCTGCTAGTAGTTTTGGTTAATTAGATTCACCATTAAGCCAAAATAACCAAGTGCTTTTAAGCAACTGTTTTATCCTTTTATTTAACAGAATCGGTTTTGACTTATCTTAACTCCTTGAAATAACTTTCTTAGATCACAACTTTTAATCACTCCTTGATCACCATAGGTTTTATAACACAAGCGAATAACCGACTAAGTTAGCTTCCGCCTTAGTTGTTTAGTACTTGTGTTGATTTATCGAAAAAGAGTTCATAAATTAGTTAACACTCTATTCACCCCCCCTCTAGAGTGTTTAGTTGCGCATTATCGATCCAACATCTTCATCTAAAGATGCTAAGTGATCTGCCATATCTTGCAGCTGGGGAGGAAGCTGAGGCCTGGGTGGATCTGCAGCTGCGGGTCTAGATCCAGTAGGGACCTCTTGAATCTGGGATGGAACCCCTGCTGGGTCCATGTCCGTCTGTTCTTCGACCTGCGGGTTCTTGCTGTTCGTCATCTTCTTTCTTGCTGGTGGAACCATTGCGAGATCTTTACCAACTCACCGGTAGAAGGCCCTCCTTCTAGCGCCAAATGACGATGCTAAATTACGCACCACCGGTAAATCAGGGCCACGTGTAATCTAAGGGTGAGCTGTAAAGGGGTCGAATGGCTGAACTTTTAGGAAAGGTAGTGTTTTTAGGTGGTTTATGGCTGAGTCCAAGAATGTATCTTGGATTGCCTACGTATCCTGTCTTATGTCCAGGAATCAAGCCTTACGTAGTTCCTGGAATGATGTATTTATAGGCACATGTCCTTCTTCTGCCCTAAACTTGGGGCGGTTAGGTTTATTGACGTAAATACCCTTAAATGGGCCTTGGCCCCTTGTCCAAGCAATCTACTGGATGATGGGCCCGGGTGTCTGGAAAGGAAGTCTCCGTCTCGACTCGATACATGCCGACATGGGTGATCGAGGCCAGACACTAGAAGAATCTGCTGGTGACTGCGGGTGCGTATTGTATCGATCCGACACTGCTGTACTTAATATAGACTTTTCTATATGCCAGCTGGGCCACTCAAATAATTCCACGTGGAGGAGTAAACCCCCGTATCGTCAAACACCCAAAGATCCATTGTAGGATGTGAGAGCGCAAAGAGGTTAAGGATAAACAACCATCAATTGTTCTCGTGTGGATTTCCCTCCTCAAATTACCAATACAATTGATGAATAAGGCCTTATCTTCTCATTAATGCAACCAGTGGGCACTCATCTCTGAATTAATTCGGAAACAACAGACTTGCGATGACCGTCATTAGCTAGAGTTCAGGTGGAAGTAGATGTCCTAAAAAAATAACCCCTCCAGAATTTGGACCCAAAAGGAAAACGGCGTTGGATTTTGGCAAGGCATAGTTCCAGAGGGCTCTCGTCCGCAATACTGCAAATATTGTTGGCATTTAGGCCATAATGAAGAAAATTGCACGATAAAACGTCTAATGCTTCGACCATCTAATCGCCCCAATGTAGAAAAGAACACTCAAGTTTATGTACCCAAAAAGAATGTTGTGGCTAGCAATGACAACGACAAAGCACCAGAAGAAGTGCAAAATGTGGTTGAGTCTAAGTGTTTATTGGATTCTCAAAATCTGCAGGAATCCACTCAAAGGATGGAACAAGCCGCTCAGGTTAGTAATGATAAAATGGAAGACAACCCTTCTGATATAATTATAGAAGATGCGCCAACCGCAGCTAGCTCAGACCTAAATACAACTCAACAAGAATTATCTTCGCCAACTCAAAAAGCCATTATTACTGAGCATACATGTTTTTCAATGGACAAAGATAGAGAACTCTTAGAGATTTTAAATGCATCGCCGAGAAAAATCAATAAAAAGAAAAACTACTGTTCTAATCTAGAAGAATAAATTTGAAGTCGAAAAGATACATATGATTGCTAGAAGAACAGAAAAGAAAAATAAACGTTACATTGATGATCTTGTAGTTTAAGCTATTAAACTCGTATCGTGAAAGTTGCATCGTCCAATGCCATCCCTGAAAATAAAATAAACCGATGCGAAAAGAAGAAAATGAAAGTTGAAGATGCATCCGTGTTACACTATATGAAACCACCCACCAATAGACTCCAAGACGACGCCATGACAGGCTCTTGCATGCTAGCAGAGAAAGCAGTTGTGGCCTCCATGTACTCTCATGCTTGCACCTGCGCCCCACAACAACGCGAGAAACAAAAACGCTACTACATCTCGATTTCTATAAATTCCATAGAGTCATAGCAAAGACCACAACCTCTTCTTACAAGCGCCTCTCGAGACTCAACGCCATTAGATCCTTGAAAGATGATGTGGCCCGCAAACCTTCAGTATCAAAACAGCCCAAGTTGCCTCAGCCAATTGACATTTAAAATGAACACGACGAAGATTCTCTCTTTTTCCACCACACACCAAACAATTACTCCAATCTTCCTCTTCAACACATTGCGACCAATGGGTATTCAATCATGAATACAAAGTCACCGAAAATATAGTATAATAAGTTGAACGAGAATCTTCCATATAATACGCCAAATATCACGAGTAATAACACGGACACATGCAACCGTTAGCATATCGAGTGACGCAACGCTCGTCTGCACCGCTGATCATGATGTAAATTCATCATTATCTACGGTGTAGATATCATTGTGTTACTAATGTTAGGAAAATATGTCGTGTGCGGAGTGATTTACGAAACATATCCGTAATTTTTGGAAGTAATTACGAAATAATAAAATATTAAATATAGAACGTGAATAAAATTCTTTTTATTACATAGATCGAACAAAAGAACTTACAGTACAGATCTGGCTCGAAACCGAAACAAAATAAAAATACAATGTATAAATTAAAGGACTAGAGATCAAACCAATGCAAGTAAATTACTCTTTTTCCTTAAGACAAGTTGCTCTGGTACTGTGCTCAGGGTAGTAACAACCGTCTTCCAAGATACAACAACTTCACGTATCGGATCTAGAGGCATTTCAAAAATCCGAGCTCCGGCGAACTTGTATAGTGTTCCGATGTCTTTTCGACTCAAGAGCTAAGACTATATGAGAAACTCTTTGTAATGAAAGAAACAAACGAAAATTCGTTTTCTAATTTTCATCCATGAGGTTCTTTATATAGTTTAGATGCGGGAATCAAGTCAGCCTAATTACTAGCTTCTGATTGGCATGACACAGTAATGATGCAGCTGACTCGACTTTTCCCTCAAGCAAAATTTATTAACTGGCTCCAATTAATCACATGTTAATTAGACTAAGCCGACTTACTTAATGCCGACTTAACAAGCGTCTATATTCATGCCCACACTGTTCTAGAATATTCTGGCCACTTCAAATAAACGTTTTAGTATAAAATTAATTTTTGGTTAATTTCATTAAGAAATTTCGTTTAAAAAATTAATAGTAACAACTAAACTGAACCAAGCCGAGCTTGAGCATGTGCTCGGTGTGGTATTATCTAAGTCATCATTTTTGCACAAAAGTGCTCTTGCCCCTTAGGGCATATTCATGAGTGCCACTTTAGCACTTAAATATGGAGCTCGACTCTCCCATTTTACCTATGTGGTTTGGGGAGAGGGGGGGGGGGGAGGTTGAGTTGATCACATCCTCAACTCCTCTCCCACATATGCATGTTTTACATAAATTTTAGGCATTAATTTCTCATTACCCTATATCCGAATCGAGTGATTTCAAAACCAAATATCATCTATTTCGTGAGTAGTGTTTTTAGATGTAAAAGCTTTCGATGAATCTCACTGGAGCATATATATCCAAAATTTGCACTAAAGTTGACTATTTCAACAATGTACAAAGCATAATTTTATGCGATTTGACTTATATCTCCAACAAATGATTGTGACAAAAGGATTGTGCGCGTTTTAATTACTATTAGTGAGGAGTAATGATAGAACAACAATATCTAATAATTGTTGATTACGTTCAACTCAGGGCATTTTTTTTATGCATTTTTTTTATTTAATATATTGATTGGTGTTTTGGATTAGATTAATTTGGTTAATTTGCCGGCATTTCCGCGAGATTGACAGGGGTCAATGATACATAAAAAATTATTTATTAAAAAAAAAAAAAGCAAAAGGGAACATGCATGGGGTCATGCCGATGATTTCAGGAATTTTGGCCAGCAAGCAAGGGTTTTGTATGTTAAATATATAATTGTATTTCATGGGTTGCTTTAGAATAAAATAACTAAAACAATATATTAATTAAAATTATGGCTATGATGAACCTTGCACGTTGCATTTGCACATGAAATCTTTAGCTAGAAGATAAGTTAGTTAATACAGGGAGTCGATTAAAAAAAATATGTTATAATAATCCTATAGTGACCAGAGTTCGAGTTATGTTTGGACGAAAAAATGATGTGTATCTTTTGTTTCCGCTAGAAAAGAAAATAAAAATACTATGCAAGTTGTTAATGTTTATGGATCTTAGACATCTGGAATGATCTATTAATATCCAGAGCAGATTATATTTAATTTATATTTTGTTTACAGAGATATGAAAAACATTTATATACAATTGACGATACATGTTTTCACCCCTCCACGTGTCGTCTAACGGTTGGTCCCCACGATATGAGTAAGTATCAAAGAGCGCATGTCGATGCCCAGACCCGGGGCTACGACGATCGACTTTTAAGCAGTGTAGGACGAAGGTCCCAGCTCGACCACCGTAAGTCGGCATAGATGACAGAGTCCGCACCAGCTGCGAAGTCCCACTATCAGCATGATAACTTGGGCAAGGGTCAAGGCCCATGAAGGTTAAACATGACAATAGCTTAGACCGACCTAATATTAGGGTTAGAGCATGCATTATCAATATAAATACCATGTTTCAGGAACTACGTAAGACTTGATTTCTGGACGAATACATGATACGTAGGCAATCTAAGACAAGTTCTTAGACTCAGCCATAAATCTTAACATCTACAACACGTTCTTAAGGCATTAGGGTTTTAGGTACTCATCATTAGATTCATTCAGTCCCGGATTAATTAGGCGACATTTGTCAACAATCACACACCTTTTCAAGTTAGTTTTGAACTTCTGATTTTTGGGTCGTAGTGCTTCAACTTGAGAATTAAATCTAAAGTCATTGGACTTTTAGATATATCATATTAGCAGCGCCGTCTCTGGGCAACGGCAAGCCGTGCGATCGTCCAAGGCCCATGCTATAAGTGAGGGCTTAATTTTTTTTTTTTTGTCATTAACTATAATTTTTCAACTGCTTATCAAATCATATTGATCGTGCCTATATATGAACATAGCATCAACTAAGAGAAAAATTTCAAACTTAGAATTATTGAAAACCTACTTGGAGTCATTAATGCCACAAGAAATATTGAATGTTTTGACTACTTTTATATGTGAGAGGGATATGATGGACACTATTGATTTTAAAGCTATTGTTGATGGTTTTTTATATACAAACAGTGGCGGACCCAAAAAAAAATTATCCTAGAGGGGTCAGAACAAATTCGAAGATCTACTAAAGATATTAGTAAAGTTTTTACACTTTTTTCTAATAAAACTATATCGTTTTGATATAATTTCTGGATATTAATGGGCGCACTAGCCCAGTGGCCCTCACTCCAATGGCTATAGGTCCGCTCCCGTCTACAAATGCACCAATAATTTTTTTCATGGTCTATTTGTTTACTTGTTAGTGTAGTTTTGTTGCCGATTGATGTTTTGTAATCTATTGATGTTGTTGATGTGCGTTTTGTTTGTTAGTATTGTTTTATTTATGCTATTGGTCTATTTTTGCAACTGTTTCATTGGTTTTATTGTTTTCAAAATTTATAACATACTAGTATGACAATTTTACGCCGGTGTTTTCAAGAGAATGATTTGACTTATATCATTTAATTATGGCACTTAATCCTGTGTATCATGCAAGAACTAAGCACATTGAAATAGATGTGCACAATGTGAGAAATTAGGTGCTTGAGAAGAGGTTGAAGGTGCAATACATTACCAGCTCTAATCAAATTGCAGATCTGCTAACAAAGCCCTTATCTGCTGCTGCCTTCCAGAATTTCAGAGACAAACTTAATGTTGTGGGAAGACCATCAAGTTTGAGGAGGGCTGTTAGAATATAATTAGTTTGATGATAATAATTTGTCTTGCTTATCCTTATCTGTTTGCCAAATGTATGGTTAAGATCTCTACACATGGTGTAGGTCTAACCCTTGGATTACTTTTTTGTTGTGAGGTTGTGTACTAATACCTCCTGTGGCTGAACACAATTATTATTAATGAATATTCTTATCTTCTACTAAATTCTGTGTGTCTCCCACTCCGATGTACGTACTAACCAACCAGATTGAAGTAGAATGAGCGTCTAACAAGTACCGAAAAATATCATTCACTGTTGGACAATAATTTGACACACACTTTTCACTCTATTTTTACACACGGACTGATTTCCTTACTGCTAAATAATTAGTTTTCAGCTCGTGTATTTTCCATGAAGCAAAATGCCTCTATTTATACTAAAAAGATGGGTTGGTAGCAATTAATGTATATGCAAAATTGTGAAGAAAAGAAGCTGCCGCGTTTGTTGAATATTGCAAGTCACTATTTTATTTTTCAACAATACTGTTCATTGCTTCATTTTTCTTTCCACGGTAGCCGACCATTAATTTAGTCAAAATATTTGACTAAAAACAGTGACTATTAGTTTACACCTAAGACTATCGGGATGACATCAACATTCTCTCATTTTATTCTGCAAATCTTTGACATTGTCCCACAACTCTTCTCGACAGAGTCCTTTTATCATGACATTAAATATTGTAAATACAATTAAGACGTGTTCGGTCGATTGAATGGGTTACCAATCGTAGCCTCCGAAGAGTCATGTTATAGTAGAATTTGACAAATTATAACTGTTTTTACAAGTTTACTCTTGCCGATTTCTAAGGGATACCGGAAATTAATGTGATTTCAGTAGATAGTTCTTTACGATTGTTGTTTTAATTTGCATACTCAACATAGCTCACAGACTATTAATTCAATGCTCTTATGTCTCGTGCATTTTTTTCCCCCTACGATACATCCATTAAACTCGTAACAATCCGTCGATATATATATATATATATATATATATATATATAAAATTCCTTTTATGGTAGATGTAAAATAAATCTTATTTGTCTGTGCTCTCTTGTATTCTTTTAAAGTCACCTTATAGCTCAAAAAGGACGTCCTACCTTTTTAACAATATTCATAGTATTTGTATATTGTCTAATTTGAGGATATTACAACTGCCCTCACATGGTGTAATATCTTTTAAACTTATAATAAGTAATATCCCACTTCTCAAAACCAATCACATGCTTCATCACCTTCATGGCAAATACTCCTCAAGAAGAGACGGCAGCGTCGGCCTTGCAATCTAAAATAGGCCAGCGGCTGCGGCGGCGGTTGGTTTTAACCGCCGTGCCGTATCAAGGCCACCTAAACCCAATGATTCAGTTAGCAAACCTTCTTGATTCCAAAGGCTTTACCATCATCTTCATACTCACAAAGTCAACACCTTTAGCTCACTCCAAATATCCCAATATTCAGTTCCGTCGTATCTCAGATGGGCTGCCGGAAATCGAACCCGCTAAATCAGATGTTGCCAGTTTTCTAACTCAGCTCAACATCAGCATAGTTGAGCCATTTCGTGAGTGTTTGGTTGATTTATTATCAGAGGAGGAGTCTGTTGCGTGCTTAATCAGTGATGCTAATTGGTATTTTACACAGAAAGTTGCTGATGATCTAAAGCTACCTAGGATTGGTTTCAGGATGTCAAGTGTTTCTTCTTTTTTAGCTTTTGATGCTCTTCCTGTCTTCCTGGAAAAGGGCTATCTCTCAAGACCAGGTATAGCTTCAAACCTTCATGATCGATTGGTTTGGTTTAGTATTAACTCGGTTCGGTTTCACGGCTTAATTAATAAAAACCATTTAAACAGTTCGGTTCAAGTCGGATCGACAATTCTATCGCTTACAAGTATTTTATATTGAGTTGGTTCAGTTTTAACTCGAATGGAAAAAATTTCACGGCTTAGACATGCAGTTCGGTCGATGATAGCTCGACAGTTGTACGTGTCGGTTTATATAAAAAGTTAAGCACCCCTATAAGAAGGGTATCTTTAGTGGTACCTAATGTTTTTAAACGTACCATACCAGAATTAATCAACTAGGTGAAAGACGATTCTCGAGATCGTGAATAAATCAATTGTATTGCATTGTCAAATACGATAGATTTGAAATGTGGTGACTGAGATGATCTAATGAAAAAGAGATAAATACACTTTTAGTCAATCATGTTTGTTCATTTTCTCAAAACTTGCCAATATCTTCATTGTTACGGTAAACATCCTTATGAATTTGTTTTTGTTACAATAAACACCGTTATGTTTCAATGTTACGATAAACATTCTTATGCATTCGTTTTTGTTACAATAAACACCACTATGTTTCAAATGTTACAATAAACATCATTATGTATGTGTTTTTATTACGATAAACATCTTGTTATTTGTCCTATAATTGTAACAAAAACACAAACATACATAGATGTGTTTATTGTAAGAATGATATATATATATATATATATATATATATATATATATATATATATATATATATATATATATATGAGTGTTTATCGTAACAAAAACGATTACACAGTGAGGTTTTTCAAACAATGAAAGATAGTGACTAATTTTGAGAGGGAAAAAAAACATGAGAGACTAAAAGTGTAATTATCCCCATGAAAAATATAGGACAATTACTATGTAACAATGATTTAGGAGTGATATGAAGTGTAGGGATAGGATTTGTCAAATTCACCCAGGGACGACTACAAAATTTTCGTATGCTGGTCGGAAATGTGTCATATAGTTTGCCTTTTGATCAAGACCTATATATCATAATAACTCTTTTTTTTTTTTTTCTTTGGAAAGGGGAAGGGGATGTAAATCGAATCATTGTTATCACCAGAAAGTGTAATGACATGTATCACTAGGTCGGATTTGATTCCCATATATCATAACTCATTACGGTAATGGATTAATATACAAAATTTAACGGGTCAGTTTCACATATACATTTAGCGGGTCAGTTTCACATATACATGTGTGTAAAAATATAATCTACAGTGATATTTTTTGACGGGTCAATTGCCCCACCTATTCAGAAGGTGGAGCCGCCCTTGAATTCACCTCTACACACCTACTATATAAGAGATCGTACGTAGAAACACATATCACCCCTGCACATGGTATCATCCACACGAATCACTGCTGTATAATAGCTCTTCTCCGGAAAAATGACACATCCTTCACTAGTAAATTATGCTAATCTGATAGGATAGAGCATTTTTCATACCAGGTAACGCTATGTCCACGAGAAAGTGAACATAACAAAATGACACAACACATCTAGCATTATTGATTATGATACATGATCCAATGATAGATGAGACGTGTCATCATGATCAATGGCGTAAGATATGTTCATGTTCAGTTTGTCTGTGCACATGACATTTTTCATGTTGTAATCATGTCAAAAGAAAGGAATATTGTAGGTGCTATCTTCAGTTATCACCATGTAATATTGCAGATTATAAACCAGAGGATGAAGTGGAAGAATTCCCTCCTCTCAAAGTGAAAGACATTCCCATGGTGCCAAAATCTGACCCAGAGATTGTTCAGAAGTACATAGGAAAAATTATGAGGAGCTGCAAAGAATCATCAGGGCTCATCTTCAACTCCTTCAAAGAGCTGGAAGGTAATGAACTCTCCAAAATAAGCGATTCGTTCGGCGTTACAACATTCGCAATTGGTCCATTGCACAAGTACTTTTCAGCCTCTTCAAGCAGTTTATTAAAGCAAGATCGAAGCGCCATTTCATGGCTAGATACACAGGCTCCAAAATCTGTCATATATGTAAGCTTTGGGAGCATTGCAGAAATGGAGAAAACACATTTAAATGAATTAGCTTGGGGCTTAATCAACAGTAATCAACCATTTTTACTGGTGATCAGACATAATTCCAACTGGGTTCAGGATTTACCTGATGGTTTCTTGGAGGTGGTGGAAAAAAGGGGATATATAGTGAATTGGGCTCCTCAACAAGAAGTATTGGCTCATCCGTCTGTAGGGGTATTCTGGACACATTCGGGATGGAATTCTATAACGGAAAGTTTATGTGAAGGCGTTCCGATGATTTGTTCACCTTTTTTTGCAGATCAGATGGTGAATTCGAGATTTGTTAATGATGTTTGGAAAGTTGGTTTGAGATTGGAGAAAGGATTCGATAGAGTAGAGATTGAAGGTGCTATAAGAAAACTAATGGTGGAAAAAGAAAATGGGGAGATTAAATCGCGAGTGATTGCTTTGAAAGAACAGATTGATTCTTGTGTTCAAGAAGGAGGTTCTTCTTTTCAATCATTGCAGAGTTTCATTGATTATATTCTCTCTTTGAATTATGATAATAATGATTGACAATATACATATTTTGTAATCTTGACTACACATGCATCACGAATAATGATGCAAAATTTTATTGTGTTACGTTTTATTGTAGGTGCTATTATCACCTTGTAAAATTGCAGATTATGTATCAGAAGGATGAAGTGGAAGAATTCCCTTTCTTCCCTCCTCTCAAAGTGAAAGACATTCCCAGGGTGCCAAAAACCGACCCGATAGAATAAAAGTCATAAAACGATCGATATGCACAATTTTACTGAGAAAAAAGAAAAGAATCTTTGATGGAATTCACACCTAGTGGGATTCAAGTACTATGCTTAGCCAGTTCCTTGGCGCTGACTCTGCTGAGCCGGGAGGTTCAAAACTTTTGGGTGCGTTTAGTGCGTTTCAGGGTCTTTTAAGTTATTGTTTAACGCGTTTATCATGATAAAACCCGATAATGATTTACTAATAAAGATGATTTGATGATGTCGGGTATGAAATTAAAACTTCGTGTATTCCATGTGTTGGAATCAATACGTAAAACTAAATTCCGTCACGCCTAAAAGATACTCAAATCAAAACAACAATATAACGTAATATTCCAGTTATATAAAAACTTACACAATTAACTCTTGAAAGGTGAATAATTAATAATATCATCAACGAGTCGTTCCAGATTTCTGTAAGACGAACCTTCTTTACTTAAACATTTGTCCACTGATTCAGCCAGTGTAGCTACCCTTTGTGTAAATTCCTCGTTCCTCTCCACCATCAACTCTCTAACCATTTTATCTACCAAACTTCTATCACAAGTATCTTTCATATCCAACCCAAGATTCCATAATTCACTCACAAACCGACTAATGGTTTGCTGGTCTCCAAAGAAAGGCCAACAAATCATCGGCACACCTGCGGATATACTCTCCAATGTAGAATTCCAGCCAGAATGAGTTAAGAAACCCCCAACTGCTTTATGCTCCAATACCTTTTCTTGTGGTGCCCATTTCACTATATGCCCTCTTTGTTTAGTGTAGGTCAACAACTTCTCAGGGATCTCATTCTCCCGGTCATCACCGATGACAGAGTCCGGTCTTATGACCCACAAGAATCTGATCCCGCTATCTACAATTCCATGCCAAAACTCAAGGAGCTTGTCCTTCGTTAATGTGGTAACACTACCAAAACTTACATAAAGCACTGATTTGGACGGTTGTTCGTTTAACCAATTCAAGCATCTCATGTCTTCTTCCCATAGGCTGGAGGAAGAAGCTGGTGGCAATGTCGTTTTTTCTTCCAGTTTCTTCTTCAAGTGGGCATGGAGTGGTCCTAAGGTGTAAATATTTGGGCAGATTTTTCTCATGTGAGGTAGTATGGAATCTTCGAGTTCCTCAAATGAGTTGAGGATAAGGCCAAAGGCTCTTGGATTTTCTCTCCTTTCAATCCGGGCAAGGTTGATATTGCCATGGTCCAAATTTGGTATACGATATAAGCTTGGCAGATCACGTCGTCTGAGAAATCCTTCAGTTCCGGGAACACTTTTTATCATTACATCTAAGTTGTCACCTAAATAAATGTTTGAATGACTTTTACAAATATTCAACGCACTATTCTTTAAAAAAATCATTTGTTTATAACAGTACCACGTATAAGTATAACACACTAAAAAAGTTAAAGCATATATAAGAAATAATACCTTGGAAAGGCAATTCTCCAGCCTCAATGAGCTCAGGAAGGCAAAAGTAAGCCCACAAAGAACAAGGACTAATCGGTCGGACGGTGAACACCGGAACTCCGATCTCCTTTCCGACACCACAAGCAAACCCCCAAGCTCCGTCAGCAATGATGCAACTCACAGCTCCCTGCTTTTCTGAATCTAGTGACCCAGAGACCAACTGTCCCGAAAAAATGATTTCAACATTTGACTTGAGAGTCTCAAAAATCTCCATAAACTTGTCAATCCCAGCAGAAGATTGATCAGGCGTAAGACCATCTGGTATGCACTTTAATCGAAAGCCTGAATAACGTTTCGTCATCGTTGATTCTATGTTTGTGGTTTGGAGTAGCCGGCGGGAGATGTTTTCAGTGAGGACAAAGGTTATGTTCAGGCCGGAGAGGAGGAGGAGTTCGGCTAGTTTGAACATGGTGTTAATGGGGCCTTGCAACGGCAGCGGGAACATGACTACATGATGGAACAGTTCCTTTGGCTCCATAGCCGGCGATGGTGTGGACTGTGGAGTGTAATCTGAAACTGCAACTCCTCGGCCGGCCGGTGCTAATCAGTAGTGGCCCTAGTGGGATGCTTTTTATAGACTAATAATACGGGTAACAATTAGTTTCATAACACTTATTTTTATCTGTATCGTTGATAATGATAGATAAATTTAATTCGATTGATGTAGATTTATTATGACCAACGGTACAACGACGGTTGTATTGTTCGGCTGTTACATAACGACTGTGTTCGTATCGTGCTTGTATCATCACTCGTGATTGCATGTAATAAGTTTTTTAATTTGTTTGATTGAGAAATTTGCATTTTTTTTTGATAGAGATGTGCTATTATCTAATCAAGTGGATGACCCATGAGCTTCTTTAATACATGCCAAAATAAAATAAAATAACACTATAATTTTGCAATCAATACATAAAACAGAAACCAACTATAATAACTCTCAGAGGAAATTCTTCATTCAAAACAATACTTATAGGGTTCAAAAAAAAAAAAAAAAAAAAAAAAAGTTATGAAGATGAAAATCAAAACAATAATTTAGTGCAATATTTTCCAGTGTGTATAAAATAATCACACAATTATTATTGAAGGGTGAAGAATTAAAAGATGTTATTAAACAGAATGTTTTTTTTTTTTAATTTTTAAGATGAACGTCCTTCACTTAAACATCAAACATCTGAATGTTGACGTGAAGAAGCAATGATATCTTTAAGGAGACGTTCCATATTCTTGAAAGATGAACCTTCTTCACTCAAACATTTCGTTGCTAATATTGCCATTGCAGTTGCATTTTGTGAAAATTCCTCCTTCCTCTCCACCATCAACTGCTTGACCATTTTCTCAATCATTCTTCTATCACAAGTGTCTTTCATGTCCAATCCAAGGTTCCATAATTCACTCACAAACCGGCTATTCGTTTGTTGGTCTATGTACAAAGGCCAACATATCATCGGCACACCTACGCATATACTTTCCAAAATAGAATTCCATCCTGAATGTGTCAAGAAACCCCCAACCGCTTCATGCTCCAACACCTTCTCTTGTGGTGCCCATTTCACTATCAGTCCTCTTTGTTTAGTGTCGACCAACAACTTTTTGGGAATCACATTCTCCCAATTATTGCCGACGACGGAGTCCGGTCTCACGGCCCACAAAAATCTAACCCCACTATCTACGAGGCCGTGCCAAAACTCAAAGAGCTCGTCCTTGGTCAAAGTAACAACGCTACCAAAACTTACATACAACACAGACTTGGATGGTTGTTCGCTTAACCAATTCAAGCACCCCATGTCTTCTTCCCACAGGCTGACGGAAGAACCGGATGGCAATGTAGTGTTTTCAGCCAGTTTCTTCTTTAAGTAGGCATGGAGCGGTCCCAACATGTAAATATTTGGGCACATTGTTCTCAAGTGAGGTAGTAAGATATCATCAAGTTCCTCAAATGAGTTGAGGATCAGGCCATCGGCTTTGGGAATTTCTATCCGTTCGATCCGAGCAATGTCGAGACTACTGTGGTCCAAATTCGGCTCACGATAAAAACTCGGCAAATCACGTCGCCGGAGAAATCCTTCAGTTCCAGGGACGCTTTTTATCATTACATCCAGGTCATCATCTGAATAAATATTAGAACGGCTTTTACTAAGATATAGGCACAATACTATATATGTTCACGCACGCGTGCGCTCCCACACACAAATAATTCCCTCCGTCCCATTTGAATTGTTTCCTTTTTGGGTTGTTCTCACGTATTAGAAATGTGTAGTAAAAGAGAGTGAAACTATGTGGTTATAAATCATCTCATTCGGTATAAATATCATCATAAAAGAGTAGTATCTTATAACAATTAGTAAGATTCAGAACATTAACCTCTTTTTTTTCTTTCTAAATCATGTGAATGTGGATGTGGACGCTTAAAATGAGATGGAGGGGTATATATGTTAGATATTTTATTCACAAAGTCAGTTTTTATTTTTGTTTCACTTGTGTCGTTGCACGCTGAGTTAGTCGGGGTTCGACCTGCCCGGTCAGGTCGCGGTGGGTCGAGGGGGCAGCGCCCCCCGTGGGGGCTCGGGGGCAACGCCCCCAAAACCTAAACGAACCCATGCGAATGCATACCTTTTCGTAGAGGATTTTTTCATTGGGACACACCATTTCGTTGGTGCTTGTCCATTGGGACACATCATTTCGTTGGTGCTTGTTCATGGGACATATCCTTTGAAGACGAAGTGGTACCATATCGATTACTTGTCTATATATAGAGAACTCCGGCATTCAGTATGAGCACGTTTTTTATTCAGAAGCATCATCAGTATAAACATATAGTGTCTCCAAAGTTGTACTCCATTGTATCCTGAGAGAGATCGTAAAAACATCTCTTTAAAGAAGCGTTTAACGTGCCTTGGAGATCATACTTTTATTGTATTACCGCATTTTTTCTAACAATATATATACACAAGGGCGTACCTACACATAGACTAAAAATTCGAAAAAAAAATTACATTAAAAATTCTGTGTAGTCTGACATTTAAACGATAAATTCGATATAGTCTATTAACCCATCTCTCGTTTAAATCCTGGCTGTATAGATACAAGTACTAAAACGTATAGCAAATTTAGCTTCATACCTTGGAAAGGCAACTCTCCGGCCTCAATGAGCTGAGGAAGGCAAAAGAAAGCCCAAAGGCAACAAGGACTAATCGTCCGGACAACGAACACCGGAAGTCCGATCTCCTTTCCGATATCACAAACAAACCCCAAGATCCATCAGCAATGATGCAACTCACATCTCCTAAGGTTTCTGAATTTAATGACCCAGAGGTCAACATGTCCCTAAAGATTGGTTGAATAGTTGACTTAACAGTACTAAAAGCCTTCAACGTGTCCCCACCAGCTGCAGGCGTAAGACCATCTGGTACAAACTTTAATCGAAAGCCTGCATATCGTTTCATCATCGTTGTTTCAATGTCATTGGTTGTTTGGAGTAGCCGGCGGTAGATGTACTCTGTGAGAAGAAAGGTGACGTGGACGCCGGAGAGGAGGAGGAGCTCGGCGAGCTTGAAGGTGGAGTTAATGGGGCCTTGCAATGGCAGTGGGAAAATTACTACATGATTGAGCGGTTCCTTTTTCTCCATTGAAGGTTTACTTTCTTGGTGTGTAATCTGAAGTTGCGAATTGCATCGCATGTGTGGCGATTGTTTAACTACTGTAATGAAATCTATATTAATTGTCTGTGATTGAGCTATATTTTAACAGTAGTGATATATCCACTACACCTTCAATCATAACATCTTATACAACACAATCTATACCATATATTCTGTTGGGACTCATCATAAAAAATAATTAATTATTTTAATTCATGGCTATCATTTATGTAGTGGTTTATACACTACATAAGAGTGTGGTGCATATATCATTATTCATATTTTAATGGTCATGGTCCTATCTATATTGTTTTTAGCAGTCTGTCCACATGGTTCAAACTCCTGGTCGCGATACCCGACTCGAAGACCACTGAATTTTATCGATCGCCGTGTATCAGTTTCCTTTCGTCCCATTTAAAATACTTAAAAATAAATAGAAAAAAGAAATCTCAAAAATACAAAAACAAAATAGGCCTTTGATTAAATAAAGTTATAAAGCAATATCTTTACACCCATAATACCCCTTATCTCTCTTCTCTTCCTCCTTTCTTAAATTGTCCCTTTTTTTTTTTCTTTTTTCTGGCATGTTAGAAGAGAAAAACGAAAAAAAAAAAAAAAAAATCGAAAAGAACCTGGGATAGGAAAAAAGAAAGAGAAAATCGAAAAAAAGCATTTATGGAGGTTAAATTTGTCTTTGACCATGTTTTTAAATTTTTTTTTTGAAATATTAAAAAAAGAAAAAAATATTTTATTTTTATAATAAATCTTTGAAGCTTATTTGGGTAAAAAAAATTTGAAAGTGGCTTATATAAGCTCTATACACACACACACACATATCATTATCATTATCATTACTATTATAAAAGAGCGGGTGTGTTTCCCCCCGTCAAGTGTTTCCCTCCTTGAAAATTGTTATAAATTTAATTTAGTATTCATATATACAATCAATCAATCATAAGCCTTAATTAAATTCCATATGTGTAGCTATCCATAATTTTTATTTTTTTGTAGGAACTATCCATAAATTTAATTACCTTTTTTTTATACCAACACGTTAAATTTGGATTTTTTTTTTGTAGCAACACGTTTTTTTCTATCAACTTGTAGAAACATGTTAAAACTTTTTTTTTGACATAATTATTAAAAAAATTCAATGAACATGTTAATTTATTTCAATAATAAATATAATAATTATAAGTAATTATTAAATTATAAATGTGTAGAAATATTACTCAGCATACAGCATACTGAGTTGAGTCTGCTGAGGTTTCAGCAGGGTGCTCAGCAGACTCTGCTGAGCCTCAGGATTTCGTGCATAATATTTTGTACACCTTATTTAATTGTAAAAGACATATTAATTGTGATATTAATTGTGATTCATATAAACAATTAATATGTCAAACTCTAGTTTACTTTATGTCATAGACATAACTTTTACTTTTTACTTTTTACTTTTGCATGCTTGCCGCCCACATCTACATACTCAAGTGGCCGCCCAAGCTAGCTAGCTAGTCTCTCTATCTCAATTGTATCTATTTATACATCTTTTACTCAATGAATAAACTAAGTTGAAGTTTACTCTTGTGTTTATCACATTCTCAAACTCTCTTCATGGTAGCGAGCCTTACTGAGTTCTAAAATCCGCTGCAAAACTCAGTTCTTTTTCAGAAAAAATGTCAACATTATCTGAAGTTTCATCTTCTTCAGTAGACTCACAGCTGCCTCGCAGATGGGATAATGAACACTCTTCTTTTACAAATCATAAACTTGATGGTAACAATTACTTGCTATGGTCAAGGTCTATG
This sequence comes from Gentiana dahurica var. dahurica, assembly GCA_024500145.1. Classification (NCBI taxonomy): domain Eukaryota; kingdom Viridiplantae; phylum Streptophyta; class Magnoliopsida; order Gentianales; family Gentianaceae; genus Gentiana; species Gentiana dahurica. Next base: position 10,745,864 of record CM044901.1, read on the forward strand.
AAAATGTATATCTCCGGCCAGGGCAAGATGGGATATCTGTCTGGTTCCAAACCTGCCCCTGCTGAAACCGACCCCAAGTTTGAAGCACGGGACACAGAAAATAACCAAGTCATGACCATCCTCACGAGGTCTATGACAAAAGAGATCGATGAGAACTTCATGATGTATGACATCGCTAAGGAAATGCAGGACAATGCCGGAGACCTTTACTCAAAAAGGACAATACATCCAAGTCTATGAACTCAAGCTCAGATTCAAAATTGCAGACAAGGGGATATGTCTGTAACTCAATACTTTAATCAACTATCTAAGGCATGGCAACACCTAGATATGTTGGAAACTCACCCCTGGAATGATGTTAAAGATGCTACACTCTTTAAAGACATTATCGAGAAAAAGAGAGTATTCAAATTCCTTACTGGACTGAATCCTACTCTTGATGATGTCAGAGGTAGAATTCTTGCTACTAAACCTCTTCCAAATCTCAAATCCATGTTTGCTGAGGTCAAACATGAGGAAAGCAGGAGGAAAGTGATGCTGCTGAACTCCCCTGCTGACAACCCTACTGAAGGTACTGCCCTACTGAAGGTTAATGAGACTTACAGGAAGCCTACTGAGAAAGCTGGAAAGCTGTTCTGTGATCACTGCAAATGCACAAATCACACCAAGGACAATTGTTGGAAGCTACATGGCAAACCTAACCCCTCTAAAACCTCAAAACCAACCAGGGAAAGTCAAGGCAAACTTATCAGTGAAGAGGAGAATGACAATAAGCTGAATGCTCAGTTTGCTGCCTTTAAAGCCTTTATTGCTCAGCATCAGGAAGGTAGCTCCCCTACTGAAATGGCCACTCATGCTAAAACAGGTATATTTCACTCACCTCTTAGTAATGAGACTTGGATTGTTGATTCTGGGGCTTCTTCCCATATGACTGGTAATAAAAACCTTATTACCCAATATATGCCATGCAACCAAATTCACGGAATTAAGACTGCTGATGGTTTTGTTTCTTATGCAAAAGGTGTTGGGAAGGTTAAACTTAATAATCAGATATATCTACAGAATGTCCTGTTTGTTCCAAAGTTAGACTGTAAACTTATATCTGTCAGTAAACTCACTAAAGATCTGAATTGGACTGTTGTTTTTAATAAAAATCAGTGCACATTCCAGGATCTTTCTTCTCGGGAAGTGATTGGGCAAGCTAAACCCTGCTCAGGACTGTTTGTGATCAACCCTGCTGAAGACAGAAGACTGAAGACAGAATCTGCCTCAGCAGCCTGCACGCAAAACCTAGACAATATCATGTTATGGCATTATAGGCTAGGACATCCAAGTTTTGGTTATTTAAAGTCTTTAATCCCTGAATTGTTTAAAGGATGTAATCTTAATGATCTTCAATGTGATATTTGTCAATTTGCTAAACTCACCAAATCTGTGTATGCTAAGTTACCTCACTTGCCTTCTTCCCCTTTCACCCTAATTCACAGTGATGTATGGGGACCCTCAAGAGTGAAAAGTATAACAGGAAAAAGGTGGTTTGTAACCTTCATTGATGATCATACCGGAAACACTTGGTCGTTCTTAATGAAAGACAAATCAAGTTGGACCTATCTTCCAAGAATTTTATCACATGGTCTCCACCCAATTTGATACTAAGATCAAGATCTTAAAGACTGATAATGCTCTAGAATACTATGAGTCTAACCTCAGTAACTTCTTGACAAACAGAGGAATTGTTCATATCAGTAGTTGTGTGGAAACACCTCAACAGAATGGGGTTGCTGAAAGAAAGAACAGGCATCTGCTGGAAATGGCCAGATCAATCATGTTCACTACACATGTTCCTAAATACATGTGGGGTGAAGCTATATTGACTGCAACATATTTAATCAACAGACTTCCCAGCAGAGTGTTAGGTTTCAAAACTCCTCTCCAAACCCTGCTGACCACACACTCCTGCTCTCATCTTATTACCCAATTACCTCCAAAGATCTTTGGTTGTACTGTGTTTGTTTATATCCATGCTCAACACAGAAGTAAACTTGATCCTAAAGCTCATAAGTGCATTTTCCTTGGATATGCACAGGACAAGAAAGGTTACAAGTGTTACTCTCCTACTGAAAAGAAATTTTACAATTCTATGGATGTGAAATTCTTTGAAAGGACTCCATATTACAGCAAACCTACTGAGCCAGTCACTGATGGAAACCTGATTGAGATTGAACTAAGTCCGTTCCCTCGGCAAACCATTTACCCTCAGCAGAGTCCTAACCCTCAGCAGACTCATAACCTTCAGCATCCTGCGGATACTCACATTACTGACCCTCAGCAGTCTGCTGACCCAGAGTCTGCTGACCCAGAGCCTGCTGAACCAGAACCTCAGCAACCTACTGAACCAGAGTCTTCTGGCCCTCAGCTTATTGACTCTCAGCAGTCTCCTGAAGTGGATGACAGACCTATTGCTCTAAGGAAAGGGAAAAGATCATGCACTGATCATTCTATTCATACTTATTTATCTTATGGTCAGTTGTCTCCTGTCTTTTCCATGTTTACACAGGACCTGGACTCTCACTCTATCCCTAGAAATATTCAGGAGGCCCTTCAAAATGATAAGTGGAAGGCTGCTGTTAAACCAGAGATGACTGCTCTCCTGGATAATCATACTTGGGACCTCACAACTCTTCCCAAAGGCAAGAAAACAGTTAGCTGCAGATGGTTATTCACTATCAAATACAATGCTGATGGTAAAATTGACAAGTATAAAGCTAGATTGGTAGCAAGGGGATTCACTCAAACTTATGGCATTGACTATAAGGAAACTTTTGCACCAGTAGCAAAGCTCAACACTGTCAGGGTACTGATTTCCCTAGCTGTCCAACTTGACTGGCCTCTTCACCAATTGGACATCAAAAATGCCTTTCTAAATGGGGACCTCACTGAGGAGGTTTATATGACTGTACCCCCTGGTTTCATCAATCCTCATACTCAAGGCAAGGTGTGCAAACTGAGAAAATCTCTATATGGCCTGAAGCAATCACCAAGGGCATGGTTTGGAAAACTCACTATTGTGGTTAAAGCTGCTGGATATCATCAATGCAACTCTGATCACACCATGTTTGTCAAGACAACCAACCAGAGGAGGTCCATTCTAATTGTATATGTGGATGATATCATCCTTACTGGAGATGACTCTACTGAGATCCGGAACTTGAAGACTCTCTTGGCAAAGGTGTTCCAAGTTAAAGATCCGGGCTACCTCAAGTACTTTCTTGGTATGGAAGTAGCTAGAAACACCAATGGCATTTCAGTCTCCCAAAGGAAGTATGTCCCGGACCTCCTGAAGGAAACCGGCATGATGGGATGCAAACCTGCTGTATCTCCAGTAGACCCCAGTCATACCCTACTGCATGGTGACATTGCTGTCAGGAAAGAACAATATCAAAGGCTTGTAGGCAAACTCATATACCTTTCTCACACAAGACATGATATTGCATATGGGGTCAGTCTGGTCAGTCAATTCATGCATTGCCCTACTGAGCAACATTGGGATGCAGTGAACAGGATACTGAGGTATTTAAAATCCACTCCTGGCCAAGGCCTGCACTTCACAAAGTCTACTGATAGATCAATCAAGGTCTACACTGATGCTGATTGGGCTGGATGTCACATTGACAGGAGGTCTACCACAGGCTATTGCTCATATATATGGGGGAACCTAGTTACTTGGAGGAGCAAGAAACAACCTACTGTGTCAAGAAGCAGTGCTGAAGCTGAACTAAGGGCACTTGTACTTGGCATTTGTGAAGCTCTATGGCTAAAAAGGGTACTGACTGAACTTCAGCAACCGTATCAGCAACCTATCACAATCTGTTGTGATAATAATTCAGCCTTATGCATGGCAGAAGATCCAGTCCATCATGATAAAACCAAGCATGTGGACATTGACAGACACTTTCTGAAGGAGAAGATTGATGAGCGTTATTTTTCACCAAACAACTTTATTAAATACTCAAGACAACGGTGACTAAACAAGCTCTCTAACCGGCAGTGTACCGGGTCGATTGCGAGTAAAGCTACAGGAGTCCGAGGTCGATCCCACAGAGAAGATGTGCTTGTAAGTACCAAAGTGAACTTATTGCTTAGTCTAGGCAAACAAGTTGTTGGAATGTTTGTACACTTCAATTAAACTAAAGTAAATTAAACTAACAAGTCTAAAGGGAGAAAGGGACATAGCCGAACCATGATCAAAATGACTAATTTCAACCCCGAGGATAGACAAAACCGGGAGTGTGCAATATACTAAACGAACTCTTGCATTCAATTTCACGGGTGCGAACTCCTAAACCCGGTGCTAGCGTCTGAACAACTCTCTTCTAACACCTTATGCCATGTTAAAGTCTGAACAACTCTCTCCTAACAAGTCATGTTTTGCACTCGAGCCGCTTAAACGTATAAACGAGTAACCTCACGATGTGCTCGGTTTAACAACTAAACCGAGACTACACCGCGATCCTAGAACCCTTTTCCCACACCCCTCTCTCTGAACAACTCTCAAGAGTGGTGTGTGTGATGTTTGACCTAGGTGATCAATCTAGCTGTTGGGGAGATTTTGCATCATTAAAACAAAAGAAAATTTATAAACCTATACTACCATGCAAAACTACCTCCTAACCGGCCGAATACCGGGTAGTTGCTAGTAAAGTTGGATAAGTACGGGTATCGATCCACAGGGAAAAGGGATATTGAACCTAATTTTATTAACTCTTCTTTATTAACTAAACCTAAACCTAATCTAGAACGGAAAGTAACTGGACAGAGGATTGTTAGTCCAAAGCCAGGAAAAATAAAAAGCAATAAAGACTAAACTACAAACGAAAACGAAAAAATAACTATTAAGATGATCATGGAGAGCAAACAACGAACAAACAAAATCATCCAATCCAACAAATCCTCTATCTCTATCTAAGGTTATCTCATGACGATTAACTAAAGATGTGGTTCACCTCTCGAAGGTATGAATACTACTTCCGTAGATAATCCGTCTATCAATCTAACATCTTCCAATGTATAGAATTGACGCAAACAAACCAAGGTGCAAGATTTTAAATCTAACAACCTAGATAATTAACCTATCAACTTCCGTTATGTCAAGGTTAAAAATCTAATCTTTCCTATGGTGATCTAAATCTAATCATGACTTCCATCAAAATCAAACATCAAAAGCAACGATCTTCCGATATGAGTTGCATAAACGAATAAACGAATAGAAAAGATACAACTTTGAATTAAGATCACAACATAAACTTAAATAAAAGATAGATAAAACCTGAATGGAAAAAGAGTCAAACTGTTGAACATGTTCAGCCTCCAAGCATGGAGCTTCAGAAAAACGCAGCAGCAAGAAAGAAAAAAAGAAATAAACATCTAATCTAAAACCTAATCTAACCTCGGATCACCCGAGCACAAGGCTCGGGTGACCTGCCTTGAAACCTCCAAGTTGCGGCTGCTTCTTGGTGTTTTGTGTATGAGAAATTCTGATGATATTAGGGTTGGAATCGCAGCTGCTTTTATAGAAAAATCAAGTCGGTTGCTACAGTAAAGGTGCCGGACGCCCGTTTGAAGATCCGGACGCCCGTCCACTATTTTCAGCAACAGCATCCAAACTTGTAACGCTCATATCTCGGGCCTCGTAAGTCGGAATGGAGTGATTCAAAATCCTGTAGAATCCTCTCTTCAAGCCCTACAACTCTTCTCTTGAGGTCCAGAGTAAAATCGGATGTTATCATATCAAGAACTTCGTTGCAAGGTCGTCACTACCCGGAATCCTGATTTTCCAACATTTATCTTGATTGATTTCTTTCCAAGCATGAATTTGGCTCTCTAAAATCCTCTCTCCCATCATCAATGAGTATCTACAACAATAGGAAAACATACCAAAGCGTAACGTATTTCCAAAATAACATAAAATCATCATTTAAGCACATAATTCGTTACGTTTTGCAATTAACCTCTTAAAAACATCATTTACTAAATTAATCGATTATAAGCTCGATTTCTATGAAAAACATCTATATATGGGGAAAATTGATGTAAAATATATCCTTATAAAACGTATAAAATCACCCTTAACACTAGCCCAAATCCGTTATAACAAGTTCTAAGACGTGAAACGTGCAAGAAACAACAATAAAAAGCACTACCCACTCCCAATTTCATCACCCAAAGGGTGATTTCATCAAATTTCACGTGACCCGGCTATGGGGAAGAATTAGCTACACATTATACTAGTTAAAACATAAAGAAAACAATAAAAGAGAAGCATAACAAGCATAAGAGGGAAGAAAATTACCATAAATTGCAGAGAATCGAAGTTTGGAGAAGAAAGGTACAAAAGAGAGAATCGCCAAAAAGATAGAGACTTGTTGTTTGAAATGAAAATCTAATCTAAGAATTGAAAAGAGTAAGCTAAAAGATGTTTGATCTACATAAAAAGAAGGTGCAACAAACTATGTACAAAAACGAGCAAAATCTAAGCTAAAAGAGGGAGGAGTCGAGGGTTCTCTCAATGGTGGGTGTAAGAGGGGGTATTTATAGGCGAGGCCAAAAATCTGCAGAAAATTGGTCCAAACGCTGGTTTGGAGGTTGGAACCAGCGTTTGGAGTTGAGGAGATGAATACTGGGAGTAAAGGGGTTCAAACGCTGGTTTGGGAAAGCTGGGAACGCTGGTTTGAGACATGGAACGCTGGTTTGAAAGCTCCAAACGTGCGTTTCGCATGATGCAGTTTTTTTGCTGTAGTAAAACCTTCATAACTTCTTCATCCGAGCTCCGATTGGGGTGATTCAAGATGCGTTGGAAAGCTATTTCAATTCTCTACAACTTTCATGAAGAATTCATGACCAGAAAATGCCTCCACCATGGGTCAAAATGCTTCTAAATCAGAACAGTCACTCGGGCACCAACTCTTTCTCTTCCTTTTCCTATTCTTTCTTCTTTCTTGGCTCATTCTTGCACCTTGATCACACTTATCATCATAAATCTTCGCCTTCCGGGTTCTCGAGACACCAATACCCTACATCATCACAACAACAAAAAACAACCAAAACATTCCGGAGGGTAAAAGTGCTCGGAATAGGGTCAATATCAATAAAAGGAGGTAGTAAACCATCAAAGTGACGGATTTACTCCCCGTGCTATAAACTCACGATATTACCCCTAAAACGGTCTAAATTACCAAGAAACATGCTAAAAGTGTGGTAAACGGGGGTAGAAAATGCACCGGAATCACGTAAAGTTGACTCCCATCACCACCCCACACTTAGCCTTTGCTCGTCCTCGAGTAAAATAGGCGTTTTAAAACAAACCAAGGGATTCAACTTTATGATGTAGGTGCTACTACTCACACTCTCGAGGTGGCCCCAAAGTAAGAAACACGAACATAAACACATTGGTACAACATTATCAAGAAAATGGAGTGTGTGTGGTGCCAAGCTAAAACCAAATGCTCAAAATGATTGTCGGGGCTTGAATCCCAACCAAAAGTCTACCAACCGTTTCATAATCACGAGCCTCTCCACTAATCTAGTTTACTAAGTTTGGACACGATCGGGCAGGACTTGAGCGGTTATAACGTTAGGTTAGGATGATTTCGGTTAGTCGAAAGGGGTATTTTGGGAACTGGGGAAAAAAGTACGAGTGAACCTAATCAACCAAGTACCAACTCATCTTTATCATGCAAACCACCCAAAACTCCTTTTTGATCAACTTTGACATTTTGGGAACCATAGGTTACCAGTGCACCCGAACTCATTGCCAAACTCGACTATGTTTCAAGTGTCGTGAGGTGAGTTCAAGCACACTAGCACCTATCTCACTATCCCAACTCTAACATCATAAAAATTTATCATTGAGCTCCTTACTTTGACTCCACGCCTTTATTTCTATGTACATCCTCTCTTTTTTTTTTCTTTTTTTTTTTTGGCCCAAAAACCGAACACCAAGCCCAAACGAGCTCCTCAACACTTTATAGCTCAAAACGAGAAACAACAACCCAATCAAAAACATCATCTCCCCCACCCCACACTTGCCTTAGCAAGTGTGGTCTAACAGAAGACTAAGTCCACTCGTAGGGTATAAAATGAAGGAAATGTGACCATAATAAGGCTCAAGGGTAGGTTTCTGACTAAGTAACAAAACGGCTATAAGCGAATGGTGGTCAGACCATTCTACCAAGGCTGAGATGGGCAACGAAGGGAAAATGTTCCGGTTAAGGCTTATTTGGCTATGGTAGGGTCAAAAGAACGCCAAAACCGTCATCCCATGTCCTACTTAGGTGAACCTTAAACATTTCGCCTCAAGGCTAGTGATATGAAAGGTGGTAGCAATCAAATTGTGCACAAGGTGTAGCTTCCGTGAAATTATTCAACTCCATTCTCGAGATAAAAACAAACCATAATGCACATATTCGGGATCCCGACTAAGGTGATCACCACTCAAATGTGAAAATAACACATACAACACGGTGTTAAGACCCTTGAAATTTTTTAAAAATTACCCAAAAATCGACTCGAGCCCGATCATAGGCTAAGCATACCACATTTATAGCACATTTAACAACGAAAACAAGAAAACAGCTAAGTCTCCCACCCCACACGTACTTAAACGAAACACTGTCCTCAGTGTGTGAGAGATAAAAAGAGTAAAAAGACTTAGCTGTTTGACCAAAACCCGGCAGAAAGGCGCACTTTAGCTCACGTGACATCTTCTAGTAAGCTCCATCTCGAGTACCTGAACACCATGTAGACAGAAAACAAGGCAAACACATGCACGGGAAAAAATCCACGTGCCAAAAGATGGTGATAGATACGAGATATATAAAAATAGAAGCCATGCCACAATCAAGGTATCAAAGCATATCAACCATACTAGACGGGAAGTGCACTGGATGTAAAGATAATCAAAAGAAACACAGAGCATCCACGCATAAAATAAGGCCACAGAGGCTCACATAAAAACATCCCCGTCTACGTACAAGAGCAAGAATCAAAAAGAAAATCTCACCCCAAACTCTCTTGTGAGACAAAACTCTCCCCTCTTGCACCCAAAAACCACTTCAAAAACAAAATTATTACCAAAAAGGTGGGTTGCCTCCCACAAAGCGCCTTTGTTTTACGTCGTTGGCTCGACCAAGTGGCACCAAAACGGACTCAAACCATAAAGGACTCAAACCAACTCAAGACAACATTTTTAATTCAATCAAAAATCACCAAAAACCATCAACCGAAATCCGAACTCAAGAATATCAACAATTCAAGGAGAATGAGCATAGCAAGCATAGGGGAAAACGAGTTCACTAGGAACTTACCGCACATGGCTCTTGGGAATCCCCTTTCGTTGAAATCCACCATCATCCTCTTCTTGAAATTACCATCCCATGGTAGTTGTTCCCTTTCATAAATCTTGTGAGCTTTATCTACCGGGGAGTAAAGAGTGTAGTAGTCCGGGACCGGTATGCTAATAACCTCCAACTCTTCCGGTAGCTCTACCACGGATGTCATACCAAGCTCATGAGATTTCATCACACACTCCAAAATTGCATCATCATGCGCTTCAATCGGGAGTGATGGTGAAATGGGCGATCCGTCTTCTCTTCAAACTCAGAATCCGGTTCTTCAAAAAATGTGCTCAAATCTATCATACACTCCTCCAAGTCATCGTCTTGCATTTCTTCGGGAGGCGGTGTAATAGACAAACATTGCACCTCTTCCATCTCTTCTTCATCCCAAAACGAGCTACTTTCATCACCAAAGATTTCATGTTGAGTCTTAACAATGGTTGGTTCCACCATACATTCCACCAAGGCATCATCAATGTTCTCATCGGGAAGTGAGGGTGTAATTGGAAGAACGTGAAACTTACCACAGTCAAACTCCACAAGAGGAACCTCTAGTGACATGGGCGATCCCAACTCAATCTCTAGCTCGGAAAACGCTTCATCTAGATAAAAATCATCATCCTCTCTCTCCTTTTTCCTTGAATGAGCCTCTTCTCGCTCTTTTCCCACGGCTTCTAGCTCCTCTCTTGTTTCTTCTTCTTTCTCAAACCTCCTCTTTTCATTTAGTTGCACTACTCGATCTTCAAGATTTTGCAAAGATTCCTCTTGTTGGTCCAACAATTTCTCATGGTGTGCATCTTCAATCTTTTCCCCTACCGACTTCATCTCACTCGGTTTCTTGCGTCTTGGCCCTCTTCTTGTCTCGGAAACATAAAGTCTTGAATTTTCCGCAATCCGTTCAATTTGGTCAAACGCTTGATCAGGTTGTAACATCATTATATCACCACCGCTTGAAGCATGAAGTCGGTTTTGCATATCTTGATCAAGTCCCCGCAAGAAACAATGGACTTGGTCCCCAAGAGTGACTCCATGTCCGGGACATTGGCGCAACAAGGTCTTATACCGTTCCCATGCCTCGAGTAGTGACTCGTCTTCGTAAGCATCAAAGGTCATGATTGCCTCTTTCAAATCAAAAACTTTTCCCGGTGGATAGTATTTAAGCAAAAATGTGCGCACCACCTCGGTCCAAGTGTGTAGGGAGTCATGCCTTAAGGAGTCATACCACGCTCTTGCTTGGTCTTTTAGAGTGAACGGGAACAAAAGTAGCTTGATTGCCTCTTCACTAACACCGTCCATCCTTATAGTCCGACACACCTCGAGATAATGATCCAAGAAGAAGTAAGGATTTTCGATTGTCGTCCCTCTAAAGGTTGAGTTGTCCCTAATCATATTGATAATATTTTGCCCAATACTCATAGTGTTGGCGGTGATCGGGGGCAACCTTATCGGACTATGCCCCACCAAGTCGGCCCGTGGCATGACCAAATCTCTACAAGTCCGCACATCTCCTTGATTCGGTGCCGGATTGGGAGTTTGCATATGAGCTTGCATTAATGCTTGAAATTGCTCTTGTACTTGATTCATGAGCCAATTCATAGCATTAGGGTCCATCGGTGGCATTGCTCCACCTTGTCCTTTCCCTTGACAGTTTACCCTTTGTTGAACATTGTTACTTAAGGATTGTCCTTGAGCTCGATTAGTAACTCCTTGACCTCCCCCGATAGAAGGGTGTTCCACAAAAACTTGGCCTCCACGACCAACTTGATTAGTGTCTTGGTCCATTTCCGTTTGTTCCGGACTCAAACCTTCAAATCTAGCAATCAAATTCCCAACTAGAAGGCCCCTTCCTCTTTGTTTAGCAAAGGTCTCCATTCTAGCAATGTAAGGTTCAAGCGGTTCTCAAAAACTCCGGGCAATGCACTACAAAACACCAAACAACAAGAAAACAATAAAATAAAACCTAGGCCCAAGCCTTCGGTTCACTTGCAAGATATCACAAATAGCACACATCTTCCCCGGCAACGGCGCCATTTTGATGAGCGTTGTTTTTCACCAAACAACTTTATTAAATACTCAAGACAACGGTGACTAAACAAGCTCTCTAACCGGCAGTGTACCGGGTCGATTGCTAGTAAAGCTACAGGAGTCCGAGGTCGATCCCACAGAGAAGATGTGCTTGTAAGTACCAAAGTGAACTTATTGCTTAGTCTAGGCAAACAAGTTGTTGGAATGTTTGTACACTTCAATTAAACTAAAGTAAATTAAACTAACAAGTCTAAAGGGAGAAAGGGACATAGCCGAACCATGATCAAAATGACTAATTTCAACCCCGAGGATAGACAAAACCGGGAGTGTGCAATATACTAAACGAACTCTTGCATTCAATTTCACGGGTGCGAACTCCTAAACCCGGTGCTAGCGTCTGAACAACTCTCTTCTAACACCTTATGCCATGTTAAAGTCTGAACAACTCTCTCCTAACAAGTCATGTTTTGCACTCGAGCCGCTTAAACGTATAAACGAGTAACCTCACGATGTGCTCGGTTTAACAACTAAACCGAGACTACACCGCGATCCTAGAACCCTTTTCCCACACCCCTCTCTCTGAACAACTCTCAAGAGTGGTGTGTGTGATGTTTGACCTAGGTGATCAATCTAGCCCAAATCCGTTATAACAAGTTCTAAGACGTGAAACGTGCAAGAAACAACAATAAAAAGCACTACCCACTCCCAATTTCATCACCCAAAGGGTGATTTCATCAAATTTCACGTGACCCGGCTATGGGGAAGAATTAGCTACACATTATACTAGTTAAAACATAAAGAAAACAATAAAAGAGAAGCATAACAAGCATAAGAGGGAAGAAAATTACCATAAATTGCAGAGAATCAAGTTTGGAGAAGAAAGGTACAAAAGAGAGAATCGCCAAAAAGATAGAGACTTGTTGTTTGAAATGAAAATCTAATCTAAGAATTGAAAAGAGTAAGCTAAAAGATGTTTGATCTACATAAAAAGAAGGTGCAACAAACTATGTACAAAAACGAGCAAAATCTAAGCTAAAAGAGGGAGGAGTCGAGGGTTCTCTCAATGGTGGGTGTAAGAGGGGTATTTATAGGCGAGGCCAAAAATCTGCAGAAAATTGGTCCAAACGCCGGTTTGGAGGTTGGAACCAGCGTTTGGAGTTGAGGAGATGAATACTGGGAGTAAAGGGGTTCAAACGCTGGTTTGGCAAAGCTGGGAACGCTGGTTTGGGACATCGAACGCTGGTTTGAGACATGGAACGCTGGTTTGAAAGCTCCAAACGTGCGTTTTGCATGATGCCGTTTTTTTGCTGTAGTAAAACCTTCATAACTTCTTCATCCGAGCTCCGATTGGGGTGATTCAAGATGCGTTGGAAAGCTATTTCAATTCTATACAACTTTCATGAAGAAGTCATGACCAGAAAATGCCTCCACCATGGGTCAAAATGCTTCTGAATCAGAACAGTCACTCGGGCACCAACTCTTTCTCTTCCTTTTCCTATTCTTTCTTCTTTCTTGGCTCATTCTTGCACCTTGATCACACTTATCATCATAAATCTTCGCCTTCCGGGTTCTCGAGACACCAATACCCTACATCATCACAACAACAAA